>OZ012718.1:32413573-33013573 GCA_963942605.1 Poecilus cupreus
GCCCACCTATAACTTTATAATTTTTTGTAAGGACATACCATTAGAAGTACTACTGCACTATTTGTGTATTCATTTATTACATTATTTTATGTATTGTAGCCATATGACAAGAATAAATTTTATTTTGTTACTTTAAGTAATACGTATTTAATTTGTATTATCTAATATTTTAATACTCTACTAACGAATACAGTGATTCATCCTCATTCTAAATATTGCAAATTTATAATTAGTCACCCTTGTTTATTTTAAATAATATTGCTTTCATTTTTACCTAGATATTATTGTTATAAATTGCGCTGCTAAAATTATAAAAATAGGTAGGTATATCTGTGAAATAAAGTAAATATAAGAACATAAACATTTCGCAGATCTCGGTAATACATTTATTGCCAGCCGGCATCCACTGCTCCCAAAGATGTTAGTGGAGGGAGAACCAAATTAAAGATTTTATTATCCATACGGTTATGCGTTATCACGATGCTATTTACTGAAGTGCATGATTTAATACCGAGAGTGAAGTTTATTTCACGAGCCGTAGGCGAGGGAAATAATCACCTGAGGGATTAAAGGCACTTCAGTCCTGTGGTATTCAGTGTGTCCCATTTAAGTTACGAATGCATTGGGATCTCGAGAACCGTAAGATATACGAGGTTGGTTAAGTTAGACGAAAGTTGCCTGGATTAGTAGGGCAGTCTGAACATGTATTTGCTTTTCCAATTGAATGCATAGATCACTGGATATTAGCTAAAATGTAAATTTAGCGATTTTCTTTTTTTGCTGATAACTTTGTTATATGATTCTTGTTTCTTATGACACTTTTTTAATGGTGAATTTGCAGAAGAATTCAAAAAAATTTTATATCGAAACATTTACGAGTTACTGCTATTAACTTTTATTTTTCATATGGAGATCATAGTAAGCCATGACATATTTGAATAGGGATTTTTTTTGCTTTACAACGACATAAAACAGTAATAATAAATTTTTATAATTAATTAAAAAATTTCCGAAATTTGTTATTTGTAATAAAATTGATATAAAAATGGGAATCGTAGGCTGCTTTGGAAAAAATTTAATAATTAATAATAGAATCACGCCATCGAGTTAAATTTAGTTTCATTGTATGGTGTGGTATACTAAGAATTCCACTAATTGGTCCAATTATAATTAACGAAAATTTAAATAGCCCTAGATATTTAAATATGTGACGAAATGATATTGCAGATATTTTAGATACATTGCCACTTCGTCAAATACAAAATATGTGGTTTCGGTAGGGCGGAGCTTCAGCTCACAATTCACAAGTCAGAGTACAGTAATTAAATGTTAGATTTGGAGGACAATAGATAGGGATTTAAAACAATTAGATTTTTTTATAGAGTTACTGAGAAAATACAATCTTTATTCTGGAATATTAAAATGAAAATGTACTATGAAATGCCACAGTAAGAATTCGAAATCAGATTAATCCAAGAATGTTAAGTAAGTTATAGAAATAACAGAATGAAAAGCGCAGAAGTGCTTGAATCGAAATAGCCAATTAATATAATATTTATGGCAAAGTTTTTGTAAATTATTTTTGAATTGTCTGAAATTGTTATTTTCTTTCATAGCAGTCTATGATTCACTTTTTTCAATTCAATTTTATTATAAATAACAAATTTCGTTTTCTATTAATTATAAAAATATTTTATTAGTGTTTTATATAGTTGTAAAGCAAAAAAAAATCTCTATTAAAAAATGTCATAGGTTACTATGACCTCCAAATGAAAAACAAAAGTTGATACCAGTAACTCGTAAATGTTTAGATATAAAAAAATTTTGAGTACTTCTGCAAATTCACTATTAAAAAGTGTCATAAGAAAGTGCAAACCAAAATCTCGTATTATCTTATACAACGAAGTTATCAGCAAAAAAAGAAAATCGCAGAATTTACATTTTAGCCAATATCTAGTGACCTATGCATTCAATTGGAAAAATAAATACATGTTCAAACTGCCCTACTAAAGAGGCAACTTTCGTCTAATTTAACCAACCTCGTATCTCTTACGGTTCTCGAGATCCCAATGCATTCGTACCTTAAATGGGACATACTGTATATTTATAATTTTACTCAAACATACAGAAGAAAAAAATGAAAAAAGGTGTATGATCCCATTCTTTACTTAGTTCATTTGGTTTGGTTGCTTGATAGACAAGTTGGTGATAAGCTGTATGTTAAATGATTAAGATGACGTCTATCAATAATATCAAAGAGAATTTACCAACGTATGTCATTATGATTCAAGCATAGAATAATAATTCTTAGATATATTAACGAGAAAAACATAAGTGCATAATTTATCAAAAAGAACATGTCAATCAAATTTTATGCATAGAAAATAAATATTAAACGTAGCAAATTGGAGTCCTTTTATTAGTAAAGAAAGTATGCCTGTCTAAGAATATATTTAAAATCCTTCTGTATGTAAAATTTAATTATTTACAATCATTGAACATATAAATATAATACAGAATTAATATTGTCTATTTGCATGATTGTATCTATTTCGTGATGAGTTCTTTTAAAGATAAATTGGAAAACACTTTCAAAGTGCCGCGAACGTTATTATCCATCGTCGGTTGTTTTCCCAAAAAATCTGAAGGTTTTCGTGTTTTTAACATAAGTTTTGTGTTGTTATTTTTGATGTATTCTACAGTAACAACATTTTATTCCATGTATTACGACTGGCCTGATTTGCCCAAGGTTGCAATGAATGCCAGCCCATTCTTAGCGTCTCTAGCCAGTGCTATAAAATTTGGAAACTATGTGGTTAGTATAAACAGACGTATAATATTAATAATTATATCAAACCCAATAGAATTCCCAACAGAATGATTCTGTTGTCAGTATTGAGACTCTGAATGTGTATGTGCTCTGCTTTTGTATGTACGAAGTTTTTAACAAACTTACATGATAGTTTGCTGTAAGATCTTACTAACCCTGAAGAAGGTTAAAGTTTAAATCGAAAAGTCGGTTATGTATGAAGAATAAATGCTGTATGAATGAGATTTCGAGTACCTATTATATACACACTTTACATTCTTATTATTTTTCAACTGATTTTTGACATATTTATTAATAAATTAATAAATAAAATGAAATATGGGTTCATATTAATAAAGTTTGTTTAAATAAAATTTTGGGTTTTATTTGTATTGTATTGTAATGAGTATCGTTAAAAATTGGTGACCCCGAGAATGTAGAGCATGTCTCTGTCAATAGCTGCGAATTTCAAAATACTAGAATTGTGGCCGAACGATCAAGAACACAGGTGGAGGTAGCTTTTGTTACTAATCGCATATCATCTGAAGTTAGTAAATTTAATAAAATTATTTCTACCGTAAATCCAGAATATGCTCGTGAAGTAAGAGATATTATGATTAATCCGCCAAAAAAGTTACCTTAAAGCCTACTACATTGAAAGATGTTCTCATTAAACGTGCATCTTTATCTGATAAAGGGAAACTTCAGAAATTAATTTATACCTCCGAATTGGGTGATTGTAAACAGTCTCAATTACTACGAAATATGAAACAATTTCTTGGATCAAAAGTATTGGACGAATCTATTTTGGAGGAACTATTTATGCAAAATTTACCGCAGAATATACAAATGATTTTTGCTACTTGGAAGCAAAAGCGGATTTAGCAGATACAATTATGGATATAGCTCAACCTTCAGTCTCAGCCGTTTCTCAAAAACATCAAAATTTCAAGACCATGCAAGAAGATATTAAAGAACTGAAGAGGCTTATCACTGGCAACTGCTGAAAAAAAAAACGGCGTTCTCGATTCTCGAAATATTATTTAATTTGTAAAACAATTATTATTATTGATTTTTCAACTGATTTTTGACATATTACATTACATATTATTTAAGTTTCTTTTGGGGTTTATTTGTATTATAAAGTAATGATGAGTATCGTTACATAACTATTAATAAGAACAACTACAATATGGTTTAATAAATATTTATGAAATTTTTGGAACAATACGTATTAAATAATATAGTTTAACACCAAATTGGAAACAGATACAAGAAAAGAGAAAGCGCTATTTTCTATTCTAAACATTATTACTAACATCATTCATTTGAAGATATTTCCCAGTTGATAACATATTTGAAATCAATTGAATTTATTGTTTTGTATTTCAAGTAGTTAGTTAGTTTATTTATTTATTCATGCCTTTCGGCCTAGAATCTATACAAATTTTTATATCTTATTTCTATGGTGATTACATTATATAAGTTAACTTAAAAAAAAACAAACTATATTATACGTTTTCTTCTTTCTAAAATTTTTTCCATCCAGTCTTTTCCTGTTCCTTGGTCATTTAATAAGTAATTTTAATCTCTTCTGTCTCTTTCCGTTTCTCTGGAATAAAATCTGAAATGTTCTAAAGATTCTTCTTCTCTGCCACAGATTCTACATCTCCTTTCAGAAGAAGCTGACAACCAGTACATGTTACTTCTTTCCTCATTGCCGCATCTAAATCGAGCTATTGTAGTGACATTTATAACTTTTAATAAATATCTTGGAATATGTAGTGTCTGTAAATTTTTGTATCGTAGGTTATATTTAATTTCTTGAATTTTGTTGAACTGTTCTTGTATTTGTATGTCTCTGTCTCTGTTTTTCAATGTTTCTATTACAGTTTCTTCATTTTGTCTCTTTCTCTCTATTTCTAAGACTGACAATCCATTTCTTTCATAATATGCTTTTCTAGTTATTCCCAATTTCATGAGTTTGGATTTTTCTTCATTTGAACGTTTTATTGATTTCCAGCATTCCTGTAGTAATGTGTTTTCTGAAACTCTCACTCTTTCTTCATACTTTACGGCTCTCTTTCCCGTTTCCATTCTTAATTTATCTATTTTCATTTCTTCCAGTGCTATGTAGCTAAGAGTACATTTATCTAACCCCAATATTCATTTTATGTATCTGATTTGAATTTCTTCGATTATTTGTTTCTCTTCCCATCCGTATATTTCCGCACCATACATCAGAATACTTTTGACTCAATTTCTCGTGAAAAGAAGCTTCAACAACTTCTCAACCAAGAGGAGATCGGTGACAGAACACCGTCCCAATTTTTGCGTCACTTCGCAGTCTCGCAGGTAACGAAATACCTGATTCGTTACTCCGAACTTTGTGGGCCAACCGTCTGCCTACCCACGTTCAAGCAATCATCGCCTGTCAAACTGAAATGCAGCTTGACAAAGTCGCGGATCTAGCTGACAAAATCCACGAAGTAACCCCTCGTCCCCAGATAGCAAGCACTTCGGCACCTCTCTCACAATTGGATCAGCTGACTCGGCAAGTGTCTGAACTATCATGTCAAGTAGCAGCACTTTCTGCTCAAAGATCTTTCTTCTGCGCTGACCGAAGAAGACGTTCTAACTCGCGTTCTTCAAGATCTCATTCTTTATCCAAAGATGCTAACCAGTGTTGGTATCACCGAAAATTTGGAGACAAGGCTCGTAAGTGCATACCACCTTGTTCGTTTTCTTCATCTAATCCGCAGGAAAACTCCCTAAACAGTCAGTAACGGCGGACACTGACTGTGGCTCTTCCCAACGCCGCCTGTTTGTGACGGACAGATCAACAAAGATCTAGTATTTGATAGACACAGGTTAAGATTTATGTGTTTATCCCCGTTCTTTCATTCATAGTTTTATTAAAAGGACAAACTACGATCTCACGGGCGCCAATGGTTCCACCATTGCTACTTTTGGATCTATCGTTTTGAAGCTTGATTTTGGACTTCGCCGTAATTTTACATGGAGATTTCTTGTTGTTAACGTCTCTGGTCCTATAATCGGGGCAGATTTTCTGTCATTCTTCTATGTACTAGTCGATCTACGTCATTCTCGCCTCCTAGATGGAACTACTAAATTACAGGCATCAGGTATTTTACAACTCAGCTCTCAAACAAGTGTGAAGACTGTTAGTTGTTCTTCAGATCGCGTTTCTTCCTTCACAGAAAGTTTCTCATGACGTCGTGCACTACATCCGCACCACTCCAGGACCTCCAGTTAGCTGCAGACCTCGCCGTCTTGCTCCGGACCGCCTCCAGATAGCCAAGACTGAATTTGAAGAAATGCTTCGCTCCGGATTGGCCCGTCCCTCTGACAGTCCTTGGGCATCCGCCCTGCACATTGTCCCGAAGAAAGGCGATGGCTGGCGCCCTTGCGGTGATTATCGTGCTCTCAATGCACGAACTATCCCTGATGCATACCCTGTCCCTCACATTGCCGATTTTGCAGGACAACTTTGTGGTTGCAAAATTTTTTCAACAATAGATTTAGTGAAAGCCTATACGCAAATACCCCTTTATTCCGAGGATATTCCGAAAACTGCTATAACAACTCCATTTGGCCTCTTCGAATTTCCTTTCATGACTTTCGGCTTAAGAAACGCAGCTCAAACATTTCAGCGTTTCATTGACACAGTTATCCGTGGCTTAAATTTTGCGTACGCTTACATTGACGACATTTTGGTGGTTTCTAAATCCTTGAAAGAACATCACGAACATTTACGAATACTTTTCACACGACTTAAACGTTTTGGACTGGTCATAAACGCAAGCAAATGTGTTTTTGGTGCTTCAACTATTACTTTTCTCGGCTATCGTTTTTCTTCAGAAGGAACAAGTCCTCTTCCAGATCGCGTGGTTGCTCTACAAAATTTTCCTGTACCCAAGACAGTAAAAGATCTCCGAAGATTTTTGGGTATGATCAATTTTTATAGACGTTTCCTACCACATGCTGCAGAAGAGCAAGCTCCTCTAAACGATCTTCTAGCTGGACCCAAGATAGAGGGCTCGCATCCCGTGACCTGGACTCCCAGCCTACTGAAATCCTCTGAGGCTTGCAAAACAAGTTTGTCTCGCGTCACGCTGCTTGCTCATCCATGTTCCAAAAGTCCTCTTGCAATCGTCACAGACGCATCAAAAAATGCACTCGGTGCTGTATTGCAACAACACGTAGATGGAGCTTGGCAACCTCTTTCTTTCTTTTCGAAGAAGCTTAAACCTGCCCAGCGTCAACAGTCCCCGTATGATCGTGAACTTCTTGCGGTTTACGAGGCTGTGCGTCACTTTCGACCCATGGTCGAAGGCAGATACTTTTTCATTGCATTTGAAAATGAATCTTTACAAGTTACTAATTGACAGCTGCATTATACAAATTTTACAAGTTAGTAAACAAGATAAACAATGCAAGTTGCCACAGTAATACTTACAAGGCTTATGCGAAATCATTTCAAATTTACAAATGAGTAACAAGTAAAATGTACAATGCATGCAAGGTAATAGCTATTAATATACCTAGAGATATTATGAGTATCATAACAGCCGCAGATGTCAGTTTGAAATCCGAACTCGTAGAGCGAGGATTTTAAGACATCTGAGGCCTGTTGTGACTCATAACATCCGAGGTTTGTTCAATAGTTTACCTGTTTCACAGTATGAAGACGTTAAAGTCATTAATAAATATTATTTGTTGAAATTCTTTTTTGAATAACGTCTGTCATAATTTTAGAAGGTGATCAAGTAAGTCTGTTTGTTTTTATTCAACACCATGGTTACAGTTGTTTTATATCTTCTTCATAAATATTTTTTTTTTACTTAAACGTCAAACATATAAGATAAAAAATGGATTTAGACGATGCTGTATTGCCTGAAAATATTTGGAACACAGGAGGTGAGCTCTGAACAGCTTAATTCCGTGTGTATTAATAAATAGCGTTATATTATCATTGCGTTTCATTTTCATTTTGACAGGTCAGTATGGTAACATTACTGTACAGCATAGAGTTATTACTTACTTACTTACCAGCCTGCTTTTGTACATGTAAACATAGGTTTAACATCCTGAAACCGTTAAACTGTTTTTACTGCTACAAGGAAGTGACAGGCTCGACTAATCGGCTCACCTGCCAATTTCTCCATTCAGCAGTAAAAACAGTTTTACGTTGCGTGTAATTTAATATCTATTTTGTTATCTTAGGCTTATCGTAATGAAATTCATGTACTAATCGAAACAATACGAGAAGATTTCTGGAACAAATATGAGTCAGGCCCTGCGGAAGAGAAAGAGATAATCGAGGGCTACGGTCTGTCTGTGCTCAAATACAACACATTTCAAGCTGCGTCTATGTTTTCGGCTGGACCCTTGTGGCTCGTCAAACCTCTCTTGGAAATGTACATTCTTCCAGTTGAAGATCCTTCTCAGCCAGTTGGAAGAATTTTGCCTTTTAAAAACTGGGTTCCATTCCATTTAGGTAAATTTATATTTGATTTACTAATTATGGTCATTTTACATACCAACATCACGCTATAACTCACACAGTGGAGTAACACGAACAAAACAATCAATCATCTCCATGCATATAAGTCTCGCTTCATCGCTTTCATATTGCAATTCGTACATGCACGTGTATTCTTTACAACTCGGAATCATTTTTGTTAAAAACTATGTTTTGTTTAAGTTTAATAAAACAATCTTTGCGGTTAGTGAAATATTTCTTTAAAATTATATAGACATAATTCTGATAATTCGTTAACACAACACACAATACCTAACCACATTCCCTTTACACCTACGCAATAGATCACCCTCAATATCGTCCGCATATATTAGTTTCATTAACTTTTCATTCGACATCGGAATCATAGGACTGTGGAATACATGATCCTCAGTTCCATCTTCTCGAACGACAATATTGCCACTTTTATTTGAATCCCTATTGTTCTTGTTAGAGCAAAAAAAGTTATTTTGGTTCAGCTGAGCAATGAAACAAAATACAATAGATGTATATCGTATAAACATTGTAATGCGCGAATTATAATCGGATGATTATATTTATAAAAAAATAAATAAAACAACTTATTATTTTTTTTCAAGTTGAAGATTTTTATTTAGAACGATGTTAATTCTTTGAGAATCAGTACAATAGTGTCTTATCAACTAAAATACAGTACTATATAATACCTTAAAATTAGTTGCTTACGTTTACTAAATTTATGGAAACGTACAGCGGTCAACTGAGGTTGACAGGATGAAAGGTACAATTACTGAGCAGTATGATGAAATATTATCTGGAGTGTCATCAACATAATTCGCGCGTATACTGCGTTCATAGATGGCGTTGGTATGCAACCGGTACTAGGGTACCTCTATATGGAAGGGTAAAGACATGGCGTGGAACGCTTTTCTGTTTGCGTCTGCCATTAGACTGCCAAAAGTAGCGTATATTGCATTGATTGGTTCGTGTTAAGTGTTGTTTTTCGCATAAATTTTTATGTATTTGTGAGATTTATAGTTTGAAATAGTTTACAAATATAGTTCAATAGTTTATTAATAGTGTGTCATATTATTATATATAATCTAACTCTTGAAAATAACTAAATTTATATTATCTTTATAATTCATAGTGTTATAATTTCATATTTCTTTATAATACAATATTAATTTTGCTATAAATAAGTAGGGAAATGTAAAAACAACGTATTTATCCCATTCCCAGTCAGTAAATTTGGCAGACTAATGGCGGCCACCCTGACCATTTCCATACCCTAAGCAGTACCTACTCGCGGTATAATTAAAACACCAACACTCCTCTTGTAGATAAATGACTTGACTTGAACTAGTCCAGCTGTTTCAATACATTTCTCGTGTTTCATCTTTGCAGCTTGCTTGACTTTAAACATGAAGTAAGCGAACCTCACCTCACGTCTGGCGCAATATGAAACACATGGTTCTCTGCAAGTTTCAACGCACTTCGATTATCGCAGAGGATTGTTAGGTTTCTCATTCCGTTGAATTCCAACTAGACGAGGGAAAAGAGCAATATACTCCGCCTCTGTAGTCGATAAAGCGACGATTCATTGTTATCTTGAGCAAGAATCCGTTATAAGATCTTCGGTCTTCTGGGCAGCTTCCCCAGTCAGGGTCGGTGTAAGCCAAGTAGATCAGAGCTCCCACCAGCTCGCGATACGGGAGTTTGAAATCCTCTGGTGATTATATGTCTCTCTTCTTCATCAGTGCGATACCTAGATCCATAGGAGTATCAATTGAATTGCAATCTGTTATGACAAACCATGAGAAATGGACGCAGTTACACCCCCGCTGGTGCAATGTCACTTGTGCAGGTTTCGGGTCGAACTCGATACCCAGACAATGCTTGACATCGAACTGTGGGGTTCAACAAGTACCTCCAGTATTGAAATCATCGAAAGATTCAATCAAAAATCCTTCGTATGATTGTCAATGCTTCATAGTTTGTCCCCAACTGAATAATCTCGAAAATCTTCAAATGCCTGCCGCTAAAGAAGAAAGTTTCAGATTTAGTGCAAGATTCATTCAAAGACTAAAGTGTCACAAAAATATACTAGCCGTCAAAATCGTGTAGTGCGGTAGTGTTAAACGTTTAAATGTGTAAATAAGTTTATCTTAGCATTAAGTATTTTGAGAATATTATCTCATTAGTCAGTTGTAATTATACTAATTAATTAATTAAACTAATTAATGGGCAATTATTTTCCCATGTTTTTCAACCTTTAATCACAAAAATTTACTAAATATCTCTATACAGATAGATTGTAGTAGTTGTTTGCCTCAGTATTTGACAGATTGCTTTGATAGTAATCTTCACTTAGTCTATCCTGTTGTTTATATTTGTCCACTTAGAGATATCTTCTTTGGTGTTTCTTAATTTGTTGCTTCTGGTGTTGGCCCATTTCTCGTTCCAGTGTTCTTTTATTTTGCCTTTCATAATTTGGGTAAAATCTTGTATCGGAATGGGGATGTGTGTTATTTCCTTTTCCTTGGTTTCCTTGGCTGCTTGGTCTACTGTCTCGTTTCCCTTTATACCCGTATGTGATGGTATCCACATCATTGTTATTGTTCTTGTTTTTGTGATTTCGTGTAAGAGGTCTTTTATTTGCTATATTATGGTTTGGGCACTGTATATTTTCATGGTTCCTTGAATAACACTTAGTGAATCGGTGTGTATAGTATATTCTTCTTGGTGGGTAGAGTTATTTTTATTTGTTTCAGTGCTGTGAGGATACTGTAAGCTTCTGTTGTATATACTGTTACTTGTTCCGGTAGATGTATTTTTGTTATTTTGTCATTTATCACTACTGCTCCTCCTGTCTCTTCTTGAGTTTTTGATCCATCCGTGTATATTTGCTTGGTGGTGATCGGATTTTTTATATTTTGTCAGGTCTAGTATGTAGTTCGGTGGTCTCTTTTTCCCGGGAGCGGTAATATATTTGTAGAGTATTTCAAGATGTGGTATTTTAATATTTAGGTTTTCTAACATTTGTTTAACTTTTTGTTGGAGGGGGGTGTGGGAGAGTAGCGATAGGTGGCTTTGGTGTTTTGTGAATATGTGTTTGTGGGTAGGGTTGTTGGGATGTTTTGCGAGTTTGGATATGTATGATAGCGTTAGTTGTTGTCTACGAATTTCTAATGGGGGAATACCAGATTCACAGAGCATGCTGACGGCCGAGCTGGTTCTGTACCCTCCAATGAGGTATATGACCCTAATCGAATTTCAATGTATACGCCATAGCATATAAATGTTCTTCATTGTAGTTTCTTATTACAACAATAAAAACTGTACATTATTTTTAATAATAATGTTATTAGTAATTTTGTGTTTTGGAAAAGGTATATGTGACGTCACTGTGGCCGGAGAAAATATTGCGGTAGGTCATGGGCAAAAGCTGATAAAAAGTGGTTAAACAATTCACTGCGCTGTACGCATGACCCTCTGATCTATATTTATTTCTTTCCTTTACAGTATCTCTGTCTTTTTCTAGCACTATACCTACCGCAATCTATTCAGAAGACACAGTGACGTCTCACATCCCCCTCCAAATCTTTAAAAATTAATTTCTCGTTAACTATAAACAATTAATTGATTTAATAAAATACGGGTATTTTATTTTTGTATCTAGTATCACGTAATGTCAGAAAAGAAAATTGGTCACATACCCCATTGCCAGTCTTATCGCTGTGTTTTGTATCGGTTCCAGTATTTTGAAGTTGTTCGTGCTGGTTGTTTGGTATACGATAGCTTCGTTAATCTATTTTTTATCGTATGTATGTTATGTATATTAGCAGTAAAATACCTCGGTGAGTTCCCAATTTGTTGTTGCATAGACATTTCAAGAGGTTTATGAATTTTTATACAGGTATGCAAGATGTAAAATTTATGTACCATTTGGTCCGTTATAAGATCACTTAATATTGTGTCCCACTTAATTTCATTGTAATATTTGTTTATTTCACTATAATCCGCTGCATTAAACTTAAACATTTTCTGACTCTTCACTTGTAAAGGAGATTATTCAGTATTGATGTAAATAATGTCAAAGGCGGATGATGTTCATCCGATTTATTTAGCGGATTACTACACACTTTAATACTATTATTAGTTCCCAAAATCAAATCAATGCTTCTGTTATTTGAATTTAGAATATTATTACATTGGAATAAATTACAATATGTCATGGAATCAACAAATTTAGCGGCCGATTTATTGTAAGAATATGATGACTTTAAGTAAGTGATGTTAACGTTAGTGATCCAATTCAAATATGGCAAATTGAAGTCCAGCAAATTAAAAAATTACTATCAACTTCTTATTCAATACATTTGGAAAAATTAATTAGAAATCAATTTAAAGCATTATAATCTTCTAGTGATATATGAACTCAACAAATAAACAGTGAAGGTTTATCATTTAAACAAATTTTATCCAGATGTCTTCGGATTCGAAACACCTTTCACTCAGTTCGATATAAGAATGATTGTTGTTGACACCATCAATTTTGATTGTTCATAACTAACAACACAGTTTCCGATCCGTGTATTATTTGTATTTTTTGCATTGTCACACCACTTGCCGAAAGCTTCGAATTGTTTTTATAAATTTTCTAGATTTTATTGGCAGTATTTCCAATGTAGCTTCTTCTTAAAATTGTCCGTAATGAAACGTCACTCAATATAAACACCAAATTTTTTACTATGTTTATGATATCTAGGCAACTTAAAATTTTTTCGTAGTGATATCGTTATTATCAAAGCTATCCATTTTCAATGTGTGAATTATATGAGTATATATTATTAATATTATTAAAAAAGTATTGCAGGAAAGAGTATAATAAGTGTAAAAAATAGCTATATACCACAGGACTGAAGAGTCTTTAATCTCTCAGGTGATTTTTGTCCCTCGCTTACTGCTAGTGAAAAAAACTTCATCCTCGGGATTAAATTATGCACTTCAGTCTATTGGTATATAAACTACTATTATCTCTTTTAGGATCGATATTTACAACCTTAGATAAACTAGAGAATAAATTTAGCAGTGGAATAAACAATAAATATCGCATCTAAATCATAGCTTAAATGATGACATTATTCTAGCCGTTATATTTTGATGCGATATTTTTGTTTATTCTACTGATAAATCTATTCTCTAGTTTATCTGACTCTTAAAAAAAAGTTTAACAAATAATCGCATAGTTTCTTTCCAAATTTGCAAAACAATGTGTTCCATTTGAAATTTCAAAGTTGATATTAATTACTATTAAACCGAAAATGATATCATGAATGTACATGCACATTCAATTAGCTTATATGTTGTTGTATAAAGCATGTTATATGAAATAAATTGCTAAGTCGATAAATAAGCGAGATATTTGCTGGATCCATCTGAAAATAACAACCTATATATTATAACTAGATCCAAAAGCATCGTACTAGATATAATAGATGTTTAAAAAATATTATTTATTATTAAGATATTTAGTTTTAAAGACAGCAATTTTGACGTCAAAGTAGTATGTTTTTATGCATAAGCTTATCTCTCACACATCCAGGGCCTGGTTTAGGTTGCAGCCGCTCCCAGGCTAATATATGCTTGGCGTCTCTATTGTTTTCTGAAAAACCGGTTCTGAACACCAAAATACCTCCCGTCATAGATTTTTAATTCCGCTTTTATTTCACACTATCTCGGCGAAATACCTCCCACCATAGATTTCTTATTACAAGGGTCATTCAAATATAAAAGAGCCTTTTGCAAAAAAAAAAAAAAAAAATAAAATAATTATTTTACATTTAGGCAAAAAACACACTTTATAATTATTTTTCTACATAGTTCCCCTCCTTAGTTATGTATTTGTGCCATCGAACAGGTAATTTTTCCATGCCCGTTTCGAAGAATGACTTCGGGCTGGTATCCAACCTATTGCGCACAAACAGTTCAACTTTTTGATCGTTCGCAAAACTCTCTTCTCCAAGTGCTTCCTTGAGAGGCCCAAAGATGTGAAAATCGCATGGCGAAAGGTCAAGGCTATAGAGAGGGTTATCAAATCTAGTCCTGTGCATTTTAGCCAATTTTTGGGTTGTTAAGATTGCAATGAGGGATCTTGCATTGTCATGCAGGTACAGGACGACTCGGATGGGCTGACGACACATATTTGAGCGATATGCAGCTCGTACCTTTTTTTTTTTTAAGGGAGAGGAAAATCTTGCATCAGACACCCTGTCATGGGTGATGCCGGATTCCTACCAGCTAAAAACCTCTCCCGGCTTTCGCCAACCGGGACCCCGGAACTGCTTTCGCATTACTTCAGGGCCCCGGCTTTTCTAGGCAAAGTTAGTTTTCTCTGCTTTCCTTACCCATTATTACCTCGGAGGCGAAACGACATACAGCATCCCAATATACTTCCCTCTCCAGCATGCTGGGCATTTAAACATCGTATGCTCTGGGCTATCGCTTTCTTGTGCACATTCCTCGCAGGTGCTATCCTCCCTCTTGCCTATCCTCACAAGGTATGTCCCTAAGGAGCCATGTCCCGTGAGCATTTGTGTAAGTTGAAACGTGAGCTCTCCATGAGCGCGGTTAACCCACTCCTCCACTCTTGGGATGAGCCTCCGCGTCCACTCGCCTTTTGTACTGCTCTCCCACCTTTCCTGCCAGGCTTGTAGCAAGCTAATTCTAGCGGCTTTTTTGGCATTCACCTTATTGTCTGGCCCTGCCTCCATGACCGCGGCCCTTTCCACGGCTAGTAGCTCTATGGGCGGAACTCCTGCTAGGACTAGGGCCGCATCCTCCGATACAGTGGTGTAGGCTCTACAAATTCTTAGGGCCAGTTTCCTCTGGACCCTTGCTAACTTATGTCTAGTGCGCTGGACCTCTAGCGCACTCTTCCATACTGGGGCCGCGTAGAGCATAATAGAATGCGCTACGCTCCCCAGTACTCGCCTCTTGCTTGGCTTCGGTCCCCCAGCATTAGGCATCATTTTGGAGAGCGCCGCTACCACAGCGGCCGCTCTTATGGACGTGGCCTCTACATGTGGGGCGAAAGTTAGTCCGGGGTCTAGGATGACCCCCAGGTACTTGATGGTCCTGCCCGGTTGGACCTCCCTACCCTCTACATTGAAAGATACCGGGGCCACTTTCCGCCGTCCCACGAGGAGTATTGCCTCAGTCTTTTCGGGGGCTATCTTCAGTCCTTTATCGCTTATCCATCTGCATACGTTGTCAATTGTTGTGTCCGCTGCAGCCTTGAGGTCCTCTACCTTCTTTGCTACAACGGTCAGAGCAAGATCGTCTGCGTACCCCACTAGTGTGGCCCCTTCTGGCAGAGTGATACGCAATACCTCGTCGTACATGACGTTCCATAGTATTGATCCAAGCACCGAGCCCTGTGGAACACCGCATGTCATGGTAATAGTTTCAGCTCCTTCTTCGCTCTCGGCACAGACGCTCCGGGCGCTTAGAAAGCTGTGAATTATCCTTCGTAGGTATGGAGCGACCTGGCGCTTTCTTAGCTCTTCCGCTATTCGCCTCCACGGCGCTGAATTGAACGCATTTCGCACGTCGAGCGTTATTAGTGCGCATAAGCTTCTGGTTCGCCACGTACCTTTCTTGGCTTCCCGTGCAATATCCAAGACGTCATTTATAGCCCCTACGGTACTGTGCCCCTCTCTGAAGCCGTGTTGCCGGGGGGCTAGACCTCCCGATTTCTCGATTTCCCCCTTGAGCCTTGCCACAATTAGCTGCTCAAGCAGCTTGCCCATGGCATCCAGCAGGCAGAGAGGCCTGTACGCAGATGGGTCATCTACAGGCCTCTCACCTTTTCTAATTAGCACCAACCTCCCAGTTTTCCAGATTTCAGGAAACTCTCCTTTTTTTAACGCCCTGTTCAGGGTGCCCAGCACGATATTGGGCTGCTGTTGGGCTAATTCTTTTATTATCTTCGCTGGAATGCCATCGGGGCCAGGGGCACGTCCTGTGCGGAGCATTCTGCTTGCCTTTTCTAGTTCCTCCAGCGTGAACTCGGGCACTTCCTGTGGTGTTAACTCAAGGGGAATCCAATTTACCGCTCTGTTCGAGGGGAAGAGGGTGGTCGTGACCCGTCTTACCATCTCCCTGGTCATCAGGGCTGGTGCACCTCGCCCCTTTATTTTCCGTACGGCAATTTTGTATCCCTCCCCCCATACGTTTTCATCGATGTCGTTGCCTAATTTGGCCCAGCATCTTCTTTGCGACCTTCCTATGGCCAGTTTTAACTCCTTCCTGCAGGCTAGCGCGTATTGCCTTTCCCGCTCGCATTCGTCTGGGAGCCTTCTTCTTTTGCACTGGAAGGCTCTTCTTGCTGGCAACGCAGAGCGTCAGAGGCCGGCGATCTCATCCGTCCACCAGTATACCTGTCTGCGTTTCGGGCTCGATCTCCTGGGCATTGCCTCATTACATGCTGTTTCCAGCATGTCTTGCAGCTGGCTAGGGGAAGTGGTAGGACAGCAGCCTTTGCTTTGTCCTCCAGGGCCTGGTGTAACTTTACTCTGTCGAGCCTACCTACTACCCAGCCCCCCTCCTTTTTAGGAGGTACTTGTCGAGGCACAGGCGTAGTGTCGAAAGTAATATATCTGTGGGGGCTTAGAGTCTCTTCATCCATCACCCTCCATCCCTCTATCATCGGTGCAATATCTGGGGTCGCCCAGGTGAGGTCGATGATTGGCTGGGAAGAGCCCCTCACAAAGGTCGGCTCTGTTCCGTTGTTTAGTACCACCAGGTCCAGGCCTGCCGCCCAGTCTGTGAGGCGATCCCATCTCGCATCCATCGTCGGTGATCCCCATTCTGGCGCCTTGGCATTAAAGTCGCCAGCGATTATGACCCGTGGACCCAATGTTATGATGCAGGCCTGTAACTCTCTTAGAAATTCTTCGTAATCCGCTATGTCTCTATTTGGGGAAAAATAGCAGCTTACAAAGGTTGCGTTCTGCATTGCCACCCAGACAAAACCTTCACCGGATCCCGTGTTTGTCACGGCGTGTCTGCCAATAATCTTGATGGCCGCATCTCCTCTACGATCTCTATACCACCCTTTGCTAGCCGAGGCGTTTGGTTCGCTGACCACCAGGAGATCAGCGCCCATCTCCGCTGCCGTTGCATAGAGCACGTCGTGTGCTGCTCTGCTCCGGTCCACGTTAGCTTGCAACACCGTGAATTTTACTACCCTTTTTCGCCTCCTCCAGGGCGGTTCTGAACGCTGGACATTTAGCGTTGCCAACACTGTGGTCCTTTATTTTGCACACCAGGCTATAGGGCTCTTCATTACATTGCTTCGCTGTATGCGACGCTTTGCCACATTTGTAGCAGAGGTCATGGGAGTCTTCACCCTTGCATGTTGTAGCTGTGTGCCCATATCCAAGGCTTCGGTAGCACTGCGTGGGTGTTGCCCACGTCCTCACTCTACATTTCATCAGCCCAATCCTGATTCGACCTTTCTCCTGCCCCCAGTAGTGTTCTCGCTACCGCATGTGGCACCGTAACCGTGGCGGTCTGGGTGCCCCCATAGGCCGGTCTTAGCGGTCCTTTCACTCCACACTTCTGCTCCGTACCTGGGCTGCAGAATTTCTGGACAGCGCTTAGTACATCAGCTGCCGTTTTCTGTATATCAATATCCCTTATCTGTAGTGTGCTGACTTTTTCCAGGAGTTTTGTCTTACAGACGCCCCCAAGCTTCTCCTCTATTTTGGCCCTGAAAGCCGCCACGTTACCCTTCTTCGGGTCCATTAGGACTAGTAGGTCCTCCCCTGCATTCGTTTTCTTCATGGAGATTACTCCCTTGACATCACTTTCAGTCAGTGCTGGTTCGTACCTGGACAGAGTTAACATAACCATTCCGACTGACTAGCGAGTTTTGCTTTTGATGGTCCTGGCTCCCCTTTTTCTCTCCACTCCATAATGGACAGACTTTTACTCGCGGCCATGAAAATGTGTTTTCCCCAAACTGTGTACGCAGCCGGTCCCGAATTTCGGCTGCTTTAACGCCCTCATACGATGAAAATTTTATAATGATGCGTTGCGCAATCGATAGATGAGCCTCTCTACCTCTCATTGTGAGGACAACTGAGGAAACAGGTCGGGTGGTCGGCTGGGCCTTTAATCATCTGGATGGGATTCCCATCTACCCTTTCTGATGCTCCGCCAACACCCGACACACCTCGGAAGCAAAAGGCTCGTTTATATTTGAATGCCCCTCGTATTTTTATTATTACAGAAACACAGACTACCAGTATCAAAAACGCTCATCCCGTCAAATTATTTAATTTTTAGTAGTGACACATGTCCAAAAATTATAATTTTCAAGCGTTGTTTTGTTTGTTTTTTTTTTCAAAATGCACAAATTTAAACGAAATTGTCAAAATATAATTTTTCTTTGGCATGTTATAATTCGTTAAAGATGACAGTAAGAGAAAAATATTTCAAACAACAATCCCAGAAAATAATATTTAAACATTATTCGGAAACAAAAAAATTTCTTTAAACCATAATTTACTGAAATATTTCAAAATAACTTGATAGGACTTCAAGTAATCTACCACTTCAGTTATTGGATTATCACTAAAAACTAATCAGCTCTTTTCAAGGGTGTACAATTGGTACAAAATATCAAAAAATTTTTAGTTGTTATTTTTGAGAAATTCCAGAGATCCATACAGACCGACATACAGGGAAATTATTAAAATCTTTTTCAAGGGTCCTTTCCTACCGAATTTTTAGCACGATTCCTGTACTTTCCTTACAGGATGTGGCGGGAGGAAGAACCAAAATATTTAGATACAAATTTTTAATAAATAAAAATCTAAACAAGGCAATAATTAAAAAATTAAAAAAATATATTTATTAATAATATGAAGCTTCGTTATCTGGTTTTGGTTTTGGAAAACTTTTAAACAATGTTTTGGAACGACAAATTTGATAAAAAGTCATTCTCAATGAACAGTATAGAAAGCGCTGCAAGTTATTGCTGTCTAAGTGCCGAACGTAAATAATTTTTTACCCTTTTTAAAGCTGAAAAAGATCGTCCGCCCGACTCTCTTGTCGCTCCCTCTAGATCCGTGCGCCCCCACGCTTTACACTTTGTAGCCTATAGGGTTAATCAGGCCCTGCACATATCTATTCTTTTCAAATTCTTTGTGCTTCTCTTTTTATTGAGCTGACAGATTGTCGAGGTGTCAAATGGTTGGCACTTAATTTCAAGATTTTGGTTTGTCTTGAATTCGCAACACAAACCCGCAGCAGAAAAGTCATAACGTCTTAACATTTTTTTTAAATCATTGCGGAATTACTTAAATTCTTAAATTGTGAAGTAATTATACATTTTAATACGTATCTTTTTATTGCAGATATGTATGCTGACCCCTTGTATCAAATACTATTTGTTGTGCAAGGACTTGGATCATTTTTTACAATTTCGATGTTAGCATCAATGGATTGCTTATTCGTTTTTCTGGTATTAAATACATGTGCTCAATTTAGAGTCGTACAAGTAAGTATTATTTACTTAACACAAAACGCCCACTTATACAATGCAATATACAAATTAAATTATCTCATAAGCAAAATATAAACTCTTGCATAAAATTTTGTACTTTTACTTTGTTAACTTCGGGCAATAATTATATTAGATAAAACAAAAAACAGCGAATATAATGCATTAATACACCAAATTTTTATATTTCAATATTCAAAATTCAAAAAAATGCATAATCTAATAATTATTGAATGAAAAGGTTTTTGGTTTTAAATATTGTAAAAACTTATTAAAATTTAATGTTTCGCAATACAACACGTAAATCTCCGCCAGGAAAAATAAGTAAAAACAGTAACTAAGTAACAACATAAAATTATGATTTATAAAACAGAAGAAGTCATGTCTTGTTCAACTCGTAACCTTGATTCTAATTCACTGTACTCTTCTGCTTATAGATTTCTATAGTTTATCTTATGACTGTGCCATTGGTACCTACATTTCGATCTTACTATGAGCAAATTTAAATTTTTCAGACACGCGTGAAAAACTTCGACAAAAACCAAAAGGAGTGCCCTATAGCTCAAGAAAAATTTCTATATGAATCTATCAAACTACATCAAAAACTATGCCAGTATGTATTTTAAATTTTAGCTATTGTACAAAAATAACATTTTCATATAACTGTACATATATTTTCAGATTTTGCGTCGACTTAGAAATTTCTTTAACAATGACCCTTCTGTGTCAATTTGTAATTTGTTGTCTATTCCTTTGCATATGTGGATTTATAATTACGGTGGTAAGATTTAAATCTAACACAGCGCGACCATGGGTAATATTCAGTGATTTTCTATCTGTAAATACCAAAATGGCACATCAAAATGTTATAGCAAGTGAGACAACGATATTGATATTTTCAAACTGAGAATGCCCAAATATGCAATATATGCAATTAGTAATTAGCATTAATTAACTCTAATCAATGTAATTCTTCAAGAAAATTGATTTTAAGATTTGCAAAAATTAAAATATATGCGCTTTGCATATAATCCGCTCTCTAGTTATTTGTATACCAAGGCCGCGAAATCACCCTTTAGCGTACCGTGAGAAAAATTGTCGCCGAAACCGAGGCAGGACAAATTCGAGGATGCTAAAAGATTTCACGGACATCTATTTTTTGTGCAATCGTAAAAAATATATAATTACAAATTTTATCAATTTAAATTTTTTTTATTGTAAATAGAAAGTTGAATTGACATTTGATAATCAAACAATTCTCAAGTGTCAAAACAATCAATTTGAAGTTCGCGGCCGTTACCATAACAACAGCCGCAAAATTCAGTTTCGCTATCCGTATTTCGGCTTCGAAATGCTTAATTCGCAACCAGTAGCACAAAAAAGATGTTGTTGCTATATTGACAACAACATTGACGTCGGGTTATATCTAGAGGTAAAAATCACTGGTAATACTACCCAGGGAAAAATTACTAATTTAGGCTATTTTGTTATGATTAACTACTTATAGTTAATTATGTTTTTAATTAAATGTATTTCAGTATAGATCGATAAACCGATATGCGTTCTCAGCGGGATTGTACTTTGTTCGTATAAACGTCAAATAGCTTCAAGTGCTATTTTTTCCCGCTGTCTATTCTAGTTTCCTTTTTTGGAGAGCTATTGTGAATAGCATCATTAAACATTTGTTCTCTAGTTATTTGTATACCAAGGCCGCGAAATCACTCTTTAGCATACCGTGAGAAAAATTGTTGCCGAGGCCGAGGCAGGATAAACTCGAGGGCGCTAAAGGATTTCGCGGATTACTATTTTTTGTGCAACCGTAAAAAATATATAATTACAAAAAATTTAATTTAAATTTTTTTTCTTGTACATAGAAAGTTGGATTTCAAAGTGTCAAAATGATTGTTGGTACCCTATTTCACGGCTATTTGTTATGCTAGCGGCTGCGAAATAAGGTAAAAAACAATCATTTTGGTTTTCGCGGCCGTTACCATAACTACAGCCGCAAAATTCTGAACGTGCTGAAAAGCGATATTGTTTAACTCGCGTAATATGCAAAACTCGCTACGCTGGTTTTGGCAAACTTACAGCTCGTTAAACAATATCGCTCTTTTCATAACTGATTACGTAAATAACTATTACAAAACCCATTTCATAGAAATTATGTAAAAAGTGACATTTCATAACGTCAGAAGGTTAGGTAAAATACTACTTTACAAAACGGAATTAGATAAATATTGTTACATTATTATCTAAAGAGTAGGACGTGAAAAATATGCTTTAAATGTAGGTATTATTGTTTTAAATTTTTTATACTGAAATTAATTAATTATATTTATAGTCGTAACTGCCAATCAGAAAGGAATTCTTAAACACCCACTGCTCCGTTCTATGTATGTATATAGTGTTTTGTCGTGAAAATTTTGTTCGTCTTGGATCATGAATATCATTTTCAATAGTTTCAGGATAATAAGAATAATTTTCGTTTTGTGAGTCGCAGTTAGTATAGTTGGTTTCACAGTATTCGTAATTTTGTTCGTCATAGTTTTGAACAGGCTGTTCAGCGTTATGTAGCTCTTCTATTGTGTAATTTTGTCCTTGTTGGAATGGGGGTTTTGGAAAAGAATCATGGGATACTCCAATCATAGGTGTGAATTTGAGCTGTATGGCTCGATTGAACCTTGCGGTTTCCATACATTAACTGAGGATTTAGGTTTATTATTTCCAAATACTTGGTGGTTAGTTAGGAACCGTGGAAATGTTCGTGAATAGCGGGGTTGTAATAGAATAGGGTTGCTTGGGGATTATTGGTATTAATTACATAATCGTTCTGTTGGTTGTTGGAAATATTAAGGTTTTTGAGATATTTGGAATGGTTGTTGAACTGATCTTTGAATTTGTCTCGAATTTTGAAATTTACTTTTATCAAAATGAGCACGTTGTAAGTGTCAGATGTTATCTTCAGAGATTATATTCTCTCTGGGTTCTGCCAATGTGTTGGGTTTCATAGCGCGGATCGTCGAACCAAGGGACTCTTTTAAACCAGGGAAAAACATTTTTAATGCATGGGTATTATAAAAATTCTTTTTGGCTGTTACAATTGTTGTACTTTTATGAACATGTGTACGTAGTTATGTAAAGCACTTAGAATTGACATAATTTCTATGTAAAATTGCAGGGGGTTTTCATTATCTTTTTGTCTAAGTTGATCTAGTTTGAACAACAGACCGTTTTCATCGCGTTGATCGCCAAAATAAGCGATCAAAGCATCTTTTACAGATTTCCAGTGTTTTAAGGTACATTGTTTTTTTATTATCCTAGATGGATCATATTGAAATCGACATGCTTCACCCTTGATGCATCGGGATATTTGTAGAAGTGGCAGTTGATTGTTTGTTCGTAATCTGGCCGTTATTTAGAGTTGTAACTGCAGACAAGGATTTAAATTTCGCTACGCTCGTGTTTTAAGACCCCTGAGTGTTTTAATTAACCCATTCGTGACTAAAGACTAACTTTCCGTACTTGTATCGTAACATTATGTAAGTTCTTTAAGTAAGTCAATAACATGAGATAAAAATCGATTTGTTCATTGCTTGAATAACATATTGCCAATTTATTTCTACCTCCTTGATTTCCTTTCTACTAACATCTTTGGAGAAAACTTGACGACTTGTAATCAGACCTCACGCATAATAATATATCACTTACCATGATTTGGGAAAGAAAAATACTACACCTAAAATGGGTAAATGACATGATTATATATTATTTATTTAATTTATGTAGGCATATTTTGAGTCCAGAAAATACAGGCGACACCATCGGCCACAGCTACTTAGGACGCATTTCAGTTTGTCGACCTATAATTTAACTATAAATTGTTAAAGCCTCGTACAGATTTGCGAACCTTTCGACGAACCGTTTCGACGAAAATGGATATTGAAGCCGTCGCGGCAGCATACATTTATATTCATTTACATTAAAAAAAAACACACATGGTGTGGTCACCACACTACTTTCTTATACATAAAAAACCAACTGAACACGTATGACATGTTCCTTGCGTATGACTATTTTGATAATTGTTTGACACAAAGATGTTAAACCTGTTTAATTTTTTTTTGTTCTCATTATAACTATGATTTTATTTTACAATATTAATTAATGTCTGGTCTTTAAAACTTTCTAACTAATAATAATAATGATTTATTTTCTGAAAATACAATACATTGTACCTATGTAGAAAACGTCACGAAAGAAATATATAAAATATAAAAAGATATAAAAGTTTAATAAATTACAAATTAAAAAATTCATTTAAATTATAGTTGTAATGCAGAAGGAACAATTTTAGACTTTTTTTGAATTTTTTAGAGATAGTCTCTGATTTATGTATTGTTTTTATATTATTTCAAACGACACATATTTTTGATCACAATTATTTGACATATAAATGTTGAAAATGTTTTAGTTATTGTTCTCATTGTAATTAAGATTATTCAAATAATTGAGATTTTCTCAAAATTAGAAGCATGTACAAGAAAAGTGCAAATAACATTTTATATTCCAAACAATTTTGTTAAAATGTTCCATTTGAAACATTTATTCACAGCTGATTTTATTTAATAAATCATTTTGTGTGTAATAAAAATAAGTAATAAAAAATTGAGTCGTAGATTTTGGTGGAAATGTCATATGATTTTTATTTTGCGAAAATAAAATCATTTGTTGCAAGTGTAGTGGCCTACTACAAAATATCATTTTTGAATTGATAAAAATCAAGAAACCGATAAAAAGAAAAAAGGGTAATTATTTGATAGTTATGTATTTTTGTTACGATAGATTAGAAAAAATTAGAAAAATAAACAAGCATTAAAAGTCTCGCTGTGTAAATTTATTACACATATTTATTTCAAGATTTACAATTCAATAAATAAAAATATTTTTGTATTGATATTGGCTCCAGCTAATATAGACAAACATTAGTGACAATTCCTCATATATATTTTATTGTCACTAAATTGGTGACCCCGATTGCCGTCGCGTCCACACTAGCTGCAACGTGCTAGAGTGTGCAAACGTTGCAGGCAAATGTTGCACGTGTTGCAAAACTTCGTTAGGTTTGCCATTTTGTTGCGCCGGTGTGAAGGTGGTTCACCGAACGGTTCGACGAAACGTTCGCAGAATCTGTAAGAGGCTTTAAATGTTAAAATGTATTACATAATTCCCATGTATCTCTTACAGTTTCCCGGTAATGCGTATATCTATCTTCAGAATATAATTTGTCTGACAGCTGCTCTTGGTCAGTTGTTTCTCCATTGCTTCACTGCGGACAAATTAACAACTGAAGTACTTTTTAAAAAATTATTCTTCTACAAATATTTACATAAAACGTTATAAATTTACAGGCTCTAAATGTAGCATATGAAGCTTACAGCAGTAATTGGTATAATGCATCTCTCAGTATAAAAAAGCTCATAATGTTCATCATAATGAGGTCACAAAAACCAATTTATCTAACTGCAGGAAAGTTCACTCCCGCTTCTATTGAATCATTTGAACTGGTAAGTTATATTTTTGGTAGATAGAAAACCATTGAATGTTTTTGTATTTTAGGTAACTCGTACAGCAGTGTCATACTTCACTGTTCTTAGTTCTGTGACAGAAGAAAAATAAACGTATCGCAAATTCAATTACTACTATTAATCTGCTTATACAATAGCAACAGCACGTATTAATAATGTTTTTCGTTCAATACGACGAATGTTTACATTCAACACTTTCATAACCAATAACACAAAAATTTTGTTCCATAAATGGATATAATTATAAAATATTGCGTCCACCGCAAAGCAAAGTATATTTTAATTAGAGCACTGACCGTTGTGTTAAATTTTGTAACATATTCTAACTTGTTAAACTTGTTTTGATTCCTAAGATGGATACGCAAGACCAACACATGTGATTCATCCACCGTGATTAGGCTTTGTACGACATGCAAAAGAAAAATAATAATTAATAAAGACAAAATAAAAGCAAACTTTAACTTCAAGAGTTTATATTAAAAACATAAAAATATGATAAGCACAACAAAACTTGTTAAACAAAAAAGCATGACAGACGGAGTGAACATATGAACATAACATTCAGTAATATGTACGCTTCTTGACTGTGATTTGTATTGAAATAAAAACAATTTCTGGATTTCAGTCTCAAATTAAAAATTTTATTCCAACCTCTACCGGTTTCTACCCCACTTGGGTTCAGGAGGTGAAAGTCAAAACATTAATGTTTGGTAGGAATAAAATTTTTAATTTGTGACTGAAATCCAGAAATTGTTTTTATTTCAATAACATTCAGTGTTACCAACCTGTCCCAAGACGATAATTACAAAAATATTCCCAAAACTCTCCCTTGATCCCAGAGGAAGATTTAATAATTTTAAAAATTAATTACTAAGTACTAAGTATACCTAAGACATTGATACAAGAGGTATTTTATTTTTAGTTGCATTGCCATACCAAGAATATATATGGCCGGACTTAAATTTTTAATATTGAACTTATTATTGTGACGAAGCTATTCTTCGTCACTGAGTTTCGCGATCCTCCTGTATCTTTTTTAACATCACAGAGATCCGGCTCATTATATTTCTAATCCATCTTTTGTTTAGAACGAGATTAACCCAGACCCAGATAATAGTTTCTGCTCTGATTTTCTAGTTTACTCCAAATAGCTGTGCTACCCGTTTAAGACAAATTTATATTTGTTGTATTCAGTTTTTTGAGGGCTTGCGAACGCATAGTTAGTCTCGCCCGCGTTAACTCAGTCACAACCCCTATTCCATTTTCAACCACTATCGCTTGTCTTATAAATGTACAGTAGCGACCACGGTGTACCAGTTTGTTTCGGAAAAATCATCGAAAAGAGTATAAAAACCGGGCTAAAATTACTGAGAGATCATCCGTCTTGGACACTTACCTCGATTTTGAGATTAGCTTCCGAGCATCCGTTCCAAAGCACCGTCTACAGCCATCTCGACTCTTCAGAGTACGTGGTCAGTTCCGTTTTATTTTTACTATTTTCATTCTTGCGAAGTAGTACGACTCGTTGAACCGCGTTTTAAGCATTCTCGGCGAGTACACCTAATTTGCAAGAAACCGTCACCGTCTATTTCTGTCCGTTAAAGTCATTCAGGCTACTGTTTTTCCTTCATGTAAAGTAGTGCGACTTGTTCAGCTGGCATTTAGCATCCTCGGCGAGTAAACCTAGTTTGAAAGAAACAGTCACCGCCCGTTCCTGTTTGTCAAAGTCCTTCAGGCTACCGTTTTACTTCTTGCAAAGTAGTGCGACTCGTGGAGCTTGCTTTTAGCATCCTCGGCCAGTAAACCTAGTTTGCAAGAAAACTGCCACCGTTCGTTCCCGCCCTTTAAAGCCCTTCAGGCTACCGCTTTCCTACTTTCAAAACAATGCGACTCGTGGAGCTGGCTTTTAGCATCCTCGGCGAGTAAACCTAGTTTGCAATATACCGTCACCGTCCGCTAGAGCCCTTCAGGCTGAATCATTGCTGCGTCATTTTTGTGCAGTAGCGCGACCTGCTGAGCTGGCATTAGCATCCTCAGGAGGTAATACCTAGTGCTTAAACGTGAGTTTCTGGGTCATACCAACGCTTTGGCTTAGCGCGGCACCGCTGGAGTTGGCATTCGCATCCTTCACATAAGCCACGGCGATGACGTCGCCGTAACCCGTTTTTACGTCTGCCTTGTGGCCTAAAACGGCGCTGCAGCTGGTGCTAGCACTTCGAGAGGTAATACCCAAGGCATGTAGACTCAATAGGTATGCTAGAAACCTACTACGCAGTACTTAGGATAGACGCGAGAGCGGTACGTGCGGGTCAGCGCTTGCGTCACTGGTGGGTGCTTGGTGGAATCTGTACTTATTTTATACAAGAGTTGCACTTGTAGGTGGATGTGTAAATCGTTTATGTCTGTATAAATGTAAATTATTTTACGTATATGAAGGAAGCGAATAATAATGAACATTATTTCCTTTAAGGCTTGTTAAAATACAATCGAATGTTTTAATCATAAATTAAGATAATAAATTTTGTAAACTGTTTTAGCATAACTACATAATATATTAACAAATTTCAACATATGTATACTAAATTATAAGAATGGTTTAAATTGTAATTTTTTTAGGAAATAATTTAAAATATTTTTTTACTGAATTACAAAAAAAATATTAAAGATAAAATATATTGGAAACAAAATGCTTATTAAAATAGTTTTTGGAAGATATTCAATGAAAAATAATTATTGTAATTCTAGTGATATCGCTTTTAAACTATATATCGGCATCACAAGGTTTATTCCACCAGTGACGTCACGAACAGCCAGTGCGAATTATGCGCATTGTCACTACTCGAGTTTAGCATACCTATATAGTCTATGCACCTTGGTTATACCCCAGGGCCCTGTCAGCTATACCCACGACCACGGAACAAGAATAGATAGGAAAAATGACTTGTGTATCCCCAGCTATCTGCGCTACCGGTTCCTTGCTGTTCTGCTTTTGTGAAGATCCGCATAGCGGCGCTGCAATCAGAACTCCCGTACCTACGATAAAGCTAGTGTTGTGTTTCGGTTTCGTGTGTCTATAAATAATTATAAATATAATAAAATACATCTGACAAAAATGGTGAATAGCAAATGTTGTATTCCCAATTGCACATCGGGATATAAATCATATAAGGACAAAGTTTCTTTATTTAGAATAACAGAAACTCGTCTAAATACATGGTCGAAAGCTATTCCTCGACAAGATACAGATTCAACTACAAATGAGGTAGTGTGTGAAAAACATTTTGCACCAGAATGTCTTAAAAAGACATGGATTGGCCCGAACAGTGTTATACTTACACTTTATGATATTTATATATATGAAATCTGTCTTTTCGTTTTCAGCAACAAAGATAATTTTTTAAGGAATGCAGAAAAGCATGATTACAATACTAGGTCAAAAAATGATTTTGCTATACCTTGCTCAAGAATTAACATTGTCAAAAATGCTGCAAACAGAGCTGGTCTACATATTTACAATAAGCTACCTGATTCTGTAAAAATGGAAAATAATTTTGTAAAATTCAAAAATAAACTTAAATCTTTCTTACTGTCCCACAATTTCTATAATATAGAAGAATTTGTATCGCTCTGAAGTTTCTTTTATCTCGACATGTTCTATACACTGTACTGTGTCTAAAGAATAAATTATATATATATATATATATATTATATAGAGGTACGTAATGTATTATAACACTCAAAAAAATTAAAATTAATTCATAACCTCGAAATTTGTAGATACCTCTAAATAAAACTACACTTGTTGATGATGCGATTCCAACTATATTTCCAAATTGTCAAAAGTACCAGCAATACGTAAACCACCAAAAATAAGATCCGATGTAAACGTAAAAAAAAACAGAAAGTTTTAAAAAGTAATGTTAAAGAATCAGAAGACACGATACAAAATGAAGAACAAACCGAGATGGAAATGCATGAAAATAAAAAGACTACATTACAATTTACACTTGCAACAAATATTAATTTACCGCATAAAAACTGGAGTTATTGTCTTCTTGAAGTTGATAATGAAAATATGCATGTTTTTACAGAGACCAAATATTCGCAGTTATTAGACAATACATTTGTGGGCAGAAAATGATAATACATAAAGATAAGTTTTCATTTTATTTTCAAGAAAATTTGCTTCATAACGATGCATTAGAAGATTATAATAAAGAATTAATTAATATAACAACTGTTAATGAAGTTTTGAGAAAGTTTGCTGATCTAAATATTTGCAATAGTGGTCCACCCGTGAAATCATTTAAAAACGCAACAATAACAACTGCGGTAAAAGATAATACTACATCTAAATGGAGACATAATCATTGTAAATTCCTTCTAAATAATAATGAGTTTTGTAAACCGTGTCTCTCACTATACGAATCCTTCAGAATAATTGTTTCTCGCAATTTAAAGAAAAAATTGTAACGAGAAGAACGAAATATTTAACAGATTCCGAAAATACAAAATTATACATAAAAAATTTAAGAGCGAAAAGACGATTAGCTGAAAATAAAAGAAAATTAAGTGATAAAATAAAGGTATTGACGGAAAAAATGAATGAAATATCAAACACTGATATTCTGGAAAAACTAAAGCAGCATAATATTCCAAAAACGCAACAAATATTAATAGAAGAATATATTAATTTGAGTAGGGGTACCTCAAAAAATGGGCGTCGATACAGCACAGATTGGTTATTGCGCTGTTTGTTGTTAAATATAAAAAGTCCAGCAGTTTACAATTTTTTAAGAAACATTGAAATTTTACCATTGCCTGCTACTTCTACAATACGACGGTATTTTGTCAAACTTAATTCAAAACAAAAAAAACTTGTTAAATTGCAAAAAAACCTAATAAAAAAAATAACTTATTTACAACCGCTTTCTCACAGTTAAACTGTTTTATTACAAAATAAAATTGGATCCGTAAAAAGTTTTCATCTTTATAGTAAATAAAATTATAAATACTATCTTTTGTTTTATTCAATAAATATACCATATATTTTTCTAATATTAAATACTTCCATTATTTTAAGTTAAAATAATGATTTTAATGAATTAATTTTAATGCAAAATTCTGTATTTATAAGCTTTAAACATCATGCGATAGGGAGTCCTGATGCCAGCGCCACACGGCGGATTTAAAATAAAGTAGAACACGTAGCAACCGCGCTTACTGAAGGTAGTCGTAGTGCGTGCCCACGACTTGTGATAGAAGTGTGAAATTAGTTCCATGGTCTTCACGCAACGTGGCAGCACACTCGTATTATTTTGAAGATTCCAAGTGGCATTTGAAACATTCACTTTTCTCTTATTTCGTTTCGTTTGGATCGATAATACTCTGATCTAGTTGATTTTGTGTGAGTGATTATTCTGAGTAGTGCATCTTATTTGAAAGGTAAGCCGATTTCACATATTTTCATTATTTGAAACTGTATTTGAATCTTTAAAGGGTTTGCAACTCATTTTACATCTTTATTTCTTATAATTTGTTTTTATTACATGATTATAAATGTCATTATATTATTTTCAGTTCATGCGTGGCTTCATATGTATTGTTCCTGGCTGCAGGAGTTTCAGTAAGGAGGATCTAACATTTGACATTTTTTGTCTATCAAAGATTCCGTTTGTATGAAGAATGGACGCAGAACATATATCTTACATATATATTATGTACATATTTTCTGTTATTTGATGTGTATTTCGTTAATTTTAAATATAACATTATTATTAATACATAATTATTATTTTAAATTAATTTTTATTCCTGTTCAAATTTGAAATTTCATACTTTCCCGCCTATATACACCATTAGTTTGAGGTCCCGACTGTAGAAGCGCAGAACTTCTATCCTTTTCAATTTTGCTGTAGCAGACACGTCTCCTTTGTCTTGTTTCTGGTAATACCACGACGCCGACCTCGGTATCCAACCGACACGGCAAAATCACCAGGCGCTCCGTGATGTCATCGAAGACGACTTTTCATGCAAAGATCGACAGGGATCCTTCGGGGGGCTTCAGATAACGTCTCCGGGTCACTGACAACCGACTGGTGACCGGACGCCGGACGTCGTTTTTCTCAAAAAGCATGACTCGATGTTAGGGAGTTTAGTGAAAGCCTCCCCGACTATGTACTCGTTTTTACCGGCATCTCCAACCGATACCTACCGAAACCCAGACGCAGTAACCGCGAGTGTACCGAAACTCAGTATTCGTTGCGACTGTATAGCTTGAATTACATTATACTTTTTTCGTCTAGATTCATACTAGAATTTTGCTTCGATTTTCATTCGAGTTTCTTTCGATTTATATACTTTATTTTAAAACCATTCGTTCGAAATCGAGTAATTTCAACGTCATCCGAAAGAGACCAAGTTGTCAAACTTTAGATCTGAAACTGAAACACTGCATTTTGACACATTGTTATTAAAATTGTTTAAACAATGGTTAACATAGAAAAACACCAAATTAAAAACTAACGACTTTATGACAAAACGTCCACAGTTTACGCACCTCAAAATAAACAGGTTGGTGTACCTGATTTCTGACAGTAGTGCGCAAGTGTAGCCTATTCTAATGCGAAACTCGAATAGAAAAATACTAGAATCTAGTATGAAAATCGAACAGAAATTTCTGATTTACATTATACTAGAAATGACTAGAATTTTCTTTAATGAAACTCGAACGGAAATCTAGACGAAATAAGTATAATGTAATTCAAGCCAGGCTACAGACCCGAGATAGGAATTATTATTTATTAAATGACACTCTTGCCATCTATACGCGCCCCCGTGAAACTATTAACTACATAGATATTAAGGTGGCTATTTAATTCACTTTCATCAAATGACATACGCACTTGTTTCTTATTGTCACTTGCGTATATTTGTTCTGTGACAGCGCATTTCAAGTTTAAATTTTATGCTGCTTGCGAAAATATTTGAATCATTCGTTATAATGGTAAGTAATTGTAACAGTAGATACAGTACTAAGATAAATATAAGATGTAATACATAGAACATAAACATTTATTTCATATTTTTTGTAGTACCGTTGCACCGTTTGTGGCTGTGAAAATGACAAATGTTCTTACATTATATTCCCAAAATATTTCTCAGCGAGAAAAATAGTAAACAGTTATCAATCATCAAGATCTTCTAAAAAACCAATCTCCTACTTTAAATACTTTCTTGTCTGTGGGAAACATTTTTCTCCTAAAATGTATAGCTCCAAGGGGAGCCAAAAATTAAACACGAATACTATTCCGGATTGTGGAGCCATCAAAATTTTCATCAATAATACAAGATGATGTTATTGAAAATAGTTAAGTTTAAGTGCTTCACTAACCTCTCCGGGCAAATGCAGCGAAGACATTTTAAAGACTACTTTTAGAACCTACTCAAGAAAACGTCGTTTGTTTGTTACTGACGGAATTTTAAATAAAATTTAACGACTGGTTACCCCAGATATTGTTCCATTTCAAGGTATGTGTTATTATTTTTTGTAGACGAGCTATAAAAACAGTTTAAGTTATATTTTATATGTTACATATTTATATTGTAGCTAATGAAAATGGTTCGCTGAAAAAATTGGGAGTTTCTCGGAAGACTAAGTTGACCAGCAGAGAACAACAAATGTATCAACAAATTAAGAGAAAAGAACTTCTGTTAAGAGTGATGAAGGCTGGACGAATCAATAAACAAGCAGATATAAATATCCCAAACCGTTCAGGAAATCTTCATAAATTTAATTCTCTTTCACCTACTCTTCAAACTTTAATTAACTGTAAGCCCGGTCTACTAAAATTTACAACAAAAAATTTTGTTCTGTAATTATTTATCTCTTTAGGTTGATATTAATCATTTGATAAATTTTGCACTAATTTGGCAATTTTTAAATTAGATTATTTTTATTATTATGACGATAATTAGTTGTAAACAATTCTTCATGTTCAGTATTTTTGGGAATAGAATGTAAATATGACTTTTCATTCGGGGGAGATAATTCATAATAATTGATTCATTTTAATATAAAGATAACTTATAACATAAGTTATTGCAATATCTAATATAATATGTAACCTATTTGTTAATACAATAAAATATATATTTGTATATAATTCATTAGTTTTTATTTTTGTATACAATTTAGTATTTAAAAACTAGCGGTCCGACCTGCTTCGCAGGTCTGACCCCTAGGTTCCGCGACACTGAAGAAGATTACAACTAAAAATAAAGAAAAATAACTCGAATTAGTCTCTTCATTCCTCGCTTCCATGTCAGTACATTGGCGAAGAATGCTCGTCACTTCGTTCCTCGCATCCATGTCAGTACACCAGCAAAGCAAGCTCGTCACTTCGTTTCTCGCTTCCATGTTAGTATCTTTTGACACTTGAATTTAAATCTCCACCATAAGACCTTTAATTTGATACCAAACATGGTAGAATTTAAATAACATTTATAAAAAACAACTGACGACCTTCCGAAACAACTTTTTAACACTTGAGTTTAAATCTCATGCCATAGGCCTTTAATTTAATACTAAACACGATATGTTTTGAATATCATTTATAAAAAACAATTGACAATCGTCTAAAATAACGTTTTAACATGGGGGTTCAAATCTCCTCCGCGAGACCTTTAATTTGATACCAAACACGGTAGGATTTAAATAGTATTTATGGAAAACAATAGACGATCGTCCAAAATAACTTTTTGACACTTGAGTTTAAATCTACTCCGTTAAACTTTTAATTTGATACCAAACACGGTATGTTTTAAATAACATTTTGAAAAAATAATTGACAATCATCCATAATAACGATTTGACACTTGAGTTCAAATCTCCTCCGCGAGACCTTTAATTTGGTACCAAACACGGTAGGATTTTAAAAGTCTTTATCGGAAACAATTGACGATAGTCCAAAATAAATTTCTGACACTTTAGTTTAAATCTACTCCTTGAAACTTTTAATTTGATACCAAACACGGTACGTTTTAAATAACATTTATAAAAAACAATTGACAACCGTCCGAAATTTGATAGCAAACACGGTAGGATTTAAATAGTATTTATAGAAAACAATAGACGATCGTCCAAAATAACTTTCTGACACTTAAGTTTAAATTTACACCGTGAAACTATTAATTAGATACCAAACACGGTGGATTTAAATAACATTTATAAAATATAATTGACAATCGTTCAAAATAGCTTCTTGTCTACGAATTTAGTTTAAAAAGGTAATTCTGAAATTTACTAAAAATATTTAAAACGATCTTGCAAATATTTTTCATCCCCTTTGTATTAAATAAATAATTAAGTTATTTAAATTTTACCGCCTAAAATGCTTTAAAGCTTCGATGTTTACGGGCAGAGACATCTGTTATACTTTTACTTAAAATTTCAAAATGAACTGTCAAAAAATGATAAAGTGCACATAAATTTGTGAAAAGTGACAGCTATAATTTTAATAATTTTAACTGACTTTTAAAATATTTACAAAATAGTACACATGTATGCTTATTCATTTACTCTAAACACAGATAAATTTACAAAATTTCTTAAACTTGTCTAGATTTAATGTAATTTATACTTAATTTATCAAAGTGATCTGTCAAAAATAACAAGAACACAAATTTGTGAAAAGTTACGACTACAATACAGTTATTCATTTAAAATCAACAAATTTCACATTCATAGCAACGCTCGCACACTCTGATTTCCACCTTATTTATTGAATATCTCGCACATCATGTGTAAGAAAAATTTGAATTCATAAAAAGCACGTATTTCCAATCAAACTAGAAATTACTGTGAAGGTTTCATTTAAATCCATCAAACAGTCTAGGCTGTAGCTTTGCGTACAAATTGGTTGCTAGATTGGCTAAACTATAGTGAAATACTCAAGCCTTTTAGTATATAGGACTAGCGGCCCGACCTGCTTCGCAGGTCTGTCCCCTAGGCTATGCGTCACTGAAGAAAATTACAACTGAAAATATAGAAAAATAAATTGGGTAGTCTTAAATAATTTTCAATTTTTACCAAACATTTGGCGAAGCAAGCTCGTCACTACGTTCCTCGCTTCAATGTCAGTACATTGACGAAGAAAGCTCGTCACTTCGTTCCTCGCTTCCATGTCAGTGCATCGACGAAGCAAGCTCGTCACTACGTTCCTCGCTTCCATGTCAGTACATTGGCGAAGCAAGCTTGTGCCTTAGCTCCTCGCTTTCAAAACAGTGCATGGGCGAAGCAAGCTCGTCACTATGTTCCTCGTTTCTATGTCAGTACATTAACGAAGAAAGCTTGTCACTTCGTTCCTCGCTTCCATGTCAGTGCATCGACGAAGCAAGCTCGTCACTACGTTCCTCGCTTCCATGTCAGTACATTGGCGAAGCAAGCTTGTGCCTTAGCTCCTCGCTTTCAAAACAGTGCATGGGCAAAGCAAGCTCGTCACTATGTTCCTCGTTTCTATGTCAGTACATTGACGAAGAAAGCTCGTCACTTCGTTCCTCGCTTTCAAGTCAGTGCTTGGCGAAGCAAGCTCGTCACTTCGTTTCTCGCTTTTATGTTACTACTATTTGGCACTTTAGTTTAAATCTCTTCCGTGAGATATTTAATTCAATACCAAACAAGTTAGGATTTAAATAACATTTATTAAAAAACAATTGACGATTTACCAAAATAACTTTTTGACACTTGAGTTGAAATATCCTTCATGAGACTTTTAATTTGATACCAAACACGGTAGGATTTAAATAATATTTATAAAAAACAATTGACAATCGTCCAAAACAACGTTTTGACACTTGAGTTTAAATGTCCTCCGCGAGGCCTTTAATTTGATACCAAACACGGTAGGAATTAAATAACATTTATACAAAACAATTGACAATCGTTCAAAATAACTTTTTGACACTTGAGTTCAAATCTGCTCCGCGAGGCCTTCAATTTGATAACAAACACGGTAGGATTTAAATAATATTTATAAAAAACAATTGACAATCGTCCAAAACAACTCTTTGACACTTGAGTTTAAATGTCCTCCGCGAGGCCTTTAATTTGATACCAAACACGGTAGGAATTAAATAAAATTTATACAAAACAATTGACAATCGTCCAAAACAACGTTTTGACACTTGAGTTTAAATGTCCTCCGCGAGGCCTTTAATTTGATACCAAACACGGTAGGAATTAAATAACATTTATACAAAACAGTTGACAATCGTTCAAAATAACTTTTTGACACTTGAGTTCAAATCTGCTCCGCGAGGCCTATAATTTGATACCAAACACGGTAGGATTTAAATAATATTTTTAAAAAACAATTGACAATCATCCAAAATACCTTTATGATACTTTATTTTAAATCTCTGACGTGAAACTTTTAATTTAGTACCAAACACGGCAGGATTAGAAATAAAAAACAACTGATGAAAAAAAAATAATTCTGAAATTGATTATAAATATTTAAAACGATCTTTTTATATTAGATAACTAATTAACTTGTTTAAATTTTACCGCCTAAAATACTTAGAAGTATCGATGTTGTCGATCAGAGACATCTGTTGTATTTTTTGAGAAGAAAAAGAAACCATCTATGAAGCGAAAAATAATTCTCACCTTTTTTATGTTAGATAAGAAGTTAACTCATTTGAATTTTACCGCCTAAATTCCTTAAAAGAATCGAGGTTGACGAACAACGACATCTGTCATAATTATTTTAAATTTAAAAAAAATATGAAAAAAAATTCAAATTTAAAATAATTACAAAATAATAATAATGTTTGCATATTTATTCAAAACACAAATAAATCGCCAAACTTGTCTAACTGAACTACAATTAAAGTAATTTATATTTAAAATTTCAGACTGAAATGTAAAAATAACTAGTTGCACAAAAATTTGTGAAAAGTGAAAGCTACATTTTTTATTTTTTTAATTGACTTTTAAAATACTTACAAAGTAGTACACATGTTTGTTCATTAATTCTAAACACAGATAAATTTACAAAACATCTTCAAGTTATCTAGAATATATGTAATTTATACTTAAATTTTGAAACAGATCTGTCAGAAATGACAAATTGAACATAAATTTTTGTAAAGTTACAACCAGAATCAACAAACTCCACTTTCATAGCAACCGCACACTTTGATCCATAAACCTTTTTTATTTAAAATCTCGCACATCATGTGTACTAAAAATGTGAATTCATGAAAAGGCCCTATTCCAAAAAATTCTCTAACTGCCGGTACAGGTTTCACTGAAATCCGTCAAACCGTCTAGTCTCTAGAGCTGCGCACAAATTTGGTTACTAGGCAGATGAAAATATAGAAAGTGAATTAAGCCTTTTAGTATATTGGACTAGCGGTCCGATCTGCTTCGCAGGTCTGACCCCTAGGCTCCGCAACAATGAAGAAGATAGTAACTATAACTATAGGAAAATAAATTTTCTCAAATACCTTAAATTTGTTAGCAAGCAATTGTCGAAGAAAGTTTGTCGCTTTGTTCCCCGCTTCCTTGTTAGTAAATTGGCGAAGAAAGCTCGTCACTTCGTTCCTCGCTTTCATGTAAGTGTACTCCAAAGTACCGCAAATTTTTACATCCCTTAAATATCAAGCTATAAAATAAATGAATAAATAATTAAATTTTTAATTATAAAATAAGTAGTCTTAAATAACTACCATTTAATACCAAACAAATGGCGCAGCAAGGTCATCACTACGCTCCTCGCATCCATGTCAGTAAATTTAGGAAGAAAGCTCGTCACTTCGTTTCTCGCTTCCATGTCAGTGCATCGGCGAAGCAAGCTCGTCACTTCGTTCCTCGCTTCTATTTCAGTAGTTTAAGTTTTTAGAGGAGTTGTCTGGTTTTCATTAAGAGAAGTTCCGTGTTAACCACTGACAAAATTGTATGTTTTTCATTGAGGGAAGTTGTGTGCTTACCATTGACTCAAGTGTTTACCACTGACAAACGTTGAGGGAAGTTGTGTGTTAACCACTGTCGAAGGATGTATGTTTTTCATTGAGGGAAGTTGTGTGTTAACCACTGACGAAAGATGTTTGTTTTTATTGAGGAAAGTTTTGTGTTTATCACTAACGAAAGTTGTATGTTTTCCATTGAGGGAAGTTATGTGTTTTCTATTGAGGGAACTTTGTTCATCACTGAATTATTCTCATTTGATTCCAACAATTGGCGAAGCAATATCTCTTTGTTACTTACTTCCATGTCTAGTACCTTGGCGAAGCAAGCTCGTCACTTCGTTCCTCGCTTCCATGTCAGTACATAGAAAAAGCAAGCTCGTCGCTTTGTTCCTCGCTTATATGTCAGTACACGGTTGTGTGTTTCCCACTTTCGAAAGTTGTATGTTTTTCATTAAGGAAAGTTGTGTGTTAACCACTGACGAAAGTTGTATGTTTTTTATTGTGGATATTTGTGTTTTTATCATTCACAGAAGTAGTATGATTTTCAATGAGTAAAGTTGTGTGTTATCCACTGACGAAAGTTGTATGTTTTTTTATTGAGGAAAGTTGTGTGTTACCCACTGATAATATTTGTATATTTTTAATTGAGGGAAGTTGTGTGTTTACCACTGACGAAAGTTGTATGTTTTCCAATGAGGGTAGTTGTGTGTTTCCCATTGACAAAAGTTGTATGTTTTCCATTGAGGGAAGTTATGTGTTTCCTATTGAGGGAAGTTGTTTGTTCATCCCTGAAATATTTTCATTTGATTCCAACAATTGGCGATCGTCCAAAACAACTTTTTGATAATTGAGATAAGCTTTGTTCCTCGCTTATAAGTCAGTACACGTTTGTGTGTTTTCCACTGTCGAAAGTTGTATGCTTTTCATTGAGGAAAGTTGTGTGTCAACCACTGACGAAAGTTGTATGTTTTTTATTGTGGATATTTGTGTTTTTATCACTCACAGAAGTAGTATGATTTTCATTGAGTAAAGTTGTGTTTTAACCACTGACGAAAATTGTATGTTTTTTTATTGAGGAAAGTTATGTGTTAATCACTGATAAAAGTTATATGTTTTTCATTGAGGGAAGTTGTGTGTTAACCACTGATAATATTTGTATATTTTTCATTGAGGGAAGTTGTGTGTTTACCACTGACGAAAGTTGTATGTTTTCCATTGAGGGTAGTTGTGTGTTTCCCACTTGACAAAAGTTGTATGTTTTCCATTGAGGTAAGTTATGTGTTTCCTATTGAGGGAAGTTGTTTGTTCATCACTGAAATATTTTTATTTCATTCCAACAATTGGCGATCGCCCAAAACAACTTTTTGATAATCGAGTTCTAACCTCCTCTGCTAGACCTTTTATTTGTTTCCAAACACGGTAGGATTTAAATTACATTTATACAGAACAATTGACAATCGTGCAAAACAACTTTTTGACATTTGAGTTCAAACCTCCTTTACGAGACCTTTAATTTGATACCAAACACGGTAGAATTTAAATAGCATTTAGAAAAAACAGGTTACGATCGTCCAAAATAACTTTTTGACACTTGATTTTAAATGTCTGCCGTGAAACTTTTAATTTAGTACCAAACACTGCAGGATTAGAAATAAAAAACAACTGATTGTTCAAAATCACTTTTTGATATTTCTACGAATTTAGATTTAAAAAAAATTTAATATTGATTATAAATATTAAAAACGATCTTTTTATATTAGATATGTAATTAACTTATTTAAATTTTACCGCCAAAAATACTAAGAGCCATCTAGGTTGTCGAGCAGAGACATTTGTTTTTTGAGAAGAAAAAGAAACCGTCTATTAAGTGAAAAATAATTTTTAATTTTATTGTGTTAGATAAGAAGTTAACTCATTTGAATTTTACCGCCTAAAATCCATAAAATATCGAGGTTGACAAACAAAGACATCTGTCAAATTTATTTTAAATTTGAGAAAAATATAAACAAAATTTCAAATTTAAAAAATTACAAAATAATAATCATGTTCTCTCATTTATTCTAAACACAAATAAATAACCAAACTTGTCTAAATAGACTACAATTAAAGTAATTAATATTTAAAATTTCAAACAGATCTGTCAAAAATGACACGTTGCACGCAAATTTATGAAAAGTGACAGCTATAATTTAAATTTTTAAAAATTGACTTTTAAAAAGACTTACAAAATAGTACACATGTTTGTTTATTAATTTTAAACACACATATATTTACAAAACATCTTCAAGTTGTCTAGAATATATGTTATTTATACTTAATTTTTGAAACAGATCTGTCAGAAATGACAAATTGAACATAAATTTTTGTAAAGTTACAACCAGAATCAACAAACTCCACTTTGATAGCAACCCGCACACTATGATCCGTAAACGCATTTCCGCCTTATTTATTTAATATCTCGCACATCATGTGTACTAAAAATGTGAATTCATAAAAAGGCCCTATTCCAAAATAATCTCTAACTGCCGGTAAAGGTTTCACTGAAATCCATCGAACCGTCTAGGCTCTGGAGCTGCGCACAAATTTGGTTACTAAGCAGATGAAAGTATAGAAAGTGAATAAGCCTTTTAGTATATGGGACTAGCGGTCCGACCTGCTTCGCAGGTCTGTCCCCTAGGCTCCGCGTCACTAAAGAAGATTACAACCGGAAATGTAGAAAAATAAATTGAGTAGACTTATATAACTTCGTTCCTCACTTCCATGTCAGTCCTAGACGAAGAAAGTTCGTCACTTCGTTCCTCGCTTTCAAGTCAGTGCATCAGCGAAGTAAGATCGTCACTACGTTCCTCGCTTCCATGTCAGTACATTGACGAAGAAAGCTCGTCACTTCGTTCCTCGCTTTCAAGTCAGAACATCGGCGAAGCAAGCTTATGCCTTCGTTCCTCGCTTTCAAGTCATTGCAGCGGCGAAGCAAGCTCGTCACTACGTTTCTCGTTTCCATGTCAGTACATTGACGAAGAAAGCTCGTCACTACGTTCCTCGCTTCCATGTCAGTACATTGACGAAGAAAGTTCGTCACTTCGTTCCTCGCTTTCAAGTCAATGCATCAGCGAAGCAAGCTCGTCACTACGTTCCTCGCTTCCATGTCAGTACTTTGACGAAGAAAGCTCGTCACTTCGTTCCTCGCTTTCAAGTCAGTACATCGGCGAAGCAAGCTTGTGCCTTCGTTCCTCGCTTTCAAGTCAGTGCATCGTCGAAGCAAGCTCGTCACTACGTTCCTCGTTTCCATGTCAGTACATTGACGAAAAAAGCTGGTCATTTCGTTCCTCGCTTTCAAGTCAGTGCATGGGCGATGCAAGCTCGTCTCCTCGTTTCTCGCGTCCATGTTACTACTATTTGTCACTTTAGTTTAAATCTCTTCCGTGAGATATTTAATTCAATACCAAACACGTTATGATTTAAATAACATTAATAAAAAACAATTGACGATTTACCAAAATAACTTTTTGACACTTGAATTAAAATATCCTTCATGAGACTTTTAATTTGATACCAAATACTGCAGAATTTAAATAATATTTATAAAAAACAATGACAAATTGAACATAAATTTTTGTAAAGTTACAACCAGAATCAACAAACTCCACTTTCATAGCAACCGCACACTTTGATCCATAAACCTTTTTCATTTAATATCTCGCACATCATGTGTACTAAAAATGTGAATTCATAAAAAGGCGCTATTCCCAAAAATTCTCTAACTTCCAAAAAAGGTTTCACTGAAATCGGTCAAACCGTCTGGGCTCTAGAGCTGCGCACAAATGGTTACTAGGCAGATGAAAGTATAGAAAGTGAATTAAGCCTTTTAGTATATTGGACTAGCGGTCCGACCTGCTTCGCAGGTCTGTCCCCTAGGCTCCGCGTCACTGAATAAGATTACAACTGAAAATGTAGAAAAATAAATTGAGTAGTCTTAAATAACTTCCAATTTAAACCAAACAATTGGCGAAGCAAGCTCGTCACTACGTTCCTTGCTTCCATGTCAGTACATTGACGAAGAAAGCTCGTCACTTCGTTCCTCGCTTCCATGTCAGTACATTGGCGAAGCAAGCTTATGCCTTCGTTCCTCGCTCTTAAGTCAGTGCATCGGCGAAGCAAGCTCGTCACTATGTTCCTCGTTTCCGTGTCAGTACATTGACGAGGAAAGCTCGTTACTTCGTTTCTCGCTTTCATGTTACTACTATTTGGCACTTCAGTTTAATTCTCTTCCGTGAGATATTTAATTTAATACCAAACACGATAAGACTTAAATAATATTTATAAAAAACAATTTACAATCGCCCAAAACAACTTTTTGACACTTGAGTTCAAATCTCCTCCGCGAGGCCTTTTATTTGATACCAAACACGGTAGGAATTAAATAACATTTATACAAAACAATTAACGATCATCCAAAACAACTTTTTGACACTTGAGTTTAAATCTACTCCGCGAGACCTTTAATTTGATACCAAACACGGTGGGATTTAAATAATATTTATAAAAAACAATTGACAATCGTCCAAAACAACTTTTTGATACTTGAGTTCAAATCTCCTCCGCGAGACCTTTAATTTGATACCAAACACGGTAGGTTTGAAATAATATTTATAAAAAACAATTGACAATCGTCCAAAACAACTTTTTGACACTTGAGTTCAAATCTCCTCCGCGAGACATTTAATTTGATACCAAACACGGTAGGTTTGAAATAATATTTATAAAAAACAATTGACAATCGTCCAAAACAACTTTTTGACACCTGAGTTCAAATCTCCTCCGCGGGACCTTTAATTTGATACCAAACACGGTAGGATTTAAATCATATTTATAAAAAACAATTGACAATCGCCCAAAACAACTTTTTGATACTTGATTTCAAACCTCCTCTGCGGGACCTTTAATTCAATACCAAACACGGTAGGAATTAAATAACATTTATAAAAAACAATAGACAATCGTCCACTTTATGACACTTTATTTTAAATCTCTAACGTGAAACTTTTAATTTAGTACCAAACACGGCAAAATTAGATATAAAAACTGATGATAAAAAAAATAATTCTGAAATTGATTATAAATATTTAAAACGAACTTTTTATATTAGAAAAGTAATGAATTCTTTAAATTTTACCGCCTAAATTACTTAGAAGCATCGAGGTTGTCGAGCAGAGACATCTGTTTTAATTTTTGAGAAGAAAAAGAAACTATATATGAAGTGAAAAATAAATTTTAACTTTTTTGTATTAGATACAAGGAAGATATTAGAGGAAGTTCCACTTGCGTCATGACCTTGGTTCGTGACTGCAGCGCCGCGTAGCGATCTGGATGGTGTAACTTATATCTCTGGACAATTTAAGAACACCAACCAAATTTCATAAATGTAGTACAGACAAAGAAAGACCAATGTTACTGTGATGAATGCAATTATAAATTATTTTTATTTCTATTTAAATATCTATAGCATATATAATAAAGTAAATATATGTGTAAATGATTTAGTTGACACCAATTAATTAATTTAACATTAATAAAATTATAAAAAGTTATATTTTGAAGTCATACTTGTGGTTTTGAGCGTACACAGTTAGCTGTTTTTGAAAAATAATAATGGTGAGCTATGTAAAAAAAACAGTATGTAATAAAAAGTTGTCATAAGATATAATTTTGAAGTTTTAATTTTTGTAAAAAGAATCTGCTGAGGTGATTTGTGTACGGGTAGTGTTCTAATTTATCTCCATTCCAGAAACATTTGGGGAACCAGACAGGAGTGTTTTACGTTGTGCGGAGGTGAATGGATTTTTTGATGGTGAAAAAGGCTGTTCGCGCGGCCAGTGTATTTCGGCGGAATAAACTTTGACATTTTGAATTTTTCGGTTGTGGATACGTTAAAAAAGGCGTCGTACAACTCTTCGTAAAGCGATCAACAAGATAACAAATCAGTTGGATACTCTATTAATTGCGGAAAATAAGAATTTGAAAGAAATAGAAAAAATATTTGAATTGTCACAAGAGAAGAGATTTTCGAAAAACTACTTGAATCTGCAGCATATGTACCTATAAACATGTATTTTAAATATTATTTTATGCAATATATTTTGTTATCTACAATTCCGTGTTTTATTTTCTAATCACTTTAAAGAATATAAAAACATAAAAAAATTCAAAGTAGGCGCGCTTGCCGCGCATTAGCATCAGCGCCGCGTAGCGACCTGGATGGCGTTAATCTGACGGTTCGGTCTCTCTCACGTATAAGTGAAGCTTCCTCTAATATCTTCCTTGATTAGATAAGAAATTAACCCATTTGAATTTTACCGCCTAAAATCCTTAAATGAATCGAGGTTGACGAACAGAGACATCTGTCATATTTATTTTGAATGGAAAAAATATAAGAAAAAAATTCTCAATTTAAAAATCTACAATATAGTAAACATGCTCCCTCATTCATTCTAAACACAGGTAAATTTGCAAAACTTTTTTATCTGGTCTAGAATTAATTCAATTTATACTTACAGTTTCAAACAGATATGTCAAAAATGACAGGATGAACACAAATTCGTGAAAAGTGACAGCTACAATTTAAATTTTTTTCATTGACTTTTACAATATTTTCATTATAGTACACATATTCACTCATTTATTTTAAACACATATAAATTTACAAAACATCTTCAACATGTCTAGAATTTATGTAATTTATACTTAAAATTTCAGACAGATCTGTCATATATGTCAAATTGAATAAAAATTTGTGAAAAGTTACAACTACAATCAACAAAGTACACTTTCGTAGCAACCCGAGGCCCCCCTTGATGGAAAAATTTAATGTCTTTCGCATTTAATATTTCGCACATCATGTGTAAGAAAAATATGAGACATACAAAAGGCACTGTTCCACAGGGACCTTTAACACGCAAAAAAAGTTTCACCCGAATACATCAAACCGTTTAGGCTGTAGGCGATTCCGATGGCCGTTGTTAGATTGGTCAAAGTATAGAGTGACAGCTCAGGTTAAGCCGATTAGTATATAGGATATAGATTTGTTTTGTATAAGCCCGCTTTTCGTTTCTCTACAATAGTAATTTAAGGTGTCGCTCATAGATGGCGCCAGTAGCAATGTGCTAAGTTGAAAATAACCTGTCCGTGTCGATTCTTCTATAGTATATTTGTTCTGTGATTCAAGCTTAAGAAAACTAGTAGCCACCATTTGTTATTTGCCTCCTGGAGGTTGTTTCTGTAACTTGCGTGAGCACTTGCGGCACCTACACAGTCGCAGATATGTCACATGTATACAAGTAAATCCCCCGTCGGACCTTTAGAGAACTATCAGTCATGACGTCAGACTTGCGTGTCATGCAAATAAGTTGCGGCATTATCTGTCTCATACAGTATATCTGTCGCTCACTTTGCTGTCTTTTTTGTGTTCTGTAACCAAAATTTTTTGTTGCGTTTGAATTAATTTAAGATAAGTATAGTATATTTCTATATATTATGTACATATTAATTTAGTATGTAGAACATAATATAACCTTAATTAAAGTAATTCGGGTAATATTTTAAAACTTTTTTAGTATACATATCATTGTTTGCGCTATTAGTAATTTAGTTTATCTAATTGTTTACAAAATAAACAACAATGAAAGGACGCTAACTCAACCAAACTCAAAGTTTTGTGTAGGTTCAAAATGAGTAGCAACATTAAACTTCGCGGCATGAAAACCTAATGCACAAAATTCCCCATGAAAGACACTATAAACAAACAGTGCCGTCATATAATGTAGTCACGCAAATGCTCACGCAAGTTACAGAATCAATCTCACACAACACAACATTTAGTCAAATAAAACATCAATATCACCACATCAACTATAATCTTTCACTTAAAATCCTGGATTATCCCGATCCTGCTATCCGGACTGTTTGGCGCCCGAGCAACAGACGCCAAATGCTTTGCGACCTACGAAAATAAGTCACATTATTTAATAAATCTTTTAGTTTATTAAATTCGTTCTTATTGTTATTCGCAACTGAAATCGCCGATGGCGGCAGCACTGTACCTATAAAATATATAATGGTTTGTATTGATATAATTAACTAGAACAATACATTAAAAAATACAATTTTGTATGAAAAATATTCAATTTCGCTGCTTAAATAACTTATTTCAAAAACTTATCCTAAACTAAAATTGGTGACGAAAGATTAGGTATCGCTCAAGCTATTATAAAAAACTTAGTAATATAAAATTCTAATTTGTTCAGTCAATTCAAGTTCTCCATATTTGTTTAATATTTATACTTTACTTGCACCATTTCTTGGAAATAAATTGAAACTAAATCCAGTATTCTTGCCAGCACGAAAATGGCAGCCATGTATGTACACAGCAGTTTTTGTTGTGATTTTTTTCTTGATTGTGGAACTCATTATAATACAAATCAAATTTAATACGATAGGGGAAGAACAAATAAATGAGAAAATAAATTAAATGGAATAATATTGCTCTAAACAACTACACAAAGTTCACTTTTATTAACATTGCGTCAAACGCGTTACACACACCATTCTATGTTTAAATTGAATTTCTCGTCTATCGCAAATAGCAATCGTAATGATCTGTATTTAATAATAGGCGAAAAGATTTCATTATAATCTATGCCCGCCTTCTGGCTGCACCCTTTAGCTACCACTCTCATTATATTCCCGTTAGAATCCCGTTTTATTTGAAAAATCCATTTACATTTAACTACATTACAATTTTTAGGCTTATCTACTAGAATCCAAGTATTGTTTTCAATCAAAGAGTTATATTCTTGTTCCATAGCTGAACGCCAATTTTTACATTCAGCAGATGCAAATGGCTTCAGAAAAAGTAGGAGGTTCTCCTTCTGTACATAAATATAAAACAAAATCACTAACTATAGTGGATTTACGTGTTCTTTTAGGATACCTTGACGTATCGGGTTCAGGGTTGTTTGCTTCCGAGCTTGACTGGTATGAGCTTATTAGGGACTCAAATTCGTCATCATCTTCATTGGATGGATCGGTGCTATTTGAATCTCCGCCCTGAAGTTGACTCGAGGTTGAGTCTTCTCCCTCAGTAGTAGTTTCAGTATTTTCCAATTCGTTTTGATACAGAATTGGCAGGAATACATCTGTAGAATCATTTATTGGATTAGACTGCAGGATTCGCAACAAGAGAAGTTTCAAGCATCTCTTGCTCCAAAAAGGTTTAGGATCAAAAAGTCTATAAGCTTCTGAATGCTCATATCCTAAAAAATATATATTTTTTGCTCTCGGGATCTAATTTATTCTGCTAGAATATGAGCATAGGCAGGAGAGCCAAAAATTCTTAGGTTTGATATATCGACCTTCTCCCCCGTCCATTTTTCGTTAGGAGTTTGTTCTCTGATTTTTTTAGAAGGTAATCTATTAATTAAATATACCGCTGTGTTGGCGACCTCCGCTCACATACGCTGGTTGCAATTAGCATCTTGAAGTGTTGTACGCATTTTGTCCAGATTGATTCTATGGTATTGTAGCTGATGATTTATTTCGCTGTAACAGAAATTCTTTTATTGCAGTATTTCAAGGGCGGATCCAGGAATTGTCCAAGGGGGGGGGGGGGCATTGACTTTTTTTTAGATTCAACAAGACTTGAAGTCCCATGCGAAACAAACGAAAGCAAAAATATTTCTTTAGAAAGCATTTTTTCTTGTTAAACAAATATATACATAACTATCATTTATTTGTCTGAGTTTGTCGAATATAATCATGAAACTTCATAGAAAATCCCGACTACAAAAAAGACCCAAGGGGGGGGGGGGGCGGCGTGTGTGTGTGTGTGTGTGTGTGTGGGTGTGTGTGTGTGCATGCTCCATATACATATTACACGCTCTTAACATTAATTTTTGATATTTACATTACAAAACTTATAATTAATATAATAATACATATATACATTTACAATACATCTATATTAGTTAGTATTTACATATTTATATTGTTAGTGTGATTGTTTAATAGCAAATATTCTGCTTATTATTGTACATTATCCGTGTTAAATTTACAAATTATTTATTTGTATTTATACCCTATTGTGATTTGTTATACATTACATATTGACATTTAATTATTTACTGAACTAATTTAAGATTTTCAAAGTTAATAGCTTCTACAAACTTTACAAAATGTGTTTTATATAGTTGCACAAGATCTGTCCTAGGAATTGGCTAAATTTGGGTCCTTTGTAATATGTTTCTTCGTAATTCTTGGCGCTCGTTTTGAAGTAGTCTACACTCATCAATTAAATGTTCGACAGTTTGAGATTCGGCACCGCACTTACACTGTTCGTTATCTGTTATTTTAAATCTTTTATAATAACTATTTAACTTCCCGCGTCCACTTAAGATAATTCTTAAGTTTGTGAATAAGATAGTTTCACGCTCAGTCTATCCGTGATTTTTGGAAAGAAAGATTTGGTTACAGTTCCGTTTACACTGTTGGACCACAAATTTTACCATTTTTCCACTCTAATTATTTTTTCTGTGTTTATAACTACGCGTTTTCTTTCTTTAATTATTTCTTCAGTTGCATCTGACGTCACTGTCTTCAATTTATTGTGAATGTTCACTATTTCTTCTAATTTAATAACTATTGGCGTATTACCTGTTAGAACACATGACGCATCATAAGATATAGTTTTGAAGCTTTTCAGTATTTTAATATTAATTAGTCTTTGAATTCTTTTTAATTTGTTTTGATTTTCTCTTCTTTGGACGCAATCTATCCAAACTGGTATGCCGTATGCCAATATTGGAAGTATCGCTACTTTGTAGATTGTATCCAATGCTTTTTGTCTTAAACCCCATGAGATTTTTGCTGATTTTGCTAGTGTGTGAATGATTTTTTCACACTTCTCCGTAATATATTTAACGTGTTGATCGAATCGTAAATGGTTATCTATTTGAATTCCTAAGTATTTCATTATGCGGACTTGCGGTAATTTTTCATCGTTCAGGAAAATATCAATTTCTTTTCCTAGTAGTTTTCTTTTCCTAGTTGCTAAAATGACCTGAGATTTTGCTTCATTAAATATAAATTTGTTATTGTTTGCCCATATCATAACTTTATCCAGTTCAGTATTAGCTTTATTTTCTGCTTCCAATACGGTGTTTCCTTTCGTAAGTAATATGACATCGTCTGCAAATGCTATTATTTTGCTGGTTTTCGAGTAATTTAAATTTAACAACGAATTATATTGAATGTTCCAAAATCCAGGTCCGCAGTATGATCCCTGTGGACATCCTTTGGTCACATCTTTTTCAATTTTGGCTCCTGCTAGTTGCAGTATTGCTCGTCTACCAGAGAAGTAACTCTTTGTTAATTCATACAAGTTTTTAGGACAATTGGAGTCTTTTAATGATTTTATTATGGCAGGCCACCAGGCTGCATTAAATGCTCTTTTCACATTAAGGCTAAACCACGACTTTTCCTTACTTGAAGCTGTCTTCCGTGAAATTTTTTAATTCCATTATAGCTTCTGTTGTATTTGGTACAAAACCAAATTGATTTTTATTCATTAAATTATTTTCGCACATATACGTCATTATTCGGCTAATTAAAAGTATCTCGAGTACTTTCCCTCCAACATTGATTAGACTTATCGGTCGATATTTTGATACCTCTTCTGAGTTTTTTTTTCCCAGGCTTGACTATTGGTACGATTATAGAGACTTTCCAATCCTTTGGAAAATATGCCGTCTTTACCTGGGGCTTTGCTACTATTCATACTCCTTAGCACCTTTTCTAGTTCTTCTTTGGTAAACTGTGTGTCATCTTCTGTCTTTAGAGTTTGTTATATACACGATCCTACCCTTGGGTGAGGTGCCGGCTTCTCAGTGGAGAAGGGGTGGTTCAAGGAAAATAAATAGGGCGCCACACAATTAGAGCAGTTCTGCCCACCCAACACCAAATTGTGATGGTCGCTAGGACGCGTCACTGTTGCTTCTACTGAAGTCAGTCTGAAAAGCTGTAATGAGGTTTGAGGGAGAGGATCGAAGCAGGCTAAGTACCAATGAAACATACGCTCAATTTAACGATCTGGTTATTATTAAACAATAAACAAACAAAGAAAAATTTACAATACAATATAAAGAGCAAAAATAAATTATCAACACTGTGGATGACACACTCTGCGGCCGTAGAACAAATAAACTCACCTGGAGCACTCAGCGTGCCAGAACTTTATTTAAAAAGGAACAATACTTACGCAACACTGCTCACCCTGAACTGTCCGTCGCGCGACCGCCTACGCACCGACACCCAACGCACACCTAGCGTATCGAACACCGCGGCCGTAGGTTGATCAACCGAGACGCGGGACAGGTATACGGGAATTAGGGGTTACACGTAAACAGTGCAACGCGAACCGAGGGTACTAACGGCGTACCAAATAATGAATGAAAAAGGTATAAAGTTCTTAACAACTAAGCCTCCTCACAAACAATATTCAGAAAAGTGTATCCAGTGAGTGTAGTTAATTGAAAATATTTAAATAACCAGACGGTATGTGTGACAGAATTATACAATAAAAAAAATTATCCAACAATGTAGATTTTAACAGTGTGTATAAATTTTAAAATGATTATAAGTTTTTAAACAAATGTAAATATTCAGATATGTAAATTTTAAACTGTGTGTGTGTATTTAAATATGAATATAAATTCTAAATCAGATCTAAGTGTTCTGAGTGTCCAATGTAAGCGTAATAAAATATCAATGGCGGAACTTAGCTCTTTCTTCCTCTCTGGCTCACGGGAAAGTCAGCTGGGCTTGGAATGGATGGCTCTGTCTCGGAAAGACGAAAAACCCTAGCCTCCTGGCTTAAGAAAAGTCGTTTGGACCTTCTTGGCGGGATGGTGAAGTACTGGATGGCGACGATTCACAGCCACGAAAAATTTATTCGAATCCCCAACACGTGGGTTATCCGTAAAAGGACACAACACTGCCTTTCACAGCCTCGATAGACAGCGAGAATAATCCCCAAAGTGGGTAATGTTCGCAAACAAAAACAATCTCGATTGTCTATCCACTAAATTTCACACAACGTGAAAATCTTCTACTTAGTAGCGCCAAAAACGTCCGCTTACTTATGCGTACTGACTTAAGATCCTATCCGGCCGTTATTTTTCCTACTTAAGACGGTGAAAAATTTGAATTTGAAGAAAGAGGAATAGACAAAGACAGCTATACAAATTTGAGAAGAAATCAACGGAAGTGTCAGAACACTAGCGACAAATAATAAAAACAACAACTAAAGGCTTGTATACAATTCGCAATCTCGCAGGAAAGGTAAACAAAACAGGGAAATTAAATGTGAAATATATTTAAGTATTATTACTGATAAGCGAAAATGTAGTGTAGTTTATATTTGCAAAGAAAATAAAGGTCTATATTTTTAACTAATTTTTATCAAGTACGCCGCGCTGTAACTGCGCCTTTATACACTAATAACGCTTGCGCATTTAACGAATTCTGAACGTGTCAACAAAATATAAACAAATAAGTCCTTGAACAGTAAAAGTAAAATAAATCTAATATATTATAACTAAAATACGGCAATAAATTGAATTTAACTATTTTAAATCATCACAGGTAAGAATAAAATAAAAATTTATTAGATTACATTATGCAAATCTTTAACTGAATATTTTTAGGTTAACAAAGGAAAGAAAACAAATAAATTAATGAGAAAGGATCTAAAGGATATGGAATTAAAAAAAGGAATGGAATACGAAATTGGAACGTAACAAACTCCCCCTCTACTTCCTTGAGGTTTAATTTCGAAGAAATTAAAACTCACACTCAGAATTCTAGAACAAATAATAGAAGTAATAAACAAATGAAATTATGGAAGATGAGGCAACACAAAATAAAACAAGAAGTAAGGCAAGTGAATGACTAGGTAAACTCAACAATATCATTAATGGAACCATTATTATCATCTTCAGCAGCTACGTTTCGTTCCGGTCCAGATTTTAAGTCTTTGACGTGCCAAATGCCACATATGTTTCCGGAATCATCTTCGAGTTCGTATACGCAGTGGGAGATCTTTTTACGCACTTTATATGGGCCGACGTATTTTGCGGCAAGTTTACTAGCGTAATTTTCCACAGCGTTTGACAACTTAAAATTTCTTCGCCAGACTGTTTGTCCTGCAACGTATTCCATGGGTCGGCGTCGGAGATTGTAGCGTGCTCTACTTTGAGTTTGAGCGTGATCTAACCGCTTACGTATCTCTTCATGGATTTTGATCAACTGAGCCGGCATTTTCTCGGGGACGTTGCCGCGATCAACATCAATGACGCCGTCTTGACCCAGAGCATCTACAGCGTACTCGGTACCCAACAAAACCTGCTCTCTTCCAAAATTTGAAAAATAGGGCGTGAAGCCAGTCGCTTCGTGCACCAGTGTGCGTACAGCACAACTCACAGATGGAAGGTATGTATCCCACTTCTTTTGATTGTCCTTTAAGTAAGACGAGAGCATCGTTTTGATGACACGGTTCACTCTCTCAGTGGGGTTATTTTGCGGGTGGTACAACGCATTGAAGAGAATATTCACCTTGTACTTCTCACACATTCGGCGAAATTCTCCACTGCGGAACTGCACGCCGTTATCACAAATCAAGTGCTGTGGGACACCAAACAACAAGAATACATCATTTTCGATGTGTTGCGCAACAGCTTGACCTGTAGCACTGCGCAATGGAAAAGTGAGCACAAACTTGCTGAAGTAGTCACAAACCACGAGGATATAGCGAAAACCTTTGGAAGTGGCCGGAAGCGGGCCCATAATGTCAGTGTTTACCAACTGGAATGGACGGAATACTCTAGGGCAGGAACCCATCAAACCTGGAGGACGCTTCTGCTCCACCTTGTGTTCCGTACATACCACACAACGACTTACGTAAGCCACTACATCGGCCTTCATTTTTGGCCAGTAATATTTCGCACGCAACTTATGATATGTCTTATATATTCCAGGGTGTCCAGATGTAGGGGAATCATGAGCTAGTCGTAAAATATTTCGACGCTGTTCTCGAGGAATGACTTGCTTCCACAAATTCATCTCGTCAGTTAAATCTGGAGCTGGTGGACGAACATATTTGTACAGGATACCCTCCTGCACTCTCCATGACGGGAACTTTCGTGGCTTAGCCTCTATGCGCTGTCGCATCCTTAAGTACCAAGGATCTGTGATGGCCTGGATATCCACAGGGGTTATGAAGATGGTGTCGATTGGTGGTACGGATCGGGAAAGACAATCTGGTACAATATGATCTTTACCTTTTCTGTGCAGGATGGTAAAATCATACTGCTGTAATTTCACACTCCACCTACACAACCTTCCCGACGGGTCTTTCAAATTGTTCAGCCACACCAAGGAATGGTGATCCGTTATCACTGTGAAGTGCGTTCCCTCCAGGTATGGACGAAGCTTGTCCAGGGCCCAAACAACCGCCAAACATTCCCTTTCTGTCGTTGAATAGTTTCGCTCGTTTTTCGACAACGACCTACTTAAGAAACACACGACATGTTCACCATCATCAAACGATTGCGAGAGGACTGCGCCCAACCCAAAACCACTAGCGTCAGTCTGGACCGTGAAGGGTCGAGAAAAGTCGGGACACGACAAAATCGGAGCTGTCACAAGACACTCCTTCAACACCCTAAATGCATCCTGACATTCCTCCGTCCAAGACCATTTAGAATTTCGCTTCAACAAGCTAGTAAGAGGGGAACTAATAGACGAAAAATCCTTCACGAATCGGCGATACCACGAAGCCATGCCCAGAAAACTTCGCAAATCAGATACACAGGTGGGTGTAGGTATGTTTAAGATCGCACTCACTTTCTCTGGATCCACCCTCAGTCCTTGTTTATCCACTATGTACCCTAGATAACGTAGTTCAGGACGACAAAACTGACATTTCTCACGGCTTAAGGTGAGACCAGCAGCTGTGATGCGCTCAAATATCAATCGTAAGATCTCGAGGTGGTGTTCAAACGTATCTGAGATGACGATGACGTCATCCAGATAAACAAAGACGTAAGGTTCGAGATCAGCTCCTAATACCATGTCAATTAGTCGTTGCCATGTTGCCGGGGCATTAGTGAGACCAAACGGCATCCGTTTAAATTGGAACAGGCCTCTGTTCGGAACTGTAAAGGCAGTATACTCACGGCTCTCCTCGCTCATCGGAATCTGCCAATAGGCCGACTTGATGTCCAGCGAGCTCAAGAATTTCGCACCACGCAAACGATCTAAGATACTGGACACGTAAGGGATTGGATACGCATCTTTCCTGGTCACCTTATTTAGCTTCCTGAAGTCTACACAAAACCGGTAGCCGCCGTCTTTCTTCGGTACCATTAATATCGGAGACGCCCACGGACTTGAAGAAGGCTCAATTATACCGTCATTCAACATCTGGTCTAATTCTCGATCAATATGACGTTGCATGGCAGGAGAAACAGGGTAATACCGCTGTTTGATCGGTTCAGCGTCCGTGACAATCTTGTGTGTGACTAGCGTAGTGCAACCCAGAGTAGAGCTCGCACGGCTCCACTGTGCATCAAGGAAGTTTTTCAAGCACACTTGCTGTTCTGGGTTTAAGTCTGAAGTCGATGACATCCCTCTATCAAATTCGAGTGTCGCTAGGGACGAAAAGTTCCATACGTCACGTCTCATATCGGGTACGATTTCCATCGCATGCCAAAAATTCATACCTAGAATCACTCCGCTATCAATGTCAGGGACTACTAGGAAATTTATCAATTTCAATTTGTCCATAAGAAGAACAGGCACTGTTACTGACCCTATGCTTTTACACATTTTCCCATCGGCAACTTTACATTCAGGGGAATCAGTCTCATCCAACTTTAAATCCAAATCACTAAGATACCTCCAACCTTCTCCCCCAATGATAGATCTCGTTGCTCCCGAGTCTAGTAACCCACATAGTTTTCTGCCAAAGATGGACACATTTAAATACGGGCGTTGATCGCCATCCAAATGAGAAATAATAAAATTTACTATAGCGATATTTTTTTCTAGTTCTACCTGTTTGGTCGAGCCGCCATGAGAAGACACTATTCGACCGCCTAGCGCTTCCTGTTGGCGTTTCCCGAACACTGTGCACAATCTCGCTTTGTGACACCGACTTTGCCGCAGACATAACAATAAAGACGCTTCTTCTGCGTGCATTCGCGAGCCATGTGTCCTGGGGATCGACAATTCCAGCAAACCGGAGAGTTTCGTGTCAAGACAGGACTAGAAACCTCAACTTCCTGAACAACGGGTCCACGTGTTCGACCTTGATACGCGAGGTCAGGTTCAAGAAGGTTTTTCTTGTTGGATGGAGGCGGGTGGTAATGTTCTACCATCTGACGATTAACCTCCAGCTGTTTGCATACAGATAGCAACTGTTCCACGGATGTAATCTCTGTCAATCCGATGCCCTTAATGTAGCAAGGTAAAATATTACGACGTAAAATTTTCAGTTTCTCCTCCTCACTTGGTGTTTTAGGTAATCTGTGAAATAAATTACGCATCGCCGCTATGTACGCACCTACGGTCTCATCCGATCCTTGCGTTCTCGATCTGATCTCCTCCATCAAGGCGAGTTCATAATCGTACGGCTCATACTCGGCTTTAAGGAGCCTAACAAAATCGTCCCAACAGTGGATTTTATCCCTAATTGAACGATACCAGATCAGAGCGGGTCCTCGAAGTAACTCGATGGCTGAATCACATAATTCTGCTGGGGAAACATTACGTGAAATGCGGTAGTCATTTACGCGTTCAAGAAACGCATTCACGCTCAGTTCTTGTGAGTTCCCATTAAACTTAATATCCCATTGTACCACAGGAACTTGCTTCCGTTGTGGAGTCGGAGGATTTGCAACAATGGGGGCAACCTTCGCCTCCGTACCAGCAATTCGTATTCGTTCTTCTTCAGCGTCGCACTTCTCCAAAAGGTTCTCTTCTTCTGTACGCACTTGTTTCATCAATTGTTTCACCGATGCTTTAACGTCCTCATTATCTGAAGTAATCCTAGCTAATCTGAGAATCACGTGTTGAATTTTGGAACAGAGTTTAAGGTAGTCATAACTTGAGTTCGTCCCCTGGAAGCTCTCAATCATGCCCTGTAATGTGACAATTTTCTCTGTGCAAATATCCACTTCTGTTAAAGGATCCTGCGGGGTGACTGGCGTGTTTACTAGCTCTGCTAGTTTCTCTGACTTCATTCTCTTCGTCAGTTCTCTCCGCATAGTGTGCACGCTCAAAAGATCAACGTCTTCCATACCTCGGACCAGAAGTTCATACGCTAATTCGTCTCTAGCTAAACGAACAGGTTCCATAATGAAAGAAAATAAAACAATAAACCGAAATATGCTAAGGTGAGATAATACAATGTATGAAATAATAAGAGATACAATTCCCTCAATTTTCAGACTACTTGAAATCGACAAAGGTGAGGCCCCACGTTTAGGGTGCCAATTTGTTATATACACGATCCTACCCTTGGGTGAGGTGCCGGCTTCTCAGTGGAGAAGGGGTGGTTCAAGGAAAATAAATAGGGCGCCACACAATTAGAGCAGTTCTGCCCACCCAACACCAAATTGTGATGGTCGCTAGGACGCGTCACTGTTGCTTCTACTGAAGTCAGTCTGAAAAGCTGTAATGAGGTTTGAGGGAGAGGATCGAAGCAGGCTAAGTACCAATGAAACATACGCTCAATTTAACGATCTGGTTATTATTAAACAATAAACAAACAAAGAAAAATTTACAATACAATATAAAGAGCAAAAATAAATTATCAACACTGTGGATGACACACTCTGCGGCCGTAGAACAAATAAACTCACCTGGAGCACTCAGCGTGCCAGAACTTTATTTAAAAAGGAACAATACTTACGCAACACTGCTCACCCTGAACTGTCCGTCGCGCGACCGCCTACGCACCGACACCCAACGCACACCTAGCGTATCGAACACCGCGGCCGTAGGTTGATCAACCGAGACGCGGGACAGGTATACGGGAATTAGGGGTTACACGTAAACAGTGCAACGCGAACCGAGGGTACTAACGGCGTACCAAATAATGAATGAAAAAGGTATAAAGTTCTTAACAACTAAGCCTCCTCACAAACAATATTCAGAAAAGTGTATCCAGTGAGTGTAGTTAATTGAAAATATTTAAATAACCAGACGGTATGTGTGACAGAATTATACAATAAAAAAAATTATCCAACAATGTAGATTTTAACAGTGTGTATAAATTTTAAAATGATTATAAGTTTTTAAACAAATGTAAATATTCAGATATGTAAATTTTAAACTGTGTGTGTGTATTTAAATATGAATATAAATTCTAAATCAGATCTAAGTGTTCTGAGTGTCCAATGTAAGCGTAATAAAATATCAATGGCGGAACTTAGCTCTTTCTTCCTCTCTGGCTCACGGGAAAGTCAGCTGGGCTTGGAATGGATGGCTCTGTCTCGGAAAGACGAAAAACCCTAGCCTCCTGGCTTAAGAAAAGTCGTTTGGACCTTCTTGGCGGGATGGTGAAGTACTGGATGGCGACGATTCACAGCCACGAAAAATTTATTCGAATCCCCAACACGTGGGTTATCCGTAAAAGGACACAACACTGCCTTTCACAGCCTCGATAGACAGCGAGAATAATCCCCAAAGTGGGTAATGTTCGCAAACAAAAACAATCTCGATTGTCTATCCACTAAATTTCACACAACGTGAAAATCTTCTACTTAGTAGCGCCAAAAACGTCCGCTTACTTATGCGTACTGACTTAAGATCCTATCCGGCCGTTATTTTTCCTACTTAAGACGGTGAAAAATTTGAATTTGAAGAAAGAGGAATAGACAAAGACAGCTATACAAATTTGAGAAGAAATCAACGGAAGTGTCAGAACACTAGCGACAAATAATAAAAACAACAACTAAAGGCTTGTATACAATTCGCAATCTCGCAGGAAAGGTAAACAAAACAGGGAAATTAAATGTGAAATATATTTAAGTATTATTACTGATAAGCGAAAATGTAGTGTAGTTTATATTTGCAAAGAAAATAAAGGTCTATATTTTTAACTAATTTTTATCAAGTACGCCGCGCTGTAACTGCGCCTTTATACACTAATAACGCTTGCGCATTTAACGAATTCTGAACGTGTCAACAAAATATAAACAAATAAGTCCTTGAACAGTAAAAGTAAAATAAATCTAATATATTATAACTAAAATACGGCAATAAATTGAATTTAACTATTTTAAATCATCACAGGTAAGAATAAAATAAAAATTTATTAGATTACATTATGCAAATCTTTAACTGAATATTTTTAGGTTAACAAAGGAAAGAAAACAAATAAATTAATGAGAAAGGATCTAAAGGATATGGAATTAAAAAAAGGAATGGAATACGAAATTGGAACGTAACAAGTTCCTAAAATCTCAGTTCTTATCTCTTTGTGATACTCCTTGTCTTCTTTTTCATTGTCATAAGGAACGAATTCTTCCATAATTCTTTGTAATGTGCTCTCGGTGTCTGTCGTGAAATGACCAGGACTGTCCTTGATTGTTGTTATTGTGGCTTCTTTTTTGGTTTTTCCTCTCGATATTTTATAAACTTCACCCCATGGATTTGTTGTACTCGAAATTTTGCAAAATTCTTTCCATGAATTGGTTTTTTCTTTGTTTATGGCATTACAGTAATTCGCTTTTCCCTCAAGGTATTTATTTTTTCTTTCACTGCGTAGTTCCTCGTTGTTTTTGGTCCTTTGGTATAATCTTCTCCGTGCATTTACCTTTTTTCTCATCTGGGTTAATTGATCAGTCCACCAAGGTACTGTTCTAGCTTTGCTGATCCATTTTTTAGCTTTAGAAGTTCGGAATGACTTGGTACAATCTGTTTTAATGACTGTGTCATATTCTTCTATAAATTTTTCAAAATTTATATCTTCTTGTAACCGAAGTTTTAGTTTTTTATCCATTTCTTCTGTATCTAAACCCAAAGACTCATCTTTAATATTCATTAACTTTGTAAATTCCTCTGCGATGTAGTTGTCAAAAGTTTCCCAGTTATCCGGCTTGATTATATATTTGATTCTCTGGTGTATGTTGTCTACTTCTGCAGAATTTATGAATTTTATTCCGCATGAAAGGATTTTGTGATCTGAGCAGCTTTCCTCCTCTTCGATCGTCCAATTTTTCATTAAATTTAATAGGTGGTGGGTAGTAAGAGTAAGATCGATATTGTTCTTGCCTCTTCGGTTGCTAAATGTTGATAGTTCACTTTCTTTATTCAATATGTATAATTCTTCGGTTATTATAAATTCTCCTAAAGTTCTTCCTCTTGTATTTGTTAATGAATCGTGCCATATAGTCGATCTGCAGTTACTGTCTACAGCTATTAAAAGTGCCTTTACTTTTAAATCTTGAGTTATATCAAAATAGGAAGAAACAGCGTAGAATTGCAGATTTTTGTACTTTAGCTGTATTACTATCATATCTTCATTGGACATTTGAGTTATTAGTATTGCTATTGATTTCTTTGTTACTTTCCCCAGTAAAAAATTCAGAACTCAAGGAAACCTGCGAGTACTTCGTACTTCTAACCAGGACATAGAACTTTAGCCAAGCTTTTAAATCCTTCAACATGAGCAACTTCAGCTGAACTTGCCCGGTGACGCTCAATTTTAAGGAGGGAGGAGTTAGACGACCACATCCAGTGAGACCCGCTGACGCCAACAGTCTGCCAGATATTCCTATTACTTTATTATCTGTAGTTTATAAGATTAGAATATTTAAATTTGTAGTCAGTTACATTATACACATTGAACGAGAAACTGTCAAATGAAGCTTACTTCTGTGTAAAAACAAATATTAGATTTTTAAGTAAACCTAAAGTACATTAACTTATATAATTTAGTTAATAGGAACAATGATCGACTGTGGTAACTAATGAAATAAAAGACTTCTTCGGACTGCAGAGCCAAAAAATTTATGATTTTTTTTTAAATCCGGCGTTTCGATCGTATTATTTATGATTTTTTTAGGGAACTACGAAAAATATACAATTTAACAACTAGAAAGACAAAATATCACAACACATTAAAAAAATAAACAAATAAAAGGATAAAAATAAATAATTCCACATATAACAATTAAAGACATATAAGTACACTTATACAAAATTACTAAACTGACATGTCCTTGGGCGAACCATTGCCTTAAGTTAAGATGTAAATAATTAACGACAGCCTATCAGCCTAATTGTTGCGTGTGGAATCATTTATTTTTTAACTTTAATTAATTAATTAATTACCTCCCGCCTACCTCTAGGTAAGGGAGGTATTGTTTTTGGTCAAAAATTGGGTAGTGAGTTTTCAATGAATAAGAGCGTTTTAGGGTCCCTACAATACGATTTTACTATTTTCGCGATGATGTCTGTATGTATGTATGTGTGTGTGTAGTCTGTGGTAATTTTTTCGTCTCGCATAACTCAAATACTATAATACCAAAAAATACAATTTTGTGAATTTTTGTTACTTATATTTAAATGAAGAGCTGATTAGATTTTGGATAAAATTGGTCAACCGGAAGTAGCAGTTTACTTGAAGCCCTTAACAGTTTTTCGTGAAAAACATGGTTAAATTTCCTCTTTCAACAATTTATGTTATTTTAAGTTGAAGAATATTTAATTTTACATGTGTTTTGATTACACTAATTTTATTAATTTTCATTAGCTTTAGAGATAATAAAATATAAAGAAATTAGATTTCACAAATCTTGCACTCCTTGTACTCCATGGAAACATTTAAATATTTTCAATTTTTTACGAAATGTGACACATGTCATTGTGATTGTGAAGCTGTTTTCTTAGTGAAATATATGTCAAAAAATTAAATAAATATACGAAAGAAAATTAAAATTCTCAAATATAAATAGAAAATAAACAAATAAGAAGGTATGTTTCTGTATCATCAAATACTATTTTGTACCGTTTAAGAGTAGTATTGGGCGGGAGGTTATGTGCTGGCCATATCAGATTTTTTTTTTAATGTGTGCGGCAACTTTGGTTCAAATTTAACCGACTTCGAATCTTTTACCGTTCTCGAAATCCCCATGTTTTAACAAGTTGTTTGGAACAACCTGTATACATATGTATGAGCAAAAGTAACTACTCATTTCCGTAATGACTTTTTAAGTAGGAAGACTTTAACCGCCAATCAAAGTTCATATAAATAGTAGTAATCAATAGTGAATATACTAATTACCAATTTATTCAAGACTTACGAGTAAAATAAATATGCGTTTAGCCTTTGACAAAGAAAATTACCAAGATGATTTCGAATATGATCACTGCTCTAAATTTTCTCAAGCAATTCTTGTATTATTAACTTTGTAATAACTTCATTTAATTACAGTTATTCTTAAAATTATCTCCGAGTAATTTTTAGTGCAATTTTGACTAGAGCTAGCAAAACAATCACATATATTTTCATTGTCGTCCGTACTAGCTCTCAGAAAAAATATCTACTTGTACTAATATGGCTGACCTTGAGAAGACAATGGAAAAATCTTTCTCTGTGCCTCGAAGATTTTTATATTTGTTTGGTATAACACCGGGTGATAAAAGCACGTCGGGAAAATTTCGTGTGGGAGTTGTTTTTTTCTTTCTAATTTTTCTGAATCAAAGTATACTGAATGCTTTGTATTGCGACTGGCCAAATAAGCCACTAGTAGTTCTCCGACTGAATATGTTTGCTGGCTCCGCGCTTGGTCTAGTGCGATTAATTATGTTCATGGTTTGTAATAAGATTCTATGTCGTTTGTATGTTACTTCCCGCACATATATGTAAGGTTAAGAATTTTAATACTGACCTCTTGACTGATAATCACGTCCCTAGAAGAAGAATAGGGAACGCATAAAATTCTCGAAAAAAACATTTATCGAAAATACAATTGTCGAATGTTGGAAATATTACAAATGACGAATGTTACAAATCTCGAAATAGTCATTTACGTAATCAGTTATGAAAAGAGCTGTAAGTTTGCCAAAACGAGCATAGCGAGTTTTGCAAATTACGCGAGTTAAACAATATCGCTTTTCATAACGTATTACGTACAATATTTTATCTAATTCCGTAATTTTATTCCTCTGAGTTCCAATTTATTCATTGTCAATATTTGATAAGCAATAAATTATATTGTTTATTATTAAAGTAGGCATCTACATGCATTTGATTTAATTGAATATCGGTTGTGTAAAGTTCTTTACGTAACTCAGTTACGTAAAGAGTTTTACAAAACTCATTTCATAGCAATTATGTAAAAAGTGACGTTTCATAACGTCAAAAGGTTAGGTAAAATACAACTTTACAAAACGGAATTAGATAAATACATTTACAGAATCGCTTAGACATTACACACCTCGAAAATATATTTCTCCAATAATAGAAATGTCGAATATTGCAAATCATTTATCGAAAACGAACAATACCAAATGCCGTATTGTAATCATTGCTAACTAGTTGGATATGGTATTTTTCGATTTCGCCAAATGTATTTTCGAGATTTGTAACCTCCGACATTTATAATATTCGGGAAATGTATTTTCGAAATTTGTAATTTCCGAGCGATTCGACAAATGTATTTTCGAGATTTGTAAGTGTTAGCAAAGGTTGGGTGTGTAGTGAAATAATAGATACGATACAAAAAATGATTTTATTGAACAGGACAATGAACTAAGTACATTGAAAAAACTGTCAGAATAGGGGATACGCATGAAATTTAAAAATCAATAAAAGTTTGTTTTTTACATATATTAATGTTCTTTGTTTCGTATCGTAAAACATAATATATATTTTGCTCATAATTTTTATAAGAAATTAATATTTAAAAGTTCATAATTTAACCTACAACCGACCACTGTACCTATATTGCCGAGTTTAAATGAAGAGTATGTGACGTCACATTCCTAGTTGTCATTTATGACAGTTAACTCCATAAGTATTTGGCGGTATATTTACGTTAAAATAAGCTTTACTGTAACATTTTTTTATAAATATATAATGGCAGTGGCAGGGTTTCTCAAGGTACAAAGCGATAATTTGGCAAATATCGATGCTTTTATGCCTATGGAATTAATTACACATATTGATATTTTTTAGTGGGGAACAAATACTTCGTGTTAAAACACAATTGTAAGTATAATAATTATATTAATACGTTGCCTATATTAGGAGACTGATGCAATATTTTCTTTTAAAAGTAGAAATATTAATCTTTAACGCTAAATACCTAGAAAAAACATATTAAATCATATCAGTCCTTAGAGACAAATACCGCATATCGTTTTTATTTCATCTTATTACTTTTAATCACAATATTCTACTTTCTAATTATTTTATTTATCAATCCTGATATATTATATCACATTCGTATTCAATTAAACCTTGAAAAACAAAACACATGAAAACACACGAAAACAGTATGGTATACAAGCACATTTTCTACGTGAACCAGGAAGGTGACGTCACGACAGACAACTTCACACTCTACGATCGTTTTTGTGCGTTTTTTTAAAACTAGTTAACTAATATTACCCCTTTAGGATAAATAAATAAATTTTTAATTATTTTTCTATACCTACAGGGAGTAAAAAGTTCACTTTAAAATTATATTTTAAAATTATGCGTGTCCCCTATTATTATATTAATAAAAGTCTATTGACACATACTCGATCGTACAAAATATCCTCAAACGGTTGGGCTGTAGTGGTCTGCGCTAATTCCAACACTTCCCCTCGAGACAACCGCTGTATGTTCAATTTGATGTCCGTTGTAGTCCCAGGAGGTCGATGTACCGATTCTGCTTGAACTTCGACAATCTTTTGGTTAATATGTCGGCTGGCATATCTTTAGAGTTTAGTTCATCAATGTTGCTCGTAGTCGCGTAAATTTTTCGAGGTCCTCCAGGTTGTCCAGTACAATGCAGGTGAGGTTTCCCAGGTCCTCTTCTCTCTTGAGTGGGTTGGCTCACTTGATGGACAACCCCTAAATCTTCAGGGTTAGATTCCTCATCGTCTTCTTCGATGATGTCGTTCATTTAATCTTGCGAGCCTTGAGGATGATGAAGATCGACATCAATGGTCATCCCTGGATGATTCACGCCATGCGCATCGCCTGGAGGATTCTCCAGTACAATTTCCATCCACCGGATAGAAATCTTCATACCTGTTCTCAGATTCAAACTGAGTCGCCTCCTTAAACTTTACATCTCTGGGCACCTCTATTTTTCTTTTATCCGACAACCATATTCTATAACCCTTCGACTCCAGACTGTACCCCAGGAAAATACCACGTACCGACCGGTGCTCAAGTTTTTCCTAGCCTTGTGTCCGGTCCATGTTGAAAACATCGCTGCCAAAGCGTTTAAAACTCGAAACGTTCGGAGGTCTGCCGAACCATGCCTCATACGGAGTTCTTCCGTTTAATTTGCTTGTAGGCGATCGGTTGCGAATAAAGTTTGCTGTGTTGACAGCCTCAACCCGTAAAATCGGAGGTAAGCCTGAATCAATCAAGAGGCATATGACCATGTCCACAAGCGTTCTATTCCGTCGTTCTGCAACTCCGTTTTGTTCGGGGTTATTACGAACCGTCAGGCGCCGGGTGATTCCGTGTTTCTGTAAAATTTTATCAAAATCATTATTAACATACTCACACCCGTTGTCTGATTGAAATTGTTTTATTTTTATCTCGTGCTGCGTGTTGATCAGAGCCCCGTACTTCTTGAATTCGTCGATTACTTGACCCTTCTGATTTAAAAATCTCACTTCGCACCAGCCAGAAAAATCGTCGATGAATGTGACATAATTCTTCCCATGTGAAGCAACCCGCACCGGGCCGCACAGGTCCGAGTGAATAACCTCGCACAAAGTTGTCACTCTCTCCGAAGCTCTGGGAAATGGAGTTCTGCACATCTTCCCCTGCACGCAAACATCGCACTCGAAATTGCCTTCAATCTTCGATAGAGTTCTTCTTCAATGCCGACATCGCTTTCGGCGTTTCAAGAATATTCCGCTCAACGTTGCGAAAATCTTGAAAATAGTACAGACCGCCGCTACGCTTCGCCTCGAGTAGTACTTTACCACTCGAATCAACAATCTCTCCTTTCGATTTTGTAAAAATAACTTTATGACCATTCATATTCTCTTTTCGCGCGTCGAATTCCTCCGTAATCTTGATTCGAAGCGTTTCCAAATCAGCTAATTCATCTCTCGATGACATCGCGCACCGAAAATTCTCGAAATCTTCAGGTAGATTCCGCAAAAGCATGACAGCTAATAAAGCCTGATTGATTTCGACGTCCAGCTCTGCAAACTTGTCGACCATTTCAGAAAATTGTCGAGAATGTTCACGCGCATCGTCAGCAGCTTGCATCTTGAGGGAAATTAACAATGCTGCTCTTCGAGCCGGGTCCTTGGACTGATAAATATTTTCCAACTTGACCCAAATTTGTCGCGCTGTATCGCAGTTCTTGATATGCTTAATTTCAGCCGGGTTTATCGCGAGAATTGTCAGAATGCGCTTTAAAATCAGCCTGCCGCCATTGTCTCGCAGCTGCTGCCGACGACGCGTTATTTTCTATTTCCTCAGGTTTTACGATGTCACCACATACGTAGTCCCAGGCATCGTTTTTAATCAAAACTGCTCGCATTTGAAGCTTCAATGTATCGTAGTTATCGTTATTGAGAACTTCGAATTTCACACCGGTGGCGTTCATCGTCGCACTTTTTAAGATGAACCTTTTCGAGAACCGACTTTGAAAAACTATTCAAAACAAGTACTCAACAATCTCTTTAATGCTGCAATTTGCCGGGCCCCAAAACCTGTTAGCAAAGGTTTGGTGTGCACTGAAATAATAGATACGATACAAAGAATGATTTTATTGAACACGAAAATGAACTAAGTACATTGAAATACTGTCAGAATTATTATATTATCAAAAGTCTATTGACACATACTCGATCGTATAAAATATCTTCAAAAAGTTGGATCGTAGTGGTCTGCTGCTAATTCCAACAGTAACATTTGTCATTTGTAATATTTCTGTACGTTCCGTATTTGTAATATTTAGAATTTTATGTTAGAACAGGGGAATTAAAACTCAATTTTTCTAAAACCTCATTACGGCATTACTGGTCCCAACGGTCTCCCAGCAAGACCTGGGTGTTTCCACTCCTTTGTGGGTGGTTAATATTTGATTGGTTCCCCCTTCTGTAGGCTGTGGATATTTATTAGTTTAAGAAAACAGAATTTCATCTTCTATGTATATCAATCAACATTATTACTTCATCAGTTGTCAAGTATCAGTCAACGTATTAGTCAGAGTTTTTATTGACATTTTTGTAATAAAGCTAATTCAATCATTTTGGATCGTTGAACATTTGACAAATGAACATTAGAAAAGTTTTGAAGAATTGCAAATTGAAGCACTCGTTTAATTTTAGGCACGTTTACACTCTCCCATAATTCCTACTGTTTGAGTTCCACAACACAGGACACTTCTGACGTCATTACAATTTTTAAAAATCATTGCGGCTTAACGAATAACGAATATTCAATTTAGATGAAGTTAAAAAATATAGCGACGGATCCTATTTGGTACTAATTTGGACAGGACTAAATTTACTGTTGTGTAAAATAATAGACCATCGTATAAAATGAACTTTATACAATTAAATTCAAGTCTACTACTTGAGACCTTTAATTTGGTAACTTAATAGGTCTTATATGTAGCATAGGGAGATTAGACTGAAAATTAGGATCAACAAACACAAGACTATCTAAAGATGATAAAAATGATATTTAATAAATTTTAATAAATTTAAATTGAACAAATGAATAAGCGAAATGTCACAGGTTACAAATATTACAAATGACGACAACGTATGAATATGTTGATTAGTTGCAGTTACCAAAACATATTTAACAACGAATTATTTAAATTCCTATATCATGTAGAGCACTGCAGACGTCTGTTCAAAAATCTAAAACCAACAACTTTCTTGTGCTAGCTAAACATCTAACTAACCCATACGGGTTATGGTGCAGGGGGAGGGAAAACCTTTCTTACAGGGCCAACACAAAAATTACGTAATAAGTAAAACCTAATCTAGGGGTCGACCAGGCCTCTCCGTAATTATGGCAACATCTCAAGCCGATATTTCAGAATATTTGCCGCGATAATCACAAATGACTATTTATGAAAACTAAAGATTCTCACACACATGTGTAGCATTGAATTTAATTCTAGAACTCCTGTCAAGACGATTTTCGATGCATTTAAATCCAAACGTGGTTTGAAACTTGATATTTTGAAATCGTTTTGACAGTAAAACAATAAATCGTATTCTGAATGTTCGCCTTGTTACATAATCAATAATGATTAATTTTCTTAATATATTCAGTAGTTATATCCCAAGTGCATGGCAAATATCTGAATATTTTTTCGAGTGCACGAGAGAAAATATTCTGATTGTATTTGCCATGCACGAGGGATATATTAGACGAATATTTCTCGAGAAAAATTTCAGTCATTATCTTAAATTAATGAACATGTATTTATTTTAATCTGTCACATAAACGTTAGACTTTGATAAATGTCATTTGTCAAATTACGTGAAAAATGAGTCATCAGAGTTTTGAAACTAATTTTTTAAAGAAATTGATTGAAAAAACTGAAGATATTTCCCCTATTAATTACACTATTCCTCATTTATTATAATTATTATAAATATTCGAAATACTCGATATGCAAAACATTTTCGAGGTAAATATTCTTAAAAATAGGTTTGATTTTTTCCCTTGAAGCAGATACGAGAAAATTACAAATAATATTTATTGTTTTATGAGATTACTAACATGTCTTAGTTGATTTTTTTTTATTGCCTGCTGTTTATTTCGTTTTCTAAATAAATAGAATTCATTGTTTTCTATGGTAAGTAAACTTATATTCCCTGTTTTGCAACTATGATAAAAATTAACTCAGTTCTTCGAATTGCCATGGAACTTACAATTATGAAGTTTCGATACTGTATCGTTTCTCGCTCATGATTTTTTAACATACGAACTCAGGAACACACATCCATTCAAGTCAGGTCTGAGACAGCGGTCAAATTTGATACAGGGGACCTTACTCAAACATGCATTTCCATGTAAATGTTGTCTTGATTTTCTTTATGATTCATATACTTCTTTATATTACGTATAAGATCGTAAAAGTATTTGTCCACTCTGCACAATAAAGCATAAATAATGTTCGTTTTCAATTATGTTGCCTATGAAATAAATGAGACATAGTCCGACTTTATTAATAAGGAATATTTTTTTAATAATTTAGATTCATCGCGAAAGGATTTCAAAAATAGTAAAAGTAATGCGTGAAAACTTCTGGAACGAAGCCGACGAAGGGGAAAAGGATGAAATAGATTTGATTAAAAAATTTGGTCAAATGGCACATAAAGTTAATATTTGGCAAGTGTCAATATTAATTGGTATATGGCCTTTGTCAGTGCTCAGACAGGTCAAATGGTTTTTTACAGCAATATTCCATTCGGATCCAGATCATCCCATCCCAAGGTTATTATGGGTGCATAATTCCTATTCATCATACATAGGTATTAATATATTCCTTATTTTATCTTTAACAAAATTATAACACGAGCCGTTTCCACAATTTTCAGATGTTTATGCTACGCCTTACTTTCAAATTATATACGTTAGTCAAATATCAGGTGTATTTTGTGCATGTGCTATAGTTGCAACATTGGAATCTTTGTTCTTTTATTTAATTATAAGTGTTTCTGCCCAATTCAGACTACTTCAGGTAAGCGATTTATTTACATTCAGAATGTATTTACATAATGCTGATTTCAGGAAAGAATTAAGAAATTTAATAAAAACAGAAATGAAAAGGAGAGCGAGCAGTATCTTTACAAATGTGTTCAATACCACCAGAAGTTGGGAATGTATGTCAAATTATAAATTTAATATTTATATGAAAGGGTTCATGAAAGAAGCACTTCTTCACATAATTTGTATTTTAAAATATAAGAACTTTATATTTGCTGAAAATTTATGCATTGCCATTTTTATTTATTCATTTTTTTTTTATTCAAGCAAATGATACAATCAACCCTAAATTGAAATTATATACTACAAACTAGCTCTAGTTTTATAAAAATGGTTTTGTCATTGCGAAATCTTAGCTGTCAACAAAAATATGTAGAATATATTTGCTGTGTGCGGAAAAGAGGTGATAAACTTCAGGTAGAACGACTTAGATTAAAACTGAATCGATATCTTAATGCAAAAAATTTGTTGGGTCTTTGTAATTCCAAACGCGCTACTTAAACGACACATAAATTTGGCAACACCGAATCAAACAATTGCTACAGAAGGCATCAGGTAACTGTACAAATCAAATCAATAAGAATGTTATGCCAATATTTGGAAATTAAAATTGGTAATTATTTGTAATTTACTGAATAGAGGATATTGTTACGTTGAAGCAGTAAAACCAGTTACGAGTACCTTGCGAATATTGTACATAATTTTACTTGTTACTCATTTGCGATAATAAAAATACTGCTTTTATAATATTTCCAACGACACATATTTTTGACATTTTCACAATTATTTGACATATAGATGTTAATAGTTATTTGTATCACAAGGTTGGAAACTGCTATTTTGAGAGTGCGAGTTTATTTTGATAGGACGAGCCGTAGACGAGTCCTACAAATACGAGCACTCGCAAAATAGTTTCCAACCGAGGGATACACAAGATTTTTCGCACCAACATTTATGTAAATTAAATAAATAAATTTAATGTATTACTCATTTTCTTAATGACAGGGAATTTTTTTATGTTGCTAACTTCACAATATTTGAATGTCAATTATGTTTATTTTCCAATATCATAATCTAAAAAAATTAACATAATTTTATTTTGATTCAATTATAATTACTTACAAATATGTTTAAAATTCATAAATATTCTGTTTTCTTGTATTGCAAATACTCAAATGTAGATATATTGCCACAATATTTTTAAGTCAATGTAATACTTTGACATTTCTAGCGTCAGAAGTTAGCTAAAACTAGTGAAGTGATGCCAACATATAACCAAAAAAAGTTAGTAATTTTTGTCGAACTAGTTCGACAAAGACATGATTTCCGACCGCTTTACGCTTTAGAGTAATGTAATTGCGTCAATGTCGGACGGCGGCGCGAAAAAATATTTTAGTCTTTGATCCCATTGTAACTAAGATTATTGAAATGTATTGTTATGAGTATTAACATCAGGGTTAAAATAAATCATGTTTTTCTTTATTTTAAACAAAACACAAGATTTATTTTGTTTAAAACAGTTTTTTTGTTTAACACACGTTTTTAACTCTGAAATTAAAAACATGTTTTAAGCAATAAAAACATGTTTTATAGAGGGCATCTGTTTTTCCTAAATATTATTTCCACCGAAAGATGTCGTTAACAAGGGATGTAAAAAAGATTAAAGTGTAACAAGATGATTTTCATCGGTTACGCTCTGAGGTATCGCTCTCTGGAGCTATTTTTAGAAACGATAGTTCAGATTCGACGACACCCCCTTGCATCCCTAAAACAGACGACCCCCTGGAATTTTGGGCGTCTGAAATTCAGTTAAGCGTTGCTCGTGAACCGATACAGTGTAAAAATGTAGTCGCGCTACGAAAAAATGTTTTTTTTTCGTAGTTTTAGGTTAATTAAGTAGTTTCATTAATTAGATAAGTTAGTGCAACGTTTAAGTTAATTATAAGAAGATCTACATTTTTAATAAAGCAATATTTACAAGTTTTACGTAATTTACAGTGTTTCGAGTGTCATGATTTATCAGCTCCCAATTCATCCGCTCCCAATTTAACCACGACTGGTTTCTCCCGTTCCTTCAATAAAGTTTTCCTTCCTTTTTATTATCCCCATCCTATAGTCAACTCCCCCATTTGCTACATTGACGCAAGTCGGTAGGATTGCCGTGAAAAGTTCTGCAGATTTTTGCAGAATTGCCATTTTTTCAATTTTCACGTTGGCTACGAGTAGTTAGTTTTCGAACTATTTACTCGTTACCGGCAATCAAAAGAACCTGGACTGTAGCACCATAGTCCTGAGTCATGAGACTCATAATAATAACTTAATAAAATTTCGTAAAAAAAAAGTGCGTGTTGCAATGGAGTGGCCATGGTATATTCCACCACCAGGGTACATGCCACCACAGCCGTCCTGGTATGTACCACCACCGTCACCATGGGGTCACCAGCATCAGCCAGCGCCGTGGCATCCAGGATATGGGTATGGTTATCCTGCGTACCCGATGCCCACGCCGCAACCACCGCTGATGCCATTGCAACAACATGCGACATCGGTATCGTGGTCATCACAGCCGCCGCAACCAGTAAGTGTACCAACGCCCGAGGCGATCAGGGTTGTTGAGACGCCGCTGTCTCTGCCTGTAGCGAAGATAAGCGTGGCCGAGATCGAGGCTATGCTTGCAGCAGAGCAGCGCACGGTGGTTGACATACCACGACCGATGGTAACAGATAAGGAAGAGTGCGTCGCAGTCGAAGTGTCAGAGGTCGTCGATAAGGAAAATATCGGCTAGGCTGATGTGCCCTTGAATAAGGTTAAGAAGAAGAGGCGCGTACGGAAGCGCAAGGCAGATGCCTGGGTCCAAAAGGACAGCCATTGTGGTACTAGAGCATGTCAGTACACAATGTGCCAGAAGTCAAGTGTTGGCCCAGGAAAAATCGTTGGCTTCCAAGGCGGCCGTCTCAAGGTCAATCAAGTTAGCACATCACCCTAAGTAACTCAGCATCGGCTACGACGACGAAGGCGACTACGACGACGCTTCCTTAGAGCATGGCGCAGTCAACATCGGCGACACCGACGGCAACGTCGGAGAGCAACACGGCACAGACATCTCCCGAGGGATCGGATTTGCCTCACATCTGTTTTTGGGTTTAGAGTGAGAAGCCTGAAACCTTTGCCCTGTGAAGAACCCCCTCCCCCGTCGTGTGTTGTGTTGTGTGTGAATTTTTTTGTGACAAATGATAATTTTAAAGGTACATTTACAACCAAATTTTATCCCAGCACAATTTTAAGCTGGCGTAAAATTGTAAGCTAGGTATACGGGTCGCAACGAATGCATTCACAACCAAAATTTGAAGTCAGCGTACTTCGTGTCTGAATTGCACGTCGACTCGAAGCTAGCAAGGTGCAAGCTTGCACTTCAAGTCGTGGGTAAATTCGCATGCGCACTGCAATTCTTGAAATTATCACGCTAGGGGCGCTGTAATAGCGTTTTCAAAAATTTGACGTTTATTTACATCAACAGCCGATCGTGATATTCTGTGTTCCTAAAAGTAACTATGGAAGAACAAATATTGAATTTAATTGCACAATATCCTGAGATATATAACAAAGGTTGTACAGATTACAAGTCATTAATCAAAAAAGAAGCAGCGTGGACTAAAATATCTATTACATTAAAAATAACAGGTTTGCTAAGACTGAAAGTATTTGATTACATTAGTTTAACAAATTATTTTATTTTCATAGTACAAGAAGCAAAAGCAAAATATAAATCACTGCGTGAAAAATATCAACGGGAGAAAAAAATGCAAAATTTAGTACGTAGCGGATCCAAATCAAGCTGCCGTCAAGAGTGGAATCTTTTCAAATATTTCCAATTTTTAGAAGATTCCACTTTGCCTCGATCGTAAGTAATTAATTATATTTTGAATCAATTTATAAATTAATAGTAATTTTCGTGTTCTAGTACACTGAGTAACGCAGAAATGGAAAGTAATGAAATAGAAAACGAAAATAGCCAGACATGTACATTAGAACCAAATTCAGTATTTGAAGTAGAAGATAGTGAATTAAATGATTCTGAAAGTATGAAAATGCAAGATTCCTGCGAAGAACTGCAAGTTTTAGCAACGCCAATAATTTCAAAGAAGCGAAAATACAAATCAATTGACGACGACAAGCCTATGATAAAGGTATTAAAATCGATAGGAAATACAATAAATGTAGTAGCACAAGCTAAAAATACAAAAAATGAAACAAGCAAATACGAATGTTTTACAAATTATTTAATAACAGAGTTGAAACGATTACCAGAAGCTGAGGCAGATGAATTTATTGATTCTATTACTGGTGATTTACTGATATTAAAGAAAAAAAATAGGGAATTAAATAAAAACTCTAATTCCAATTCATAATTCTATATGTATATATAAAATGTTATTTACATTATATTTTTATATAAGGAATAATTTATTTCTTTTGTTTTTTGACTGAATGTTATTTTATTTTTCTTATTTTACAGCAGGGTTTTTTCCTTACTTTCTCTATTTTCTGTATGTTATGTATGTGCAATATAAATATAAAACAAAATATTTATTTACAACTGTTTATTTTCATGAATATATACAATATTTACATTTTTATTGGTTGACTAAATTAATTTGCCATGGGGTCAAATCGGACGTTGTATTATTAACGTAGTTTTTAATGTAATCTCGTAAAGTCATTGCCATTGCGTTTGCATTTCTCGCTCCTAATCTTCTCAAAGAATTTAATGGTTGAAGTGCAGTATTATCAGATACCAAGTTTCGCCATTCACCTGGTTCTACTACACCATTAACATCTTGATCTATAAAGTTTTTATTGCAATATTCATAATTATCTTTTTGACTTTTTATGAAATTATGTAAGCATACAGTTGCTTGTATAATACCATCAACAGTTTCTGGTTGAGCATTAATAACGCGGTGATAAATTCGGAAACGTGCTGTTAGTATGCCAAAAGTATTTTCGATTGTACGCCGAGCTCTCGATAACCGATAATTGAATATTACTTCATTTGCTGCTAACTTTTCATTTCTTCTTTTACTGTATGGTCGCATTAAATTTGTACGAAGTGGAAAAGCTTCATCGCCAACAAAAAAATATGGCATTGGTATATTTGTTCTTGGAAACGGACAATCTGTTGGAAAATTTAAATCATTTTTTATCAATTTTTTCCCAAACTGTGATTCATTTAAAATCCCTCCGTCGCTCTGGGATCCAAACGCTCCAATGTCTACATATGTAAAAAAAAATAGTTAGCATCGCAAGCTGCTAATAAAACACTGCTGAATGTTTTTTTATAATTATAATAACTAGACCCTGAATTAGCTGGTGCTTGAATAACAACATGCTTTCCGTCTAGAGCTCCGAGACAATTAGGGAAATTCCAAGTGTTGTAAAATTCGTGGGCTATTTTTATCCATTTTTCTTTGTCAATTGCTTTTAGATATAATGGTTGAAGAATTTGCCATAATGCTTTGCAAGTTTCTCTTACAATAACGCAAACTGTAGATGGGGCAATTCTAAATGCATATCCCAAACTGGGATATGAATCGCCTGTAGCTAAAAATCTCAGTGTCAAAGATAACCTGCATCCTTCTGAAATAGACTCACGATAGGAATGCTTTTTAATTACTGGACCAACAAGTGAAAGTAATAGATCGAATGAAGCTACTGACATTCTTGTGTAGTTAAAAAATTAATTTTTGTCAAATAAACGCATTTCTTGCAATAAATTATTGTAAACCCCTTGTGTTTCCCGCAACTGATATATCGGGTTTACCCAAAATCGCCTTTTCCTTCGTTTCTTTTTATTGCGTTGAAATTCTACCGCTGCTGTCACACAAGCAAGTGCTCCCAAAGAAATAATTATATCTTCATCGCTCATCCTTGGATGTTAATGAAGTATCAATATTCTAAAAATAATAATTCATAAAGGTATGTTCTATATATTAAGACTAATTTGAATTTAATAAAGAAGTTGAAAATACTTACTTGTTAATAACAAAAAAATAGATTTTTAGATAGATAAAATCAATCGGTTCACCAATAACCAAAAATATTCTGCTACAAATGTCAAATTACCGATATTTAGAATTTGGATTTACCGACACAACAACATTTCAAATTTTTCCAGTAGATGTCAATGACGTATTTTCACTTTACTGCAGAAGTGGTTGTAAATGATGCAACTTTGAACCCAGCACAATTTCCACTTGAAGTCAGAATTACGCGGGCTCCAAATTGGTTGTAAATGTACCTTAAGTTTTGTGTTCCCACAGCACGCGGGCATGAGCCCACTTATTTAAACTTTTTTGTGTTAGTTTTAGTCCTGACTTTTCTGTTTAGTATTTAGTTTGAAGAAAGATTTTGTGTTAGGGTTAGTTCGTTTACATTTATTTAATTTTGTTATAGTCATCTTGTTTTTTTTTAATCTGTATGCGTACCTATGTTGAATTTTTATGGGTTTTGTTAATTTGTTGTCTAAAGTGTTTAAATATTTGCAAATGTTTTGTTTCTTTTCAGGTGCGCTGGTTCGTTTGATAATTATATCTCTAAGAAGATATAATTATTTTAAGTAGGGGATGGTGTAACAAGATGACTTTCATCGGTTACGCTCTGAGCTATCGCTATCTGGAGCTATTTTTAGAAACGATAGTTCAGATTGCATCCCTAAAACAGACGACCCCCTGGAATTTTGGGCGTCTGAAATTCAGTTAAGCGTTGCTCGTGAACCGATACAGTGTAAAAATGTAGTCGCGCTACGAAAAAATGTATTTTTTCGTAGTTTTAGGTTAATTAAGTAGTTTCATTAATTAGTACGTTTAAGTTAATTATAAGAAGTTCTACATTTTTAATAAAGCAATATTTACAAGTTTTACATAATTTACAGTGTTTCGAGTGTCATGATTTATCAGCTCCCAATTCATCCGCTCCCAATTTAACCACGACTGGTTTCTCCCGTTCCTTCAATAAAGTTTTCCTTCCTTTTTATTATCCCCATCCTATAGTAAACTCCCCCATTTGCTACAAAAGATCGCTTGCAAATGGCATTAACTCCACCTCACTATCTTTCAAATTTACTTGATCATCGATTTGTGGGAGACAATTTAACCCAATCTCAATTAGACATTGCAATGGAATATGCTGAAGCCTACTTTTCAAATGTGATGAAAACCATAATCAATATTCGAGCCAAATGTCCACCTTTTAAGGAATATATGTCTTCTAAACAATTGATTGAAAATGTAAAACCTCTGGCTTGGTGGAAATCTCTAAAATGTTTAGATTCTAATACGATTCAACTTGTTGAACAATTGCATCATCCGCCGACATTGAACGTCATTTTTCATCATATGGCTTGTTTCACTAAAAATTAAGAAATCGTTTAGGATTTGAGGAGGCAGCGAAACTAGTATGTGTTTTTAGAGAACTAAACAGATTTTCAACGAGTATTAGTAGAACTACACTTACTACTCAGTAACTAATACTTTATACTGATAATAATAAAATAATACTGATTAATATAGTACGCCTAAGAATTTTATCTTTATGTATAATAAATAATACAAATGTTTTTTTTTTTTTTTAGTTAAACCAATATAAGGTTATTACTTTAGAATTTAGTGATATAGTGATCATATTTATAATGGTTCATTTTATGTTTGTATTATCATTTATGTTTATTGCTTATGAATAAAAATATTCTCAAAAACATTTAAACTTTTTTACTCTAAGTACCAGCTACTAGTTCTAATTAAAAATATAATAAATTAAATTGATATGAAGAAAAAACTAAAAACAGATTTTGGATTGTTGTTTTAAACATGTTCAAAACACCGTTTAAAACATGAATTAAAACATTAAGCCATGTTTAAAACATGTTTATACATCTTGTTTAAAACAAATTGTTTTAAACATAACAACCCTGATTAACATTCCCTAGATATGTTATGAGATGTCAGTTTAAATTCCGAGCTCATAGAGCAAGGATTTTATGACATCTAAGGCCTGTTATGACTCATAGCATCCGTGGTTTGTTCAACAGTTTACCGATTTAAAAATATTAACACGTTAATGCCATTGTAGCGTCTCTCCTACGATCACCTTTACCTGTATTCTCTATCTCGCCTTTACCCTCACTCTCACAACGTCCAGTCTCTACTCTTACCTGACTGTTCCTCCTCACTCTCATAACGCATGCGCTTATGCCAAGAACCACACTATTAATTACGTACGTTACCGCCTCCTTACAATATTAAATAACGTACATTACCGCATACCCTACAGCCATTAATAAATATTATTTTTTGAAATTCTTTTACAAATATCGTCTGTCATAATTTTGGAAGGTGATCAAGTAAGTCTGTTTGTTTTTATTTAACACCATGTTTACACTTGTTTTGTCTCATATTTTAAATAATTTTATTACTTCAACCTCAAATGTGTTCACAATGGCTGAAAATATTTGGAACGCAGCAGGTGAAGCTCTGAACAGCTTAATTCCGTGTGTATTAATAAATAGCGTTATATTATCATTGTGTTTTATTTAAATTTTCTTGACTGCTTTGACAGGTCAGTATGGTAATATTACTGTACAGCATAGAGTTATGACATACTTACCCTGTCTACTTTTGTGCATGTAAACATAGGTTTAATTTCCTGAAACCGCGAAAATATATAATTTGGTTTTTCTCAAAATTAGAAGCATGTACAAGATAAGTGCAAATAATATTTTATATTCCAAAGTAGCGGACTCGGTAGACAGACATTGTTCTGCAACGGACCACGCTAGCAAAATATATTTCCTTATATATAAAATTCCGGTGATCGTATTTCTTCTCCTCCTAATCGGCTTGACCTATTTTGCAGAATTTTTTTTTGTACCTATGGAGTCATTAAATGGTAAAATGCATAAGTCTTAAAAATCAATCAGGAAAAAATCTGGATCTCGACAACAGCGCCAACTACCATCCAAGTGACACCATAAGTATATAAAAAAGTTTCATAAAAATCGGACAAGCCGAGGAGGAGAAAAATTAAGATCACACGCACACACACACACACACACACACACACACACACACACACACACACACACACACACACACACATATATATATATATATATATATATATATATATATATATATATATATATATATATATATATATATATATATAATGGGGTAAATAGCTCCGTGGTAACGTGTCGGACTGTGGATCGTGAGATCCTCAGTTCGAATCCCACTGCCGACAGTTACAAATTTAAATTTACCCCTTTGGTTCCCCCTCCACTAACATCCTTGGGGGCTATGATTTGACGGCTGGTAACCGCACTTCATACGAAAAAATATATCACCTACCGAGATCTGCGTAAGCAGAGTGCCACACCCGTAATGGGTAAAAGGCGTGATGATATATTATATTTTAATATATATATATATATATATATATATATATATATATATATATATATACTCTTCCTTGGCTTGTCCGATTTTTATGAAACTTTTTTTATATACTTATGGTGTCACTTGGATGGTAGTATACATATAGATATTATTGCTAACATCTTTCATTTGAAACTTTCTTCACAGCATATTCTATTTCTGAAAAAAAAAATGGATTTATTGTTTAGTGTACAAGAAACTTCTTATTCCAGTTTGTCAATTTCATTCAAAATCAACTCAGCTCTTCATATTTTCATGACACTTATAAATTCCAAGTTTTGTAAACACATCATGTCTTGTTCATGAGATATTGCGCACCCGGACATTCATCCGTCTATCCTCACACACAGACATTGGTTTTAATGTATTCAGTGGACGTGAAAATATGTATTTCCGCAAAAATCTTGTCCGCGATTTTTACCAATATTTCCTTATACTATGTATAAGAAATTAAAAATTATAACCAAATCCTGTCAGTTACACAAAATTATTCTGTCAAAAAAATATTGAAATGATTTCACATAAGCTTTGTAAGCATTAACTGTGCCACCGTGCATTGTTTACCTTGTTTACTAACTTATAATTGTATATTATGATATAAGTGTATAAGTAAGCTTTAAAGCACGTACGACGAGTTTAAGAGCACGACGCGTAGCGGAGTGCATTTAACGTCGCTAGTACTTTAAAAGCACTTATACACGTGTGTCACACGCTATTTTTTTTATTATACCTGCATCATACTCTGGAAAAACACTGGAAAACAACATTTTGATTTTGATTAATTTCATAATTTTGCGCGTGTGACGTTTGACGTATATCGTTTACATGGAGACTGGTTAGCATTTATTGTTTACATTTACAGTTTTGACTGATATTAATAGTATATATTTTTGTTGTTGCTTAGCAACCTTTAAAGCACGGCGTGTTTTAATCTTGCGTTTATGAACGCTGTAGCGTTTTTTAAACACGGATTATGATGCAGGTATAATAAAAAATATTTACAATGCAGCTGTCAATTAGTAACTTACCAAGATACATTTTCAAAGGCAATAGAGGGCATAGGTAAATGGTGTTTGCAAGTAAGTAGTAGTATATTACATATGAGGTGGGAAATGTTTCACTCCAGGCGAGGGCTTATTATATGACCGAGAGGCTCAAATATAGCACAAGGCTGTAATGAATCTCCCAACGAACTATATATACTATTTTATTCACAATCATCCTTAATTATCTCCATTAACTTATCATTCTACTCGTATACCCAACAAACAAAGGTGATGTATGGTAGAAGTCTATGAAAACAAATGTTTAAATTTATTTCAATTATTTGACATGTATCTTCAGTTCAAGAAACTCAAATCCTAATAAAACAGTATTACATTAGAATTTTATATTATTTTATAATAATAATGGGTCTGTTCAATATTGATATTGTAATTATTGATGTTTTATTGTAATTATAACATTTTATTAATATGTATGAAGGCACTGTTCATCTTACTTTCAGAGATTTATGACTGTGTTGCTAGGTAATTCTATATAAATATTTCCCACCCATGGGTTAAATATGTCACTTCTCACCCAAGAGGTTATCATATTAGTAAGGAATGACGTATTTCCCAACCTCTAAAAGGTTTGCAATTGAGATATTACTAAAGTGATTGTGAATAAAACATTTGATTGACAATCACTATACTAATATGTCAATTCCAAGCCTTTTAGAGGTTGGGAAATATGTCATTCCTAAATAATATGACAACCTCTTGAGTGGGAAGTGACAGATCTATCTCAAGCGTGGGAAGTGTTTATATAGAATTGCCTAGCAACACAGTCCTAAATCTCTGAAAGTAAGTTGATCAGTGCTGTCAAACATATTGATAAAACTTTGTGATTACAATAGAACATCAATAATTACAATATTAATCAATTTTTATTATTAAGTAATATAGAATTCTAATGCAATGCGGTTTCATTAGAATCTAAATCTAAATTTAATGTCACATTTGGATTTCCTGAACTGCTGACACATTAAAATTATTTGAAATAAATTTAAACATTTGTTTTCATATACTACTACCATGTGTCAACATAGTTTGTTGGCGGCGATATACGAGTAGAATGAGAAGATAATTTCGATAGTTATGGATGATTGAGAATAAAATAGTATACATTAGGGTTGTTATAATTTAAATCAATTGATTTAAATCATTGATTTAAACATTATTTAAATTTTAAAAAATCACGATTTAAATCAAATTTTTTGTCGAAATTAAACACTTTCCAATTACATTCATATACAAATAATGGGGTCATACACTTAAAAAAAAAAAGTTGTGTTTTTTTACAAATCATAAAAATTTAGATCATTTCAGTCACATATAATTCAATATTTCTTATAATTTTTCAACTTTTCATTCATAATTTCCTTTCTGAAGTTTCGCGGTTGCAAAATCGTGATGTCATCCTGTAATAGAATGTAAAGCATGGCAAGGCGAAAGAGGTGTTGATAACAAATAAAAACTTGCTTTTCAGTGATGTAATAATTACTTATTATTATTAAAATGAATACTCCGATAAATTAAATTAGTTATTCGTTAATTATAAGATTTTTAATCAAAGAGTTTAGGACGTGTTAAAACAAAATGCTTTGTTGTACTATATCTTGTCGCTTGTCGGTAATGTCGGTAGTCTCATTATCACACCTGTGATCTCAAGTCATATGTTGCAGTTAACAACGATTTTCAAATTAAACTTATGTCTAGTATATTTACTATATTATTTTGCCCAGGTAATGTGAATAAACTACATTTGTAAAAACCTCTCAGTAAATAACAATGACTGATAACAGTCAATTTGACAGTTGGTGTAGTTCCTCGTTCTCCGCAAGAGCGTGTTTCGTAGAATAACAAAGTGACGCAGGTGCTGACGTCACAAGCGAAAAATTTGAAATAGGATGCCAATTTCAAAAAATCGTATCTTAATAACTAAATGCCTTTTAATATTAAAATTAGTATCTATGTTTATAATTTTACTCAAACTTACAGAAAAAAAATAAAATGGAAAAAGGTTTATGACCCCATTCGCATCAAATTACATATCAACATAGAACGGCTGGTACCACGAGCTTTATTTTTGGGTGTTTTAGCGCAGTACAATATTCTAAAATTATATTATAAAAAAAATTCTTCAAATTAAAGTGGCAGATAATTATTTCTCTGTAACTTAAATTTGAAGAATTTTTTTTATAAAATAGTTTTACAACCTTGTACATCGCTAAAATCGAGGGTAAAACATTTCTTTTTCTTACAACACACAAAAAAACAAAAATGTGTTTATGATCATTTTTTTTCATCATAATCTGTGTCTCTGATAACGACATATAATTCTAATTCAGACTTTTAAATTGGCATCACTGATGAAAATGCATACCAATATACATAGAAAAAGAGATGGAATGATTTTTGTTTTATATACAAGTGATTGAATATTGTTTGTCATTGAAAATAGTTTGTCATTGAAAATATGTAGTTTGTAATAATAAAAAATATATATAATAAAATACAATAAGATAAAAACTAGAGCAGACAAAACAATAAAAAAAATCCGTTTTAAATTTAAAAAATCGGATTTATTTACAACCCTAGTATACATAGTTCGGTGGGAGTGTCATACTGCCTTGCGCTATGTCGGTAATATAATAAGCCCTCGGCTGAAATGAAATATTTCCCACCCCACATGTAACAATAGGGCTGTTCAATTTCTTGTTTTAAATATCGATGTATCGTTATATACATGTATGGATGTATCGATATATCGATGTATTGTTGTATCGATATATCGATGTATTGAGACGGATATGTTGTCGGACAGAGAAAGCTCTGATTCCTCCCTGTGAAACTGTGGAGTTTCGTAGGGTTCTCAAAGATTGAAATTAAATCCTGATTGTGTAACAAAATAATTTATTTACAAATACATTTTCATACAAACAATTAATATTTCTCTCGGGATCCAGTGCCTTCGGCCAACGAATCTCGAAACAAAATACAAAAAATATTATTATTAATTTATGCAAGATTTATTCACCTGAAGTATCGTTGTTTGCTCTTGACGGGTGACTTGTGACGGACAAAGACACGTCACGAGTATTGCTTTCAGCGGACAAAACAAACTGAAGGGTTAGTTGACATGTAGCGGACTGAGCTCACCAGTGGTGGGATCCTATGAATACGATAGATATGTGCTCGCTACACACATCGTAGCGGTAGCGTCGCAATATTTTAGCGTATCGTTTGCTAGCTATGTAATTTGGTACTCTCATGGCAACCCGCTAAGTGATTCGTACAACTTCGTGTTTATATTAGCATTTCTAATGCTCGGTTGCACCAACGTTAGTTCAAATATAAACTTGGTTTAAATAAATAAAAGCAAATCGAAGTTTTACCGTTGACATCAATGTCAATTACTCCATATTACATACCGTGTGTCCCACATAAAGGTTGGCATAGGCAAATAACATGTAAAATCAGTTTTTTTTAAATAAAAAGTGTCCGGCAAAAAATTATGCATCCAAATTTTATATCACAAAACTGCCAATATCCCTACATCTTATTTAATACAGATTAACTTATTTTGATACTGCAATTTAATGAAATTAATAATAATAATTCCTAATGTTCCGCCTACTCTTTTTATTGCTACTGACGTATAGTGTTTGCAATTTGTTTTAAATATTTTAATCTGTCGTCAAGTCATGAGCCCAAAAGATGTTAGTGGAGGGGGAACCACTGGGGTAAAGTTAAAATGGCAACTGTCGGGTGTCGATTTGAACTGAGGATCTTACGATCTGCAATCTAGTACGTTATCACGATGCAATTTACCCTGTTAATATTTACAATTTTTAACAATAAAATCGACTTATTAACTAATTATCTTAACAAAATTATCTATTACATCATTATGCACTACATCTATGTTTTGAATTTTTTTATTTACCATTTTAATAAAATGGTTCGTCATAACTAGCATTATTAAATGATTCATTTTTAACATAATATTTGGCCGTGGTCAGAGCAAAAATAATTTGGGAGGGAGAAAGCAGATTGGGAAAGAAGATAAAACTGGAAATATTTGAAAACATTAAATCAGTACATTCACGAATTATCTCTAAAAACAGTTCCAAAGGGTTTTTAAAAAGCGTTCCCCACCCTCCCCATAATCCCTCAAAACTATTAAATTATGAACTTCATTTATTTTATCTGCACAAAAACATTTTTCGCAGATCTGACAGTCATAATTTAATAATTTTTTTATCAAATACCCAGCAACATACGCGGATTTAGTACAATCTATGTTAGGTGCAGTATCATTGCAAGAGAATTGTGTCTGAGGAATATGGGAAAAGCTTGTAGACGAAGTTGACGGCAAATGTTTTTGTAGGTCTTGATTAGCAGAGGAATTTGTTAGGAGGATCTCATAGGAAAGGAGTAGTATTTCACCATCATCTTCACAATTTGAACCAACGCCATATTTAATAGTATTATTTAAAATGACTGTTTTGAAAGCATTAGTAAATTGTGAAGTCGATGGTCTTGTGTACACCCCACATAATCCTCTTGCAATGCTAAATAAATTTTCTACAGGATCTTGGTTTAAAGATTTCAATGTGAGGTACTGAAAACCATTCTTCTGTAATCAATTCCACAGATACCGCACATTACGAATAGTTGCAACTAAAAGTTTACAAACGGTGGATTCGGAACATGCTTATCCCCAACAAAAAATTGAATATTAGATAATAATTTCAATGCCGTTTCCCAAAAAACGAAATGACTCGATTCAGCAGTAAGTCGGTTGGCTAAAGGTTTGGCGGAATTAGAGACAGAATTTAAGGAATCAAAGAGGTTATTCATGAATAACAAAAAAAGCGCTGTTTTCTTACCCTGCAGTGGGTTACCATTGATTGATAGAACATGCATAACGGAAGCAGTGGTTTTGCTAAAAACTTGAGCCGCCAATTTAACTTTCATTTTCTGGCGAGAGGAGGGATTCACGTGCGCATTTGTTAGCTTAGTAGCTCTCATTGGTCCGCTAGCCCCATCCCTCTCATACAGTTCTTGAACATCACTCCACTTGGCTAGTTTCCCGTCGAATAAAATATTTTTGGTAATAAAATTATTCCTCATGCACTTCAGTAAATGAGGAGCGTCAAACAAATGTATAATTTTATTACCATCAATATTGTAGACGAATTCATCTGGTCCTCTTTGCGATTCTATTGAAAGATTACGCAAAGCGGCCACATTCCAGGAGCCACCATCACAAACTGATGCGACGATTTTAAAATCTGTTCGTCCATGAACTGCCCGGACAACCTCTTTAATCAAGACTTTTAATGTGTACTGATTCGCAGCATTATGAGTAAAATAGAAAGCAATGGGTTGTTTCCACTTTTTAGCAATGCCACGAATCATGAAAACTAGGACATGATAAGCAATTTTCCGACTCTGTTCTACTCAAATATCCACAAAGCTCTCTACGCGCCAAGTCTTCTTACTTACTGATAAACTCAAATGCATACCGAGCTTCATTTCATCAAACAATAACGAACAGTTCCGATCCATAGGTGATAAACTACATGAAACACTTTTAAAGTAATTAAAAAGTTGATCATTAATGCCCGTTTTTAGTTCAAAATTAGCTAACGATCTCTGTAACTGACAGACGGCAAACACAAAAGTTTTTGTAAAAATCTGTAACATCGGGGACCATGTTGCATTATGGATAGGAAAATAGACTTTTTGTCTAAGGTATAACGCCGGGCTTTTTTGGTTCTTTGAAAATTCCGTAGAAGAGACAATACAAATATACGGAGGACTCGGGGCAAACTATAAATATTTTCAATATTGTCCAGGGATGAAGAGGAAAGTAAATCAACTTTGTTGAGTTTCAATTTTCGCGTTAAAAGTCTACTACGTTTCCGGCTTATAGTTAACATTCTTTCAATTTTCTGCAGCCGTCCATACAAATTTCTTTTTTGGGAGACAAATCTCTTCTTCTTTTTACAGCAAGACGTTGTAAAGTAATACGTTCTGAAAAAAATAATCATAATTGTCAATTATTTATTTATTTTGTTCATATATGATGGATATTTCATAAATGTTCATTTAAATAAAAAAACATTCATATTTTTTTTGTTCTCTAGTTGGTCTTACTAGTTGTTACTTGTAATTAAATTAAAATGTTACCTTTACGTCTGATTGCAACTGAAGGCAAAGCTGAATTTTCCCCCATCTCAGAGAGTTCTGCATTTGAATGTGCAGGCCATGCGGATGTTGACGGACCAGAACTATAATTAGATGTTGATGGCGCATTTTTATTTTTTCCAGGCCGATTGTCATCTTCCGCCAAGTATTCAGTTTGCGGATTTGTTGTTGCATCTATAAAATAATCAATTACAAATATAGATATGCATATCTTCTGGATTAAAATTGAAGTGTATTAAGTAAATAAAATGTGGAAACAAGATATTCGGTAATCAAATTAAGATATTTGATACTTATTAATAATAACTAATAACAACTCATACCTGCACTCAGTGGTCTCGGTGGTATTTGTCCATAGTGTAGACTCTGTTCGGAACTGATTGTCATTGAAATGCAGATGGCAAACACGGTATCAACTTAATATATTTGCGCCATAAAATTTATATATATATATATATATATATATATATATATATATATATATATCTTGACTTGATATATTTATAAAATCTTGTGTTACATATTTACATTTTGAAGTTCACGTTAAGGCCGCCGGATGGTGTTAAAAACCTGTGTACAAAGTCACTTTATTGACAAATGTATATCAAATTTTTATATTTTAATCATAATTGCGGAACTAAAAAATTTATTATCAAGATATCAAGATTTCTTGACAAGAAATCTTGATTCTTGTTGATACTTTTTTGTCTTGTCTTGGGATATATAAAATACTTCTTGTCTTGGTCTTGTCTTGATCTTGTCTTGGTCTTGTCTTGATTTCAAGACAAGATTAAGAATCTTATAAAACACTATAACTATAGCGATTTTAAATACGGAAAGTAACAGATTACCCACTAGTGGGTTTAATTTTGAGAAAAGCTACTAGTGAGTAATTTGGTATTTATAACAATAATAATAACACGTAACACCTTGCTAACTACTTTGATTGACACTTTAATTTAGAAAATTTAAAGAACATGTTACTGTCAATAGTATATTACGTACCGTGAATTGTAAGTGATAGTTTTTGGGTCGAGAATGTAGTTTGGGATGTCGAGACCCGTAGGGTCGAGATTTCCTAAACATTCGAGACCTAAAAAATCATTTACAGTTCGAGGTTAGTAAGATATTTTTTGCAATACCTGCGTAAATATAAGAAAAGGAAAAATAGGTATCAAAATTAACAACTGTCAGATTGAGGTTAAAAATAAAATTTGGATGATATATATTTACTTACCGTCCACCATGCACGGTAAGTTTCACTTACCATCCACCGTGGACATTAAGTAAATGATGTAACCATGAAAACCAATTGTGCAATAAAAGTTCCACTTACTGTGTTTAAATTTTGTTATTAATGGGTAACTTACAATACAGGTATTGCAAAAATAATATTTCTTTAATAAATTTTGCATTTATTAAGAGATGTTGGATAAAACGTTATACTTCACACGTGGGCAAAGTGGAATTTACCTCTCGATAGAACTAGCACACTGAGCCGAATTCCTCACTATGTCCTCTTGTAAAGCAAACAACTATTACTTGAGACTATACAAGAATAAAATAAATTTTTGAAAAAAAATCTATTTCCTAATTTAAACGAAGCTTTATTTCAAATATTTCTTTGATTATTAAAATAATAACGTTAATTCAACTGAAGACATGAATTTGAAAAACGTCAAAATGAGACAAATTATTTTTATTTATTTTTCAAACAAAAAGCTTTTATGGAAGATTGCCATACGTAATATATTTAACAAAATACGCCGGAAGGTGAGTTAAAATTTTAAAATATTGGTATTAATCGATTAGTTACATTAGCGCAATTTTACACAATTCTTCTTGAATGTAAACAGCAATGATACCCCATAAAATATTTTTAAAATTTCACTTAATTCTATATATAATAGCAGGTTTACAGGTTTGATGGCTTTACTAAAGGCAGGTAAAAAAATCTGACATTGGGATTGTCGATCACGGAATCGTTCTACCTGAAGCTTATAACCACTTTTCCCGAACATTAAGCAAATGTCATTTATTATAATAATGATAATTGTTTCAAACAAATTATGACGAAAAGAAAACACGCATATTTTTATAGAGTAACTGTTGCTATCTTAATCATAGATCTTATAAAATATATGGATGGAGTATGCCTATGCTTTTATATATCATCAATCATAGATCTCATAAAATATATGGAAGGAGTAATATGCTATTACCATAGATGTTTATACATAATCTAGAATCTAGATCCTAACTGGACGCAAAAAATTGAAGCATCGGCGGACCGGTGTGAAGTTAGCAACGAAAAATATTCCGTTCACAATATTAAGAAGACGGCAAATGAATATAATATACCATGGAATACAACATAAATTAGTATTTATATGTATTTATCTTTACAAAATATTAATGTTATGGTAAAATGCTGCAAATAATACGAGTATGAAATGGACATTCCATGCGAGTTGTACTCTATACTTGTTCTACGATCATGATAATATTTCCTAATTTATTTAATATTAATAATAAAAAATGTGTCTCGCTTTCATCATTCCAATATTTGACAATTCTACATAAGTATCCTAGCAATGACACCTGTACTTAAATGAACTGACCTGTATTGAAATACTCACAAAACAAATTCATTTCGCACGATGCTTGCAATGTACCTCATATCCCTAGCAACAACAAACATACAATGAGCAGATTTCTAAGTGGTCGTAGAAAAAATAATTTAACTATTTCCAAAAAGTAGCTTCAGTTAAATCAAGTTGTCGGCCAAACGGAAAAAGATAATTTAATGATTCAAAGTGCATCTTAAAGGTCACATAATGGACTATATTTGATGAGTAGTCGGACCCAGAAAACCTATAAAAACCCTATAAAACAGCAAATTGTTTATGAAAAAATCTTTTTTTTAAAGATTTTTTAATAAATAATTAAATTATTTACTATCAAAATAATAAATGGAAAATTAAAAAAAAATCATACATACTCCTCGAAGTGTAAACAATAATTAAAAAGATATAGAAGCTTATAATAGCTTGTTCAATGCGGTCTTTCACCATTTTTTTTATTTTTTTTATGACACTTTATCTATATTGAAGACTATCTACACTTTTAAAAAGTCTTAATTGTTATTCATTGAGCCACAATGATTTTTAAAAAATATTGTGACGTCATAGTAGAGGTGTTGCTGGATCTAAAACAGTAGAGATTTAAATAATTTTTGTTATATAATAAATAAAATAAAATAAATATATCATCACGCCTTTTACCCATTTCGGGTGTGGCACTCTGCTTACGCAGATCTCGGTAGGTGATATATTTTTGCGTATGAAATGCGGTTACCAGCCGTCAAGTCATAGCCCCCATAGTTGTTAGTGGAGGGGGAACCACAGGGGTAAATGTAAATTGGCAACTGTCGGTACTGGGATTCGAACTGAGGATCTCACGATCCACAGTCCGATACGTTACCACTGAGCTATTTACCCCATATAAATGTTCTATTTTATTGTAATAATAATAATAAAATAAGTAAAAAAATATATGACTACAATTATTTACAATCTGTACTATTTTAGATCCAGCAACACCTCTACTATGACGTCACAACATTTTTAAAAAAATCATTGTGGCTTAATGAATAACAATTAAGACTTTTTAAAAGTGTACATAGCCTTCAATTTAAATAAAGTTTAATTAAAAAAATAAAAAAATGGTTAAAGACCCCATTGCCCGAAAAAAAAAAATCAATAACATAGTAAAAAAAAACTGAATTTCTTCAAGAACAACGCAAAGAGGGGATATTATTAGGTTAAAAACTGTGCAGAAGCTTATATTTTTTGGTGTTTGACACGAATAAAATGATGGAAAAGCACAAACCCCCGGGGGCAACCACACCTATCTTATCCCGCTAGGCCCTTTAGATTTACTACAAATAGCATCAACACACAAAATATTGCATCCTGCCTACAAACACGTTCTTGCCATCTTCAATTTTTTCGGGAGACTTACGTAAGGGTTAGCTTTTAAATGGTATTACTGCAGAAAAAATATGCAGGGGCTGACGGTAAGAAAAACAATTTTATTGTATATTCAAGCTACTAGAAAACAACAGGACTTAAAATATTGCACCCCGCCTACAAAAACGTTCTTGTCACCATCAATTTGTTTTTTGTAATTGAACTAGGAGCAAGCCCTTCGTTAAAAAATTTTTAGCACACCGCTGCCTACATACAAAGACAACTGCGCAGACCACTCGCAGGCTCAAACGTAGGCGTAGTAGACTCAGACGTCGCGGTCTCAGACTTTCAACTGTTCATTATTGTTTTGTCCACTAAACTTGTAGGCAGGCGATCGTTTCCTTGCATGTATTCGATTTGGCATTTTTGTTTACCGATTCTACTATTATTTCAGTTTATTAGTATTAATATTATTCCAGTGTTATTTGTATTCTTTGCTTTATTATAAAGTATTTGAAATTTACATTGCTGTTCTATAAGTGTATATTCACCGTCATCTTTTGCCTATATTTTTTTTATTCGGTTTGATTTTCATTACCAAAATTGTTTTCTTCATTTAATTTATTTTGATTTTCGTTATTGTTTTGGTGTGGTATACGACTCGTATTTTTTATTTAGCAGTTGAGAGTTTGTCAATATTTTTTTTCGTTTTCACGTGTATTGGTTGGAAGAGGTTAGGTTGAGTTTCTTTTGAGTTGGTTAGATATTGTTCTGCAGGTTAGGGTATCTTCATAACCCGTCATTATGTCTCCACCAAAGAAACTATTTTATGAATTTAAACAGTGTTTGGAAGAACATAATATCAACTTTAATAAACTGATGACCGAATCTTATCGATCTAATTCTTCTATTTATGCAAATATATGTATATGTATATGCATATAAAAAAATGTTCTTAAAAATAGGAAACTATTATATACTTATTTGATATTGATTGTAATGATAATTTATTATTTATTCCAAGCAATATTTCCTTATCACCAAAAGTCAGTAAATATACAGGCGTACCATCTGAAAAAAAATTTTACATCAACTCCAAATGTTCCAGAAACTACAATTCTGTATAACTATACTGATATATAACCAATTAAAGATTTAGCAAATGATGAAAAAAAGCGAATAAGAAAAAAATTATTTTATTCGTCTGAACCTTCCTTCATTATTATATAGTGATATAGAAGAAAACAAAAATGTAGATACATCTTCACTCGCATATGCAACTGTGGAAAGTGAATATAATATTTCTGATCTCTCCTATAAATCTGTTTTAAATGTCATTACGAATAGTGACGATATTGAAAATGTAGCATTAAAAATTCAAAACCATGAACAAAAAAATAAAATCAAAGAAGTCATTCCTTGTAATTCCAGGAACATAAAAAGTTCTACCGCCATTCTAAAATCATACAAACAATGTATTCATAAAGAAGGTTCATATACAATTTCGCTAAAAACCTGGAAATCAATTACAAAATTGGAAACTAATAAAACAAATGACATACTGAATTTTGTTTTGATTAAAAAATTTGCTTCTGTATGTGCCATCAACATTAAGAATAAACAAAAAAACAAGAAAACTTATTTGATATACGCCCAATGTATTCACCAGGGTTATTAACCCTTTGCACTCCAGCCTAATAAGCAATAGTAGGAACCAGTAACTCCAGAGCTATATTAGTAAACACTTTTGATTATCTAAGACTTAAGAGCGCTAAGTGAGATAAACAAGCGTGTCGCAAATGCGGCGACAACGGATTTATTCCTAACATACGAAATGTCGCAAATGCGGCGACAACGGAGTGCAAAGGGTTAACGTATCAAATATATTATTAAAAATGTACATTCGCCGATTATGAAAACTGTTCATATTTTTAGTTCTTCTTAAATAAAAAAAACCCTTAATGCTCAATGCTAGGTTCACAAAATGTATCAGTGGTAAACTAGTTATGCACGGCAATTACCAAGAAAAAAATCTGATTGTGTCATTCGAAAAATCAGATCAGAATCATTACGTTCTTTAGATAGACACACTGATGACATATTTGATTTAATATTAATGCGAAGATCCAAAGAAAATCGTAATTATATTTGATCTGTTTCTGATCCATTCAACTACGAAGTATATAGTATTGAGCAGTTACAAATTGTAAAACACTTTATTAGTATCCATAGTAATTTACCTGATTTAGACGCTACTGAATCGGTGTTCAGTCATCAACCACATATTTCAAATAGACCGTACGATTAGGTTGGAGTTATAGTATGTGCGATAAATGAAAGAATTGTTCCCATATTAGAAAGAGGTTCATCACAACATGATGCAGTTAGTATTGGGGTATTCTTCGCAAATTTAAAGAGTTTTATTAGCAAACAATCTGGATATAATGGGCCCATATTTCGATGTGTTGTCGATTTTAGTTTTGCCTTAATTAATGCTATTTCTAATTTTTGGAATTGTGAATCTTTGTTATAATACTTAAAAATATGTGACACAGTTCTGAGTGATAAGAATACACTTTTTCCAAATGATTTAATTAAAATTAGAATATGTTGCGCTCATTTCATTAAAATAATTACAACATACCTGTGTAAATAAAAAAAAAACATCTCAAAATTTTTAAAAGATGTAATCGCGTCCGCATTCAATATAAATTCTTATTTAGAAATGCAAAGCTGGTTTAGGAATGTATGCTTGGTATTATGTTCTAAATCCAAGAATGATTACTTTGAAGAAGCATTTGATAATCTAATAAATTTATGTCACTGTAGTCAGATAACTGAGGACTTATCCATAGATTTAATTTCTGACGAGACGAGAAGACGAGACGCTAGTGATGAATATTACGCGCCTGAATTTCTAAATGTGTGTATGAAAAAGTACATACCTTATATTCCGTTATGGAGTGGTTTAATGTTAACTGACGATTCACCAAAAGGTTCAGTAATGCACCTATAGAAAGTTGGAACAATATCTTAAAAAAATAGATTTTAAAAAACCAATATAGAGTAGTTAGAGCATGTCGTGATTATGTAATATTTTTACATAAAGAGATAATGTGTAACATGTCGAAAAGTAAATTAGCTTCACGTAAAATTTCTTTAAAATAAAAGGTCTACGTTCATGCGAATATTGGAAGAAAAAAGCTTCAGCTAGTAACCATTTCCTGGGTAAACATCTATAACATTTAAAATATATAAAATATAACCCAAAAATTCATAATAATACAATTAATATTCCTTCCTTTCTACCGAATGGACTACTAGATGATCCAGATTATTATGTCGCTCCACTATTCGACCGGGAAAATGTTTATGTATTTAAATTTCTAAGATTAAATATTCAAGATCTAACTATAAAACAATATAGTAGATTAAATGTAAATGACAATATATACAAAGATCTTTGGTTGAGCAATTTTCTAATTGATATGTATATAGCAGTAATACATAAAAATTTGAATAGTAATTGTCAGGGCCGGCGAAACGTGTGCAAGTCAGGTGTATAGTGTTAGTGTTTTCGGTGGGTCAGGAGGGTGGTTATGAAGAGGGAGTGGGGTAAAGAGAGGGGGGTTCATATGGAATTTATTATATATTCATTTTAGACTCATTTTATTCACATTTTCAATTTCATTTTTTCAATTCCCAAACATTTTTCAACATTTCCAAGAATTTTTTCAAAATTTCCAAAAAAATTTCAATATTTTAGGTGGGTAATTACCCACCTAGTAAAATTTCAGGTGGGTAGTTTTACCCACACTACCCATGTATTCCGACGGCCCTGGTAATTGTACAATTCTGCATTGTGATGAAACAACTTACACTGTGTTATGTACAGAAAATTTGGAACAAAAAAGTAAATAGAGAAATTGCAAGAATAAAACGAATCTAAAACCTACCTAAATTACCAAATATTGTATGAATGCCTTGTCGTATTAACCATTGATGGCTTGCAATTGCAAATATGAAAAATCGGGAATTGACATTTTTAGATCCTTTCGGCGCTCTCTGTATAACTGGAAAAAAGTATTTAAAAAATTTTATTGATTTTTTAAATATATATATTTTATCCGTTAATCTGGTATTTCGGTATCGGATTGGAAGGTTATACACAATAATAAACATCCAAAGCAAACGGACGCACATAATTGTGGTATATTTGTCATTCAGTTTGCAGAATGAAAGGATTGCCACTTAAAGATCTTACGCAGACTCCCGAAGAATACAGAAATAAATTACGACATCTTCTTTTAGAACAATCAGATGCTATGCAAGAACGTTGTACATACTGTGGTTTAGCAGACTTAAACATAACAATTAATAATTATGTTCAATGTGAGACGTGTCTACGATAGATTCATTTTAAATGTACACATCCGAAAGACATTTCTATTAATTATAATGAAGTAACCGTAGAATATTCTTGTGACCTTTGCTTGCAATATAAACGAAATAAAGAAATCAGCAATAAAAATAATTAACCTTCAAGAATAATTTATGCAAAAGTATGGGTATTCTTAGGAGCATTTGTTTCTAAGGTTTCATTTACTTCTTGCTTTTTTCGCTACCCGATCTACTTTTTCATTGCCGATTATTCCTGAGTGTGATGATACCCATATGATTGTTACTTCTTTTCTTTGGTTGCGAATTGCTTCACGGATATTTTATAATGCCTCAAAAATATTAGTTTTTCTTATAATTTTGTATAATTAGTAAGGCAATTAGTGCAAATGGCAAATTTTTCATTATTCCATTGTTTGATCATTTTGATTTTTTTTTGATGCCGAAATATATACAGTGTGTCCCATTTAAGGTACGAATGCATTGGGATCTCAAAACCGTAAGAGATACGAAGTTGGTTAAATAAGACGAAAGTTGCCTGATTAGTAGGTTAGCCTGAACATGTATTTGTTTTTCCAATTGACTGCACAGATCACTAGATATTGGCTGAAATGTAAATTAAGCGATTTTCTTTTTTTGCTGATAACTTTGTTATATGACATAATACGAGATTTTTGTTTGCACTTTCTTATGACACTTTTTAATGGTGAATTTGCAGAAGTACTCAAAATTTTTTTATATCTAAACATTTACGAGTTACTGGTATCAACTTTTGTTTTTCATATGGAGATCATAGTTAACCATGACATTTATGAATAGAGATTTTTTTTGCTTTACAGTGATATAAAACAGTAATAATAAATTTTTATAATTAATTGAAAAATTAACGAAGTTTGTTATTTATAATAAAATAAAAAAAGGGAATCGTAGGCTGCTTTGGAAAATTTAATAATTAATAATAGAATCTCGGCATCGAGTTAAATTTAGTTTCATTGTATGGCGTGGTATACTAAGAATTCCACTAATTGGCCCAATCATAATTATTAAATTATATATTTATAATTATATATTAAATAGCTCTAGATATTTAAATATGTGACGAAATGATATTGCAGATATTTTAGATACATTGCCACTTCGTCAAATACAAAATATGTGGTTCACAGGTCATAGTACAGTAATTAAATGTTCGATTTGGAAGACAATAGATAGGGATTTAACACAATTAGATTTTTTATAGTTACTGAGAAAATAAAATCTTTATTCTGAAATATTAAAATGAAAATCTACTACGAAATGCCACAGTAAGAATACGAAATAAAAATAATCCAAGAATGTTAAGTAAGTTATAGAAAAAACAGAATGAAAGGCGCAGAAGTACTTGAATCGAAATTAATAGAATATTTATGGCAAAGTTTTCGTAAATTATTTTTGAAATGTGTGAAATTGTTATCTTCTTCCACAGCAGCCTATGATTCACTTTTTTCAATTCAATTTTATTATAAATAACAAATTTAATGAATTTTTCTATTAATTATAAAAATATTTTATTAGTATTTTCTATCGTTGTAAAGCAAAAAAAAAAATCTCTATTCAAAAATGTCATGGCTTATTATGACCTCTATATGAAAAATAAAAGTTGATACCAGTAACTCGTAAATGTTTAAATATAAAAAAATTTTGAGTACTTCTATAAATTCACCATTAAAAAGTGTCATAAGAAAGTGCAAACCAAAATCTCGTATTATGTTATACAACAAAGATATCAGTAAAAAAAGAAAATCGCTAAATTTACATCTTAGCCGATACCTAGTGACCTATGCATTCAATTGGAAAAACAAATACATGTTCAAACTGCCCTACTAAAGAGGCAACTTTCGTCTAATTTAACCAACCTCGTATCTCTTACGGTTCTCGAGATCCCAATGCATTCGTGATATTATACTAGTGCCTTTTTCGTTACAGTACATGGATATGGTAGATCGTCGTGAGTGATTTTTAGTACATTGGGAAATATTATAATAATTTAATTGCTGCTTCGACCAAGATACTTTCCACTGGACTTGTTCTGTAGGCCCTCATAGCTGTTCTTAGTGCTGTGTTATGAATTGGGTCCAATATTTCTAGAATTAGTGGTTTCGCTGAGGGGTATGCTATGTATGCATAGTCCATTTCTGTTCTAATCAGAGAGTACGTTCTTCATGTGTTCCCCCATTTTTTTTTTGTCTTAAGACACAGTATTCCGTTTTTGAATACATTCTTTTTTTAAATATTTTTATGTTAATTTTTTGTCGAATATGACACCCAGGAATTTTATAATATCTGTGCAAATGATTTCTTCTTTTTTCAGTTTTATATCTGGATTATAATAGTTTTCCCTGCCTCTGTAAAGATTAATTACTTGGCTTTTGCTGTAGAAATTTGAAATTGAAGAATTGATTGCGCTTTAGTTTTACTTATACAGTATTTATGTTCTTTTCTCTATAGTATGACTAGATCGTCTGCGGATAGCGATCATTTGATATTGTGTTGGATTTATTATTTCGTTCAATGCTAATAAGAATATAATGGCAATGATAATATCACCTTGCGGTACTGCAGTGTGTTGATTGTTTTGTTCTGAGAATTTTCTATTTATTATGAAACTGAACTTTCTGTCGTGCAAAAAAATTTTTTGTGTAGATTAAGATATTTCCATTTAAGTAGTTATATTTTCTGGTGTGGTGTGTTTACTTTTAAAAGTCTTCGGTTGATCATTTTTTGTAAAAGTTTACTTAAGCAGTGTGAAAGGCGCATACATCTATAGTTTGTTGGGATGGATTTGCCTTTGTTTTAAAATTGAAAAATAGATGACTGCTGTGCAATATTTTGGATATTTTCCAGTTCTTATCAATGGAGACAGTATGACATCTTGTCTGGAAGTGCTTTTACTCTTCATGTTTTTCATAACATATTACAGTTCTTCCCAAGTAAAACGTTTATTTAGTGGGGGAAACTGATTCGTGTTCAATGCTTAATATTGGGTATAATTTATGATACGGGGTTTTACCAATTTTTCTTGGTCTACAAAATTATCTTTTTAAATACAGCGTTAGTGCTTTTTAAGCTTAATAAATTTTCTTGTTTTTCTTTTGTTGCGTAGTGCTGTTTTATTGTTTTCTATTGCCTCCTCGCATGTATTGTTCCACCAATTTTCTTGTCTTTTTGCCTAATTTTTTTATCCTCGCATGAACATTTGCAGCGTTTGTTATTTATTCGGCCAAATTATGTAAGTTTTTTTTTATTATCCCAATTATATTTACAATCTATCTACATATATAGATTTTGTGATTTAAGATTATATGACATGGGAAACTAACTACCCATTAGCAGCACTTTGTTTACATTTACTTAGTTACTATAATTACAATTATCTAATTAGATATTATTAAAATACTTAATCCGAAGATAAACTTATTTATAACAGTCCAGTAAATCTAGAGAGTTGTGACGTTTTAAATGTTTAACACAACTGCATTGAACGAGATTCACAGCCAGTTTATTTTTGTGACACTTTAGTCTTTGAATGTATTTTGCACTCATTCTGAGGATTTCTTCTTAAACGGAAGTCATTTGTAGATCTTGTGCAATTATCTAGTTGAGGACAATACATGGAGCATTGATGATCATATGAAGGATTTTTGATTGAAATCTTTCGATGATTTCGATGTTGGAGGTACTTGCTGACCCCCATAGTTCGATGCCGTAGGTCCAGACTGGCTTGATTATTGCTTTATACAGCAGCAATTTGTTGTCGGTGGATAGGACGGATTTTGTGCCGATGAGCCAATACAGCTGTTTTATCTTCAAACCCAGCTGTTTTAATTTGGTTCAATAGTGTTTACGCCAAGTCAGACGTCTGTCTAGGTGCATTCCTAGATGTTTAACGTGCTCAGCTTGGGGCAGCTGGCGGTTGTTTAGATATACTGGAGCCTATGTGTCTCTTCTGGTAAAGGTGGTGTGGGTAGATTTACTTTCGTTGGCTCTAATTCGCCAAATTTTTAACCAACGCTGTATTAGATGCAGATTCTTTTGTAACAGTTGCGAAGCTAATTTTGGGTCCGAATGTAATGCCAGTGTTGCTGTCTCGTCTGCGTTGTAGCAATTGTTGTTTGATCCAGGGTAAGAAGATCAGCTGCATACAGAAGATAGAGAATCGGCCCAATAACACTTCCTTGGGGTACAACCGATTTCTCTGGGTGGAGATAAGTGACTGCGTTTTGATATTTGATCTGGAATTGCCGGTTACAGAGGTATGACTTGAGGAGTTCGTAGTACTGCTGGGGTAAGTCACGTTTCAACTTGAAAGGTAACTCAATGTGCCAAACTTTGTCAAAACCTTGTCAAGCAATGCAGCTGAGCATTAAATCGTGTTTTAAAGCCTGTTTTTTTATAGCTTCTGTTGTTTTAAACAAGACGACACTATCTTTTTTAATTTAATCTGTCTCACAATTTAATTACACTTTTTAAAGAATGAATACAAAATAAATAACACTTTTAACCTTTTTAAATCATTGTACTACCAACCTGACAAAAACAAACATCAACACGAGAATAAAATAAATCTGTGTTGTCAACTTTACTTTAGTCACAACTGCTTCTACTATTCTGTGAATTTGTTCGACTGTGGCGTATTCATGTCAGAACCCAAATTGATGATTTGGAATCAAATTTTTCTTCAGAATAATTGGATACAGTCTTGTGAGTAGTGCTTTTTCAAATAGCTTGGATAGAGTGGCTAACAGGCTGATTGGTCTATAGGAAGTTACGTCTTCTGGATTTTTGCCAGGTTTTGGAATGACAACAATTTGAGCGACTTTCCATTGACTTGGGAAATAACGGTGAATATGATAGTAAGGTGTCGGATGCATTTCATTGGTAGTTCCTTGAGTAGTTTTCCGTTGATTAAATCAACACCTTAGAGTCAAGTTTATTTATCATTATATTCCAAATCTCGTGAGTTTTGAAATATTTTATTTGTATATCACTAGAGGATATGTTATCCAGAGATTGACGAAGGTTTTCTTCTTCGACGCTGTCATCCTCGTCTGTTGGCCGGAAAGGCTGAAATACTTGTGCGAAGTGCTTGGAAAACGCATCCGCCTTTTCTCGCCCATAGTCCTTCTTGTGTTCTTACAGGAGGACATGTGATTTGGGGTTTCTTTAATTTTTTAGTTGCAGAGAGAGTAGTTGTTTGCCTCAGTATTTGTCGGATTGCTTAGATACTCTTCTAATTGCTTTGTTCTTGATATTATTTAGCAATTGAGTTATTTATTTGTTGGTTTTATTTAGGGCTGTTTTTCAGGTTTTTATTTAGATCTTTGCCAGATTTTCCTTAATTTACGATTTTCGGCAATTTTGTATTTCACTAGTACGGGATAGACTTGAATCTGCGTAATTCTGTTGTCTGCGGGGATATCTTCGAAAGCGGCAGACTGGATTGTTTAAAGAAGTCCGAGTTTGTTTTCTTATTATAAAGAGATGGTCTCTTTTGATTTTCTATGATTTAATTGCTATAAGTCAAAATTATTGGAGAGTGGTCGGATGAGAGATCGAAAGAGGAGGTAGCTTTTAGGTTTTCGTTTATCTGTCGGCCAGTACGTTGGTTCACCCGTCGACAAAAATGTATACCTTTGCTCTCAGAGGCTTTTAGTAGTTCTCTGCCTCTAGGGGTAGCCAGTCTTGAGCCCCATTGTTAGTGTTTGGCATTGTAGTCGCCGCCTGCTATGAATCTTGGGGTGAAGTGAATTTCTGATATCAGCAATACAGCGATTTTTTCATTAATTAGGAGGGATTTTACTTCTTCGTCAGTTGCCAGACACCGTTGGCGTTCCAGAGTGCAATACATAAGTACTGAGGCATAATTTCATCTTCAAAACGAGGGTTGTGAGAAAATTTAGCATGGTGCCCATTTGCTCCATCTGACCTTTCATCATGTGTTTGAGTTCAGTCATGTCATTGGATGAGGATGTTACATTGCTAACGGTTTCGTTTTCATCTTTTTTGGTTTTATTTTGCTGTACAGTTTGAACAAAAGATTTGCCAGCGTGCACCGTTTTGCCTTGAGTTAGGAGTCGATTTTTGTTTTAGGTCATAAGTCCACTGCGTAGATGTAGATCTGAAATTACGACTTTGAATTTCCGAGCAATTTTAGATTGAAAGTAGTGAAACTCAGTTTTTTCTCTTCAATATTTTGATGATATTATTGTAAGTTTCGCATGTTTTAAGTTGAATTTTTGCTTGGGAATTATTTAATAATTTTATTGAGTTGGCGTTTTCTTCGTCAGTGAGAGGTTTTATATTTTCTATTGCATGTACGAAAATTGGTGGTGGCCGAATTTCTTTCTTTTTTGTTTCTGTGTTGTTGCTCCGAGCCACTAGTCTTTAAATGTTTTTTGTTTGACGTTTCTTTCTTCTTGCAGTAAACAAGTCTTTCTTAGTGATATCAGTTTTCTGCTGTAGCACTTTCCTTGTTAGAGTTACGGGCGGTGGTTGAGGTTTTTCGGGGTCCATTTTACTCGTTGAGGGTGCTGCTGGGTCAATTGACGGTGGAGTTGGCTCAGTTGATGTATTTTTCGCGTGTTACAATTTTTTAGTAAAACTTAGATAAATATTACCATCTGGTCTTCAAAGTAATACGTTTGTAAATTTGACTGGGTTATCTCTCATGATGACCCAGATACGTTGCCTTAGTTGTTAATTTTGTTGATTGCACTTTGTTTTATTTCAAATGAAAACTGATAATATTATAAAGTTGATTTCTGCAGTAGTACTATTTTATAGGAGAAACCTTACTTAACTTACCCTAAAAAAATGAAGGTGGCAAGAACGATTTTGTAAAAAAAAAATCTTTCTTGGACAACATACCTTAAAACTTAAATAAAATGAATATTTATTGTAATAACAAGTAAAAATTAAATTTTTATCGCAAGCTTTGTGGTGTCTACAATATAATTTCATTTGCAATTTAAAGACGTTTTCACGCAAAATATATACATACATAATATCAAAGTAAATATAAGATTTATTACAAAGTTGACTTAAGTATAATACCACATAAAACGATATATATTATACACAAAATGTACAAAAATTAGTTTTGTAAAATGCCCACAAGAATTAAAAGAAATTCTCGAGGCAAGCGAAAAATTTGGATAAAATGTACGTAATAGTTAAAATTTTTGTTTTTTAAAATTAATTTAATAAAATTAATAACAATATTTCTATATATTTATTGGTTCTTAAAATGAATAAATTTATGTACAAGTTGTAAAATAAGTTTTAAATATACTGAAAAATAAATGCTAATGGAAATTAATCAAATATACAACATAATTTTATATTTCACTAATTCCAAGTAGTATTATTTTCTAATCCATACCTAATCGGAGAAATAGTTATTGAATGGTAAATCAAACAGAAACGTCTTGTTCCACGACTACAAATAAATGTTTTCAATTAAAAAACAATAACACCTCAGTAAGTTTACAAAACTATAATAGTAAATACCTCAGTAAATACAAAGTAAACGGTTGGTGCTAACATAATCAATTAGGATAAGTTCAATGTATTAAATATAATTTGCAGTGATAAAATGAGTGAAAATAGCTCATTGGAATGTTAACAGTTGTATACAAATATTTTTCTTTACTTTTTGACAGTTTCTAGGGTCATTTACAAAAACTAAAAAGTGAACAAAGTCATAAAGAATTTTTTCTTGACAGTTTCTTATGACTTTGGAAAAACAAAATAATAAGAGAGTATAAAATGAACCAGAGAAATACTCACAATGTAATTACGGAAGACTACACGATGGATATAGTATTTAACATTTGTTAAAAAGTTGAATTGAAAAAAGTAGAGACCAAAACTAACCATGTGCTGACAAAACGGTAGACGGAAGGAAACAGAGAGAGCAAACTATCAAAATGATGGAAAGCTAGAACTCACGTGACGCAGTGGTGAGCGGAGCGGCTTGGACGACGAAGTTGAAACTGAAAGTTGACTGAGGCCTAGTGGCCTAAACGACGTGTTGAAGGAATCGTCATAGCGTGACTAAAGGACGAAACCCTCCCAAAGCAAAAACCACCAAAAGGCTCCTTCTAAAATTCCTAGGCTGGACTCAGGAGCAGCAGCTCCTGATCGCAGTTCAAGTGGTTCGAACTCCAAAATCTACAAACCCAGCTCGACGCAGCACCCGCTACGCCCTGCGTCGGCGTAGTAGCTAGCTGCTTGCTAGACAACAGAAAGGCAAGCGACAGAGAAAAACCAAGCAACCAAGATTACAAACAAAATGCTAGTGTAAATCAAATTAGCAAAAAGTAACATAAAGTATTTGGGTCATTCTTTCTATAATCGGACAAAAAATTGGCGACCATCTTCAAATTCGCTGAAACTTTTTTTAATGGGTTATAAACCTTAGAAAGCACGGTAGAAAGTGTTAGTTAGGCCCAACTCGAATTATTTAATTTTATTTCGTATATATATCGTTTTTTCGTGGAAAATGATCATTTTGTGGAATTAATTAAAAAATAACGTTGTAACTTATTATTAAAAATATATATCTGCATTTATTTGATAGTTTGTAGTCCGCTATACTCGAAAGTATCGTTTGAGTCCACTTATGTACGTGTTAAAGCCTATTTTACGTTCTAAAATGTCACAAATACATTTTTTTTTGAAATTGAAATTCCCAAAAAACGTATTTTTTAAAAATTCTGAAATTTTGGCAAAATATGGTCAAAACATGGAATAAGTAAATGCAAGAACAATTGAGATGGCTATTTTGGTTATTTGGATGTTATAGCGTTTCAAAGTCGAAATTTCATTTTTACGATTTTACGAATACTCATGCTATAAAAATAAAAGATTCAGTCACTATTTATTTCAAAAAGATTTATTTATTTCTCAAAATGTTAATATTCGGAATATTTTGATAATATTTTTCAATATATCTTTCATTCTTGATTCATTTTATTAATCGGTAAAACGGTACAGGACAATAAATTGAACACTTCAACCCGCAACTGAAGGTAATGTTTTACTTCTTACGTCAATTTGAAATGAAATATTTACCATGTAATTAAATTATTAATGATTAGAAAATAATTATTCCTCTTTTCTTTACCTTGGTGTTTCTTTTTCAATGTTTTCTTGTTCAATGCGATGATTGTTACTCTCCAAAACGTTAACTTCAAATTCGTCTACCGAAAATTAGTGCTTTTGTAAAAGAAGCAAATCCTCCATCCTGCGGTATACAAGCATGGCAACTTCTGATACCTTTTATAGGAATCGCAGATGAGAACCTTTTTTCCATTTTCACTTTATGATCTATGTCTTTGGAATCGATCACAACAATATTTTTCAGCTGCTTAATAACCAGATAAAAATAGGAATTCATGATTTCAACTCCCGTTCTGATGTAAATAAGATGCAAGTCTCGTGCGGAAAAAACGTCAAATGTTTTGTAGATGTTCTCTTGCGAACACTTGATCTTAAAATTGTTAAGAGAACAACTTTTCTCAGCCATCTTAACTGACACCATGCGGAACTCGTGTCACTTTGTAAACAATGCACCGGTTTAAATGAAACGTTAGATTTAGATACCGATATTAAAACTTTTTCATCATTACCGACAAATGATAATATTAGAATTTATGAAACATATATCTATTACAATATCTCAAGGATGAACATTCAAATTAAATTTAATTCTGTTTATAAAAAAAGTTTAAATAATTTGTATTTATAATATAATTATTCGTAAAATCGTAAAAATGAAATTTCGACTTTGAAACGCTATAACATCCAAATAACCAAAATAGCCATCTCAATTGTTCTTGCATTTACTTATTCCATGTTTTGACCATATTTTGCCAAAATTTCAGAATTTTTAAAAAATACGTTTTTTGGGAATTTCAATTTCAAAAAAAAATGTATTTGTGACATTTTAGAACGTAAAATAGGCTTTAACACGTACATAAGTGGACTCAAACGATACTTTCGAGTATAGCGGACTACAAACTATCAAATAAATGCAGATATATATTTTTAATAATAAGTTACAACGTTATTTTTTAATTAATTCCACAAAATGATCATTTTCCACGAAAAAACGATATATATACGAAATAAAATTAAATAATTCGAGTTGGGCCTAACTAACACTTTCTACCGTGCTTTCTAAGGTTTATAACCCATTAAAAAAAGTTTCAGCGAATTTGAAGATGGTCGCCAATTTTTTGTCCGATTATAGAAAGAATGACCCATTTAAGCAAATAATAGTAAAACACTACAAAAACTCTAAATACAAGCTAAGGAGCAGTCAAGCAAAGGAAATTATTAGTACTAGTGAAATCTAAAATGAGGTTAAGGGCATGCTTGACCATGAACCGGGTGATAAAATAAAATAATCAAAATTATTACTTACGATGTCAAGAATCCTGAAACTGAAGTGAATAATAACCCTAAGTATACCAAAACTTAAAAATCAGCAAAATAAACGTAGGCTGATCCACAACTTAAAATCAAATATCACTGAGTTCAAAATGAACCAACAAATCAAAATCCGTTTCAGTCACGGTCACCAATATTTGTTACTTGAAGCGAAGGTTGACTTGATAAACTCCGACACACACAACCTCACACAATCGTACCGGAAGGGAGCAGTAAGGAAAAGGGAAACTTGAGTTGACGTTCTCTAGACCACAAGACCATTAAGAGGGAGAATATAGCTGCGATTACGTCCGCGACGGTTCAGCGTGGCCAAAAATATAACTAAAAAACCAGGGCTAGTCACAAATTTTGTTGGAGGACGTAACCAACGTTTAGGACTGCAACAGTATACCACGGTTTTATTATTAAAAGAAAGTTGGCTTTCAAAGTGGTTAGGGGATTAATATTTGATAAAAAAAAATTATTTTGAATATGACTATTTAAATTTTGAAATATTCTATTGAAATCTACTTGACTAGTCAGCTAATTTTATTCTCATTAATTAAAAAAAAAACAACTTTTTCTGTAATTTTTAAAATCTTTTACAATATTTGTTATGACGATAAAAATAATTAATAAAATTATAAATCAGAGACAAAATTCTATGAATACAGTATTCCACTTTCCACTGTTTACATGAATGCCGTTCATTAAGTGATTTTCAATTTCAGTTCATCTCTGACGCGCTGTGTTGACAACAAACTATCTTGGTCCATACTCCTTCCATACATGTTATCAGTTCTATGATCTTTATAGTATGTTCATTCATCTCAAGTAGAAGAAGCAAGCATGTCGTCACTAGGCTGTAGCAGTCAAATTTTGATTCAACGTGAATAGTATATTAAGTATCAAGAACGGTAAAGACAGTTTACCGATGGAAGACAATCCTTATCGTTCGTGATGCTTATATATATTTTTTGCACGACTGGAATATTTATCTGAAAATACGAAGATATAATGTTTTTATTATTAGTAATGCTGAACTCAAATATATTAGGTGACTTTTCTCTAGTTTCTATTGTTTGTACTTTAGTGTTGTGGTGTTATTTAAGCTATTATTTTTGAAAAACTAGAAAAATAATTGCAATGATCAATTCCGACAATGAAAAGTTCGATAAAGAAGAAATTAAGAGCATTGGATGTTTGAAAGTAATACCAGTAAAATCCAAATTTCGATATGAAAATACTAAGAAAATTTGTATAGTAATTAAAGTATCAATGGCGTTATAAGGACAATAATGCGTGAGGTCAACAGTGTGCTGCCGAGGTGTGTACATTGACCGAAGGCATTATTGTCCGTTTAACGCCCGTGGTGCATTCAACGTTTAATGTCCGACCAATATCTTATTTTATAAAAGATTTTTATCGATATTTGTTCTATCATTGTGTTTTGTTAGATGGGTTAATCTATTTGCTTGCAAACACTGTAACTGGGTAATGTGATATTCATATTTGTTTACAATAGCGATTTATTTATTTCAATTATTCTATCTACCAATAGAAGTCAGAGTTTGTGTATCCTGTGTCCAATAGCAACAACATCAAATTTATAACGCCCGAGGGCATTATTTGGCTAGCTGGGCAGTTATGATAAGAATAACGTAACGGTCGGACATTAAGACAATTTACTTACCATTTTGTTTAATCTAAACTTCATTCGGCGAGAAGATGCCAAATGTAGTAGATTATTTGTCCCTGATGACAAACATCATGCGAATAGCATGTGAATGGAGGCGGTACTTTGTTAGTAAGGCTATATTCACGAGGGGATGAACAGTGTATAACCTTTATTTTTTAATGAAAGGATGCGGTGATCGACTGAAGTAGGAAATAGTAAATCTGAGTCACTATTATGTACATTTTAACTTTTTGACTCAGATTGTTTCTACGTGTTTTTTAATATGTTCGTATGTGTTAATGTTATTTAATGATTTTTGACCTCAACTTAGCCCTGAAGATAACAGCCGTTGCTGTCGAAACGTCGGCATAGTTTTTAATAAATTATTTGACTGCTAGTCCTTTTTTTTATTTACCATTTATTTTTTAAATAATTAAAAATGAATTAAATAATTTTTTATTTGTATATACATATACGCAAAATAATTAATTTTAATGGATTTCAGGTTGGAAAATTTCAATCCCTTTTTACTTCTACTACTAATATTCAAACTGAAGTATTACAAAATTTTTTTCTGCACAAAATAATGTTGTTGGTTGCTTCTTAACACTCTGTTTATACAGTAATGCACTCCTTGGAACAAGGGCAATATTTATACCTTCCCGGTACTTACGGCACAACCAATCACCTTTCTGTTCATGTGAATATTCCCACAATAAAGTTGGCATCTTCTAAACGAATGAAGTATAGTAACCGGTGAAAACAACAAACCGCCTTGGAAATAGGCATGGTAAGTTGATAAAAAGACCAATCGTGCAAACAAGATATTTCAAAATTACTTCATTATAAATATCTAACCTTTGAGTATTTAGAAATTAACACTAAACTAATGTTATTTGTTTTATACCGATACAAGTACTAAAATATATGTTACAATATGCTTGAACGCATCGCCACATAATTTATAGGGAATTAAATACAGATTTCATTTTAGAATATGCGACCAATTGAATACTTGTTATACATGGGCCCTTTTTTATCAATTTGCGTTCACCTCTTTGTACTTATGCCTGAGTGCTTACGTATTTATACTGGTAAGTATACAATTTGATTTACATTTTACATAATTTATTTTATTAATGAAATCTTTACAATCTATTCAGTTAAATAATAAGAATTTTTAAAACAATTGTATAAGAACGTTGAGAAGGTAACCAGTGGTATATTTTCTTTACATAATTACTTACAATAAATAGTAATTATTAAAATTATTAGTATGATCTTATTTATTAGCATCTTTCTTGTATATAAATAAAGCAATGGACCCAATACACTTCTCTGTGATACACCGGATTTAATTGATAGTACTGAGGTTTTCTCATTGTTCAGCTTATTGTGTGTCTGTTACATGGTTTCGTTTTCTTCTTTAAAGCCGTACCGCGTGATCGGGTATTAAATCCAAGTCTTCTATTATACCTTTTATTTGGTTAATGAATAGTTTTTGGACAGGATTGGCAGTAGACTAATGGGTCAGTATGATACATTTTCAACAGGTTTTTCAGGTTTTGGGATACGATAATTTGTGCTACTTTTTACAGAGATGAAAAAAATTATATTTCAGAATTGCATTAAAAATGTAGGTGATTAATTTTATAGCCTTTTCTTGTAATCCTTTTATGCTTTTGCTTCTTATTATGTCGTACCCCAGATCTTTCTTACAATTTGATAGTTGCAGTTTTATGTCTGAAACGTTAATTTTTTTTTAAGAATAGTGGTAATTAATTCGGTCTTTTGATTAATGTATTTTGCTTTCTTTATCCTGTCGGATTTCTCTTGGTGATGGTTCGAAAACTTCTGCGAAAAGGGAAGCTCAAGTTTCTGCTTTACGTTTATTGCTTCTTGCCTATGAGACATTGGTTATTATTGGAGATAGCTAGTTTTGGTTGCTTTAGGCGTTTCGTGGCCTTCCATAAAGAGTTATTATTGGATTGTCACACAATATACAGTATATAAAAAAGTACAGTGAAATACAAATTAAAATTAAGAACAATTGAAATATTCACTAACGCTATAAAAATTATGCTGTGACCTTAAGTTCACGTTTAAAAGAGTTAAAGTTAGATATAATTTTAATTCGAAATGGCAAAGCATTAAATATTTTGATGGACATGTAGGCAACGTCATTATGGAAGGTTTGTGTTTTGTGGTTGGGGATGTACAGATCATTGGAACTACGATTATCGTGGAATTATTAACATGTTTAGCGATTGAGAATATTGAGGGGGTTTTCTTAACAAATAAAATACCTTGATAATTATATGATAAGTAATTGGAGGTTTTTAAAATAGTTCTAAATGCTATGTGCTGGCCATGACCCACCATAGCTCTAATAACCGCTTTCTGAGCTTTAAATACCACAGCAGTTTGAGGAGAGTTACCCCAACAAATAACACAGTAAGAGAGAAGACTGTAAACATAGTAATACAATTTAACTGTGTCACAGAAAATAAGTAAGCAAACAGAATGGGCACGTAACGGTAAAAATTTACTCTCAAATTATAGTTTGATAGTTTGTCAAGAGATATCTTTGCGCACTCAACTACAAAAGGAATGAAGTTTTGTTAAAATATGCATGTCTAGTTTACGCTGTAAGACTCGAAACTTTCCACAGTTCGGGGGCAGCAGAAGCTACCGACATACGAACCACACGATCAGAACACGTTTATATATTTTCGGTAGGTAAATAAAGAGATGCTAATTTAAAGTATTTATTATTATACCGGGTGGAACATCATACCTGTGTACATAGGCGATTAACATGAAAAAACAGTTTTTCCGTGCGCATTGCTCCCCAAATTATTTTAGGCAAAAATGCTTCAAATACATGTTGTAGAGCATAAAATTCTGCATCTAAATCAATAAACAGAATTACTTTTACTTGCTTTTTAACGACAGAAATTAAATTACATGGAAAATTACGATGAAAATATCAAATAGCCATGGAATTGAAACAAAAATAAATAAATGCTTCTCGTTTTTCTGTCTATTTGATATTTTACCCGTCAAATTAATCATTCATCTGTCAAATGTCAAGCATTTATTTATATTTATATGGAATGCGTATTTATATGGAATGCGTATATTTTATTAATAAAAAAAATTTAATGAAAATTTTTCGAGTTGAAATCGTAATATTAATAATAATGCACACACCACACTCTTCGAAACATTATAAATGACAATGTTTTATTACCTATTCGTTTTAAAACAGTTAACAATATAATTTATCACTTATAAAGATATAAAAATTATTGCTAAAATTATTAAACGATTATTTAAATTATTAAGTGTAATATAAAGATTAAAAAATTAATTAATAAAATCCAAACAAAATACGTAATATGAATTTCAGTTGAAAGCAAAGTAATTATTTTTGTTGTTTTTCCACGTATTATTAACTACACCGGTTGTTTACTTGAAATGCGTAATATGGGGAATACAATGTTAACTTTTTTTTGCTATAGTTAATTAGCTATTAATTTTAGACAAAAATATAAAGGTTGTAGATAATAAAATTTTGCACCTAATTACTATAATTAGTTTTATTTTGCATGTTTCGTAACCTGCTAAATTGAATTTGAAATTTATAAATATTGCTCATTTGGAATTGACACAAAATTACAAATATATGATGATGTTTGAACTGTCACAATAATACTATTGAATTATTTACAGATTCTCTTCTTGCTAATAATGTTTTATTTATAAACTAAATCACACTAAATAGAAATACTGTCTGATTCTGACCTTTTTTTGCAACGTTTTTGTGTAAGATTAATTGGTAACTAAATACAGCAAAATGAGAAAATTAACATTGTATTCCCTATATTACGCATTTCAAGTTAATATATATATATATATATATATATATATATATATATATATATATATATATATATATATATATATATATTAAATTAATAATGATTAGTTAATTTATTATTCAATTTTTGTGAGACACTACCTTTATCTTGTCCAATATTTTACTTTTATTTTTATTTAAAACAAATGTTCATGCTGCCGTAATAAAGATGCAACTTTCATCTAATTTAACCAACCTCGTATGTCTTACGGTTCTCGAGATCCCAATGCATTCGTACCTTAAATGGGACACACTGTATAATTCAATAATTTGTGTTTTATTTTTCCGTAGTATATTTAAATACAATTATTATGATATTGCTGTAAATTTTTACCTATTCACTTTATGGCAAAAATGTAAATAGCTTGCTTATTTTCTGTGACTGTGTCCAGGCTAACACACAATAAGATTTGTTATTACAAAGCAAGCTATGTAATTTTTTTTACTAATATGTAGTGTTGGTTAAATAAATATATCATCTCGCCTTTTACCCATCATGGGTGTGGCACTCTGCTTACGCAAGTCTCGGCAAGTGATATATTTTTTCGTATGAAGTGCGGTTACCAACCGTCAAATGTAGTGTTGGTTGAACCCACGAAAATCAAAATCAATAAGCAGCCCTAAGATAAAAGTGATTGGTCGTAGAAGATTATTGCTAATGGCGGCGGAGACATCGTACGTATTTCCTCGCAAATCAAATTGAAGTAGTTGCGTTTGAAACGCATTAAGAATAATACTATTAAAATTACAGCACGATTCCATATTATTTACACATTCATTAAGTTTTTTGTTTAACAATTCTATCGTAGAAGAAGCTACAATAAGAAATGTGTCATCAGCAAAGAGAAAAATTCAGCATAAGAAAAAGAGAGAGAAAGAGCATTTATATACTCAAAATGATTTTGGAGAAGACGCACGTCATCAACCTGAAAAAAAACTTTATAAAATGAAAAATAACTTGTAAAGTTTATTGAGGTATGCTAATGTTTAAAATAAAACGACGTGAAAAATACTAGCATTAAGAAAAGTATATATTAATTCAATGTACAGTAATTTTATAATCAATTTTATTCAGTTTAATGGAATTTTAAATTATTAGTAATAATTCTAGTAAATTTTTTGTTCACTATGTTGTTGCTATTGGTAAATGATCACGTTTACATACAAAATTCACATCGAACTGTCACTTTACTGTCAGACTTTACTGTGTTGTTCAAATTTGTGCTTCTCGTGATCCAGTGTTTTATAATATGTAATATGTGTGTATAAATATATTGTGTTTATTGTAACAAATCATATCTAAAAATGGCGGCAAGTATGATGCAACACGCATTGCATTTTCATTTCAACAAAAATTAGTACCCCATATAAACGTTGTTGCATAGTGACGTCATTACCTAGTAATATTTTTGATGACGTGCGTCTTCTCCAAAATCATTTTGAGTATAATAGAGAAGGGAAAGTAAATGGCCTAGCACACTACCCTGAGGTACACCATAAGCCAGAGAGCAGCGGTCATATACAAATTTGTTACCATTGAAATTAACGCAGACAATTTGATATCTGTTTACTAATTAATATTTAAGCCATTGTAGAGCAATACCTCTAATACCGAAAGCATAAAGTTTCTCAAGAAGGATGTTGTTATTGATTGTGTCAAAAGCTTTACTTAAGTCAAAATAAATGCTAGCAGTGAGTGTTTGGTACAAGTTGCTTAAGTATAATCTGAAATATAAAGCATGTTCAGTTGATTTTTCGAGCGTACATAACCTTTTTAAATTTTGTAGAAAATTCAGGTAACAGATAGATGGTAGGTCTGTAATTCTTAACATTGTGCTCATTGCATTTTTTATGTTCGGTAATAACCTTAGCAATTTTAAATTCGCTAGGGAATGAACCACACACCTAAGATTCAATTATTAAATAAGATAGTGGATGTATGATAACATCAACTCCTGATATCAGAAGAGAAAAACGTATTTCGTCAAAACCAGCAGAATTTTTACTAGCTATTTAAAAATTAAATTGAACACTTCAGACTCAGTGACAGGTTGTAAAAAAATACTGTGTTGTATATAATGTGGGTGAGTAGAATTGGGGTAGGTGCTTAAATAGGAAGTTATTGAAAGAGTATTCGGTCTTACAGTTACAGAGATAATCGTCTAGGTTGTTATTGTTCCATTCTTGAAGAGTTCTTTTTAATTGTAAAGATGCTAGATATAGTAAATTATTATCATATGGATTTCGAGATCTGCACAATGTTCTCCATAATCGTCGTTTTCAGTTCTAAATTTCATCAAATCGGTTTTTTTTTTATATGTAACGTAATAGGTTTTTGTGTAGATATTGCTCTTGTACTGAGTGTTACAATAATTGGTGCAAGGTAAAGGCATGTGTCTGCTCAAATATAGAATATAGTTCGCGGCAATGTTTTTCGTAATGCATAAATTCAGTAATTCGGTAATGTTTCTATCTGTGGGTCAATAAGTTGTTTCCCTTGCTAAAACATGTAAATAATTGTTATTTTGAATTGTTTTCAGCAACTGTCGTGTACCCCAAATACAAATAGTGTGCTTGGCGTATAATTGCCTCATATAATGAAATTATTTCCTAGAGTTGTGTAAAATAATTCGAAAGCAGTGTCGCTGATATTGTTTCTAGGAGGATAATAAATTGTTGAAATGATGATCAGTCCTCTCCACTTTTCTATTATAATTTGTATAGCTAGTATGCGGTTCATATAATATTCTGGTAATTTGAAATGTCTTAATGCGTTTTTATTTAGAATTACTGTACCTCCGTGTGATTTAACATCTGGGTGATTTGCGTGAATTAAAGTGTAATTTGGAATTCTAAAGTGTCTGTAAAGTGTTTTTCTGATAACAAGATTATGTAATTATTATTAGTAGTTAGGAAATATTTGAACTCCTGGTTATGCTGTATTAGGCCATTGGCGTTCCAAAATACACTGAGCCATTATTTTATTCGAATAAGACGGTGGTTACAAAATTTAGCATAGTATCCATTCTCTCCATTGATTTTTGTAGCATTGTTTCTACATGATTATTTTGTGGTGGAAATGTTTGAAATTTTCTTTTGTATATTTGTTGATAAATAGTGCAGTATTACGGTCCGCTACGTTGGTACCGTCTTCTTTGCCTGTGTTTAGGCAAACCAAGTTACCGCCAGGCGTGGTGGTCTTAAGTCGCGGACTCAGCGCGTTAAGGCTAGCCAATCCCTACAAGATTATTTCCGAACGCGCAATCTTAGAGCCCTTTTTTAGAATTCAGCCGTTGAAAAAGTTACACAAGTTCTCTGTGCCGTTACCGTTATCGAGGATTTTCTAGCGCACTGTAACTTAGTGCTATTATGACATGAATTTAGTTACATTACAGTCCTCAAAATGTTTGACTCATTGGTTAGACCTAAGCTTGAATATGCAGCGGTAATAGGGAATACAGACGTGGTCATATATTTTGAGAAAATTGATAAAATTCAAAATAAAACTCATGAGATATGTGTATTTCAAGCGTTTTCATGTTATCTCATGTATGATAGCTTACAGGGTACAATTGAATATTTTCAATTTGACATCGCTTGAGAGAAGACGAAATTATTTATCAGTAACTTTTATTGTACAAATAATAAATGGCCTCATTCAGTTAGTTGCCAGAGATATTCGCCAATATTCCATTTTTAGTTCCAAATGTAAATTTAAGGCCGAAAAATATCTATTTAAAATAAGTAGTTCCTGTTCTCCTATTATGAAAATGTTGAGACTAACACATGAATTAACTGGATTTGTTTAATGTTAAAAATATAATTGTATAAAAGCAGTGATGTTGTGTTGATTGTAATGAATACATGTGTTGTGTTATATCTGTATATACCGTGTGTCCCACGTAAATGTTGGCATAGGCAGTTAACATGTAAGATCAGTTTTTTGTAAATAAAAAGTGTCCGGCAAAAAATTATGTATCCTTATATCACAATAATACCAATATCCCAACATCTTATTTAATACAGATTACTTTATTTTGATACCGCAATTTAATGAAATTAATAATAATAATTCCTAATTTTCCGCTTACTTTTTTCATTGCTACTGACGTATAGTGCCTGCAATTTATTTTAAATATTTTAATCTGTCACTGTCAATTTCTGGCGATGGAAACCATTCAACGTTCATTCCTGTGATGTATTCAGATATTTGTCTTGCACTGCGCCCCCATAATACATTCTAATAATATTTACACGGTTCTCGACATTTAATGTATTCATGATGACAGTGACAGATTAAAATATTTAAAACAAGTTGCAAGTACTATACGTCAGTAGCAATAAAAATAGTAGGCGGAAAATTAGGAATTATTATTATTAATTTCATTAAATTGCGGTATCAAAATAAAATAATCTGCATTAAATAAGATGAAGGGATATTGGCAGCATTGTGATATAAAATTTAGATGCATAATTTTTTGCCGGACACTTTTTATTTACAAAAAACTGATTTTACATGTTAATTGCCTATGTCAACATTAACGTGACACACACGGTATGTAATTGGGATAATCCTGTGTATATACAGAATAAATAAATATATATTATATTATTATTATTTCGACGGAGTATTCCAGGATTTGATCCAGGGTCTAAAATTTGATTACCTTACAAGTCGCCCACCATCCAAAATAATTATTAGATATTTCTCAGTCTACCTATCTAATGTGCTTTCCTTCAACTCTACTCGTATAGTAGGTTTGTTTGACCGGATCCGAGACTTGTTGTTTTGCCGGAACCAATTTAGGCTTGTTATAACGATCCAAATAATCACAATTTTTTGCGATCTGAGTACCGTCTCGTGGAGTACTTTCTGCAACACAATTAATAGTAATATTAGCTACTGTTGAAACTACATGCACAATTGTATTTATTTTAATCCATCATTGTTGCGTTGTCCCTTCCTGCAGGCTGGTGCCCTGTTTTGCCTTTTGAGGACATTGGCGTACAAAACCGATCCTTTTTCCTAACCTAACCTAACCTAACCTGTCAGCAGAAGAACCACGCCATCTTCACTGCAGCTAGCCGATGCTCATCGTATCTTGCGTGGGATTGCTCTTCAGGGGCGTAGCAGCTGCCTTTATAGTTTGCCGAATGAGTGCCTTCGCATAGTACTCATTTAGGCGGTGTAGCAGTAGGGCCGGCGAAGTAAAATTTGCTGCGGTATGGAGTAATAGCAAAAAGTGTTGCATAAAACCTTTTTTTGGAAGTTGACATTTTCCATGACAAGTAAAAAGCTTATTGAAAACAATAAAATCAAATTTCTGATGCAGAATTTTAGACGTTACACATACTGGTTCAAACTGGTCACTAGTAGCGAATTATAGTACTATTTGTTCACTCGTAAAAAGACGCGCGCCAATTTTTGCACGAATTTAAAATGTGATAACTTCTTAATTCACCGTTTTATTATTGTCGCGAATCATTATTTCAGATTTAGAAATAATTGCATGAATATTAGAAAAAAATCAATTAATACCCCATTTAATGGCGATAATTATAGAGAGGGTTCAAATGAAAAGGGTGCGAAATCTTCAAACCTAATGACATTGAATACAATTATTTTTTTACTTTTTTAGGTATGGAATTCCATACCTAGACATCCCTGAGGTATGGAGTGCTCCATATCATCCAGACAATGTTCGCAGGCCATGTGAAGCATTATGACTTATTGTGTCCGTATCGACAACGGGCACATTGAGGTATTTCTTTTTTGGAATAGGAGATTCAACTTGAACTTTAATGTACTGAAGAGATTCGATTTCATAAATTGTTTTGTTATTTTGATAAGGAGATAACAACAACAAAGAGAGAGAGAGAGAGAGCCTTCTTTGTAATTATTTGATTCATATTGTAGATATTAAGAATGTAATGTCCTTTTCCTTGTATTTCTCTTTTGAGTTCTTTATGGTCTCTTAAGGGATGTAGATTTCGTATAAATATACGGAAATAGCGTTCCTCTTTTCGTTGGTATGTATGAAAATATGTGTCTTTTTCACGTGGCAATATTTCTATAATTTTCGATAGTGATTGGTTATAGTTTCAATAGGTTATTGTTTATTGTTTTAAGTTGAAAGGCTTCTGGTGTTAGTTTATTTAGTGACTCAAGGGTTTAATGTCGTGAGCTCCTGGTATAAATATAGGAGCTGTTTTAGGTGTCTTATTTGTTGTGTTTACATCAACAGTTATGTTAATGTTATCATTTAGTATTTGAAAGCGGTATATTTGTGTTAATAGTGAGTTGTGTGGTAGTAAGTTAGTTCTAGGTCTTACATTTCTTTGGTCCGAGCTGGTGGCAGTTTTTATATTTCTTCTATCCTTCTGGCTTGTTAAAAGCCATTTATCAGCTATAATATTGTAACGTTCAAGGGTTTCAAAATTTTTTATTTAAATAAAAAGAAATATTATTAATAACAAATAATTAATAATTATTATAATAAAGAGTAAAAGTTAATTAACACTATATTTAAAGACTAAAATAACGAATACAAAAACTTATACACTAACACTTATCACTGCTGTAAACAAACACTATTATTTATATAAACTAGTCGAGCGATATTTATTTATGAAGATATATTTATGTTCAAACTGAGCGATATATTTATGTTCATCTGTTCTTCATAGTAGCTTCGGGAACAACTGACTCGCTTTCGATGATTCGCTCTTTTATATATCGCTTTCTTTGTTCCGAGAAGCTTCGGGAATCTTCTCCATTGTGGTGCGAACGGACCGGTTCAAACAAGTCGGCGCTGCGCCTATTCAAACTTATTTATCTACTCTGCGGCGTAAGCCGACAAGTTTCAATTTGGCGGTGCCGCGTCTGTTACAATAGTAATGTGTTATCATAAAAGTTGCGGCTATTTAAATTTTTGTTTATTGCTTAAAAATTTGCAGTCCACATGGTTGAGAGCCACTTAAAAACAAAAATATAACTAAAAACCAATTATCGTTGAACTTCATATAAATGTCAATTCATTATGTCCAGTGCAAAATGGTTAATACTTTCCGTAACGAGGAATATGCATTCACGATTATGGATAATGGAATAGGTTGTATTGTTTAAAAATTTTCTGAATTTAACGTTTTTTTTTCATTATTTTTTGTTGTGTGCACAATTTAAAATTAAAATAACAGCAAAAAATTTTTAGATTGGAAAGAAATAGATTTCTAAGGATACAAAATATAATGGTAATTCCTAATTATTTTCAGAGGTATTCAAAAGATGGGCATTAATTTAAAAGAATTTTAATGTGTTGTAGCTTTTTGGTTTTTGAGTTTTTGTCGAAAGTTTATTTAAGAGAAAGCATTGCTTTGGGTTCCCAAAGTTACACTTTCAATTATTTCCATACGTTAAAAATCACAATTCATACTGAGACCTTGACGTGTTTTTCATACATTAAGATAAATATTTGAAAAGATTTAGCATATTTTATGTGACCGCAGACCCTAATTATTTCGTTTCAGATTCTGTTCATTTCTTTATACTTTTGTTTCAGTTCGGATCTAATACAACATTTGTAGTATATAAATCTATTGGTATAGCAGCTACAGTTACTGTTTATTTCACTGGTTGTTACAGTTCGGATTATTTATCAACCGAGGTATAGTCGTACACATTTTTTCTTGATCTACATTACATAATTCAAATTGTGTTTGTTGATTTCAGAGTGAATCGGTAGCCGAAGCGGCTTACGATTGTAATTGGGTTGATTCGCCCAAAAATATTAGGCAAATAATTAGTATTCTTATTATGCGAGCACAAAAACCAATATATTTATCAATAAACGGTTTTGCACCATTTACCCTCGCTACATTCCAAGCGGTAAGAAATATGCACATGAATAGATCAACAATTTCTTACTACATACATACATAATCAAAATTCCTTTCTGTTCCTCTCCAAGATTCCAATCTTTCACTTCTTCTTTCCTTTCGAGTTATTTAAGTTGCGTTCAAAACTACTCAGTAACTCAGTTATTTATTAATTTATTCAAACCACTATATAAAATTATAATCCCAGTTATAGGCGGTATATAAATTTACAATTACAAATAATACATACAATTAGTCTCTCAGTAACAAATATATAACAAACCATTTACAAATTATAATAATATGGAAAGTATCTTACATTTAAAGAGATTAAATTCATAAAAAAACAAGTCATAATCACCATTTACAATATTAAATAATTTGCACATCCGGATAGTCGGTGAATTTATTTCATAATTAGTGTTACAACGTAGAATAAGAAATGTAGAATATCTAGCATTAATCCGTGGTACGAAAAAATTAATCTTGAATAAAGCAATTTATATATGTGCAAAATACTTATGACATTTCTCCGGTTTTCTAAAGTAATCAAATTAAATGCGTTTGTATTGCAGTACTGTAATTCAAGTAATTATCATAAATACCATTCTGCCTGTACAATATTTGATAAATCTTATTTTGTATATTTTACATAATACGGAAATTTGGCAACAATATTCTAATTAAGTTCTGATGTAATATATACTATAAGAGCTACGAGGTCGGTTAAATTAGCAAACAATTTCTATATTATAAGACAATTAAAATGAGCGAAACAAGAATTTTTTTAGACAAGTTCTCAAAATGCGGGATGCAACTTTCTTATTTTAAATGGCAACCTATTTTTTTTTATTTGCTTATTCGATTCAGTATTTTTTTCTGAATTCAATGCTATTCACATGTAATGACCAAATAATACAAAATATTTGAGAAAAATTCAAAATAAAAATGTACCATTTTTATTTAAATATGCATATACAAAGTTTGCCATGGAAGAAAACAAATAAATCAAACAATTTTTAATATTAGTTTTTTGAACTGTACCTCTGTATTTCTGTATTTTTCAATTATTTCTGCATTTGATTTATATATATATATATATATATATATATATATATATATATAATTAATTTAATTAGGGGTCGTCAACTGTTCTTATTTTAACTGTTAAATTCAATTCAATCTTGACCATTGGCTTGGTTCACAAGTTGTGTAATCTTGGTTGTATCCCTCTTTTTATTCTACTCATGATTGCGACTTAGTTGTCGAAATACGTATTTAGATTTCTTTACAACTGTAGGGCTTAGAGGATAAATTTAAGTTTTTTTATATTATTCTTAGTTTTAGATTTTCACAATTTATTTTAAATACAATATACAGAAAATCTTTTATACTAACAAACATTTATATTTTTCAGCTAATGCGGTTTTCATACTCCGTCTTCGCTATGCTTAATACTACACTAAGTGAACAAAATGACATTGTTATTTAATACGTACGGGTATATATTTCTTGGATGTACGTAACCGAAAATTGATGAAGATATTGAAAATTTTAGTCTATTCACAATATTATTGTGTTATCAAAACTGTACTTTATAAGTTTAGATTTATGTTCTAAGCACTTTGCACTTATATTTTTACACATGGAGCATATAAAAGAATGATACATGTATACAAAATAATGCAATATAATTAATATGAAATAATATTAACTATTGTTAAGAAAGTGTTATAATATTAATTATGTTAGTAATTAATTTTTTGTTATTCTGTAATCACACGTTATAAGAAAGGTCTGTTGAGCTGTGGGATGATTGATAAAGGTGAGTAAGTGGTGCGAATAAAGTGGTTGTGAATATTTAAAGTATTGTGATTTATCCTTACAATTAAATTAATTTATACATCAGAAGTGAGATTACATAATTTCAATTCTAAAATGAGCTCTGAGAATCAGCATCGTCGAAAACGGGTTTGCACTCTTCGGAATCGAGCAGTGAAGTGAAGAGAGCACGCGTGTCATTCTCAATCGACTAATGGGGGAGAGATTGGAAAAGAAAAAAATTAAATGAAATCCACATGGACCAAGAAGCAAATAAGTCTTCATCGGTAATGGAGAAAAGTACGTCCTTCAAGAATACTCTCATTGATCAGAACATAATTCCATTCTATGATCTAGCCCAGGGGTGGGCAACCTTTTGTATAACAGGGGCCAGAATAAGATTTACGTTTCGTACGCGGGCCGTAGTTGTTAATTGGCATATTTTTGTTACTTATAATTTTTTCTGAAAATTTAAAAAACAATAATAAAACAAAATTAACTAAGTACTACATTTATTTCTTAATTTAAACTAGACGAATTATATCGAAAATTAAACAGTAAATCTCCCCTTTCTCTTTATATTGGGTATTAACTTAATTTCAAATTTTTGTTATTGAAAATATTTATTTATTATTTCTTCTAAAGATCTCGCGGGCCGGATTGGAACTATACGCGGGCCGGAGTTGGCCCGCGGGCCGGAGGTTGCCCACCCCTGATCTAGCCGACAATAATTGTTACAGTATGTGACGCACACACCAAAAATACGTGAAATGAAATACATCCAAAGTGTATCACAGTGTTACATTTAAATTTCACAATAATCATAGTAAAGCCATCTACATCCAGGCGGCGCTGACGTCAAACGTCAGATGTAAGCTGCCAATGGTAAATAATCCAAGAAAACAAACTAATCACTTGAACTTAGAGGTACGTTACATAGTATAACAAATGCAAATGTACTTAATTAGACATTTCAGTTACACAAGTAATACAAACTGTATTGTATGTCATGATCTAGTAGACGATAATAATAAATGAAGTTATGTCGATGTGTTCCTAAATGTCAGATAATTCTATTTTTGATAAAGTATTTAACATTACATGGTGGCAGCAGTGAAAATAATAATAAAAGCCGAAGAAATTGAATTATACGGTTATTATAAGTATTATACTAGAGTAATTCATAGTGCAATACGTTGCAATGTCTACGACACAAACACAAACAGTTTGTCCCGTACCAGATCAAATGGATTTTACGAGGGCAGATGAATGGCCAAAATGGAAACGTAGATTTTAACGGTACAGAATCGCATCAGGAGTAGCAAATAAATCCGAAATTGAGCAAATCAAAATGTTAATACTATATTGCATGGATGTTGACATTTTTGCAGCAATGCATTTATCAGAGGAGAACTCTAATGCCGAATTCATGCAGCCATTTTCATTTACATTTAATTTAAATTTATTTTAATTTAAAAAATAAATACATGTTATCAAATGTAAGCATTCATGCAATCATTTAATTTATGTTCTTATTTTCATTTTCATTTAATTTAATTTATAAGATAACCAACAACAAAATAAAAAATTTTGACGTTTGTGATTGAAAAGGTTATATTTTAAATAATTGAAAATTGAAATTCTTTGCTAAAATATGAATAATTTTGATGGTTTGACTTAAGTAGAACTGATCTGAAATGAGAAAATACAATTTTTTGTCAAATAAAAAAGAAATTTTATTCAAAAATAAAGAAGCTCTTATGATCATGATGTAGTAACATAGATTTCAAAAGATTATTGAAGAAATATTTTCCCTGCGGAATCTGTTTTTTGAACAAACGACTTAACTAGGTTCTTCTTTTCTTCATTTTTAAATAATAAAACAATATGATGAATATATAATCACTTGTCACAAATCATTATCACTATTTAAAAAAACTCCATACTTGCAAAACATGAATCGCACAACTGTATGTGTATTTATTATTCCAATATTTAAAAATTAACTTAAATGTAACACATGACGTGCTTTCATTCTCATTTAATTTAATATTGTAGTGTTCCATGAATGCTACATTTAAAAAAGATAAATTAGAATTAAATTAAAATTTAAAATTAAATTAAATGAAAATAAAAATGGCTGCATGAATTCGGCATAAGAAATATGAAGCAGTGATAAAAGCATTCGATGGACATTTTATCGTAAAACAAAATGTGGTCTATGAACGTGCGATATTTAATTGTCGTATTCAAAAAGAAGATGAAACTGTCGAAGAATTTATTACAACAATTCACACTTTAGCAGAGCGATGCGAATTCGATTGTGAAAAATGCGATATTAAAAATGGACTAATTCGGGATAAAATTATTGTAGGTTTGCGCGATAAAGGTTTATCAGAACGCATGCAACTAACAAGTGATTTAACACTCGAGAAAGCAATTACCATGGCGAAACAGTCTGAATTGATCAAGAAACAGCAACCGAAACTTCAGGGAGATCAAACAGCGCCTACAAAAATTGAAATTGATCGAATTAAGTCAACTATACAACGAAAATTTGAGAAGTCAAGAAAGCAGAAGTGGTTCCAAAAATACAAGAAAACTTCAAATGATAACAGATCATGTCAACGATGTGGTGTAAGTCATCCACAGAACGAATGTCGAGCGATCAACGCGACTTGTAACAAAGGTAAAAAGAGAGGTCATTACGCTAAAGTATGCCGTAGCGGACAAGTCAAATCGAACGTAAATGAAGTTGCCGAGAATACGTCTGCATTCATAGGAACTATTAACAAATTATCGATGAGAAATGCAACAACAAATACACTATGGTCAGATTGTATACGTATAGGATCTATAAAGTTACCAGTAAAACTTGATACTGGTGCAGATTATACGTGTATTTCCAACAAGACATACGAGAAATATTATAAGAATGTCAAATTACAAAGACCAAAAACAACGTTATATAACGTCAATGGTCAACAATTGAATGTTTGGGGATATTTCCAAGAGAAAATTACCCACCACAACAAATCACAAGTAACGAATATATACGTCGTCAAAGATTTAGATCGATTATTGTTGGATGGTAACACATGTGAGGCTTTAGGATTTATCAAACGTCTACAAGCAGTCGATAGTGTAGCCAAAATTTCTTTTGATCCAGTAACGAAATTTCCAAACTCATTCAAAGGACTTGGTGAGGTTAAGATTCCATACAAAATCACTTTGAAAGAGAATGCTATTCCACATGCATTAATGACACCAAGACGAGTTCCAATCCCAATGCTTGCTGAAATAAAGCAGAATCTCGAATATATGGAGAAGATGGGAGTAATTGAAGCCGTCGATGAACCAACGGAATGGTGCTCAGGCTTAGTATTAGTACCGAAGCCAAATGGAACATTACGGATGTGCGTTGATTATACAAAATTAAATGTATACATAAAAAGAGAAATATATCCAATACCGAATACCGAAAACGTGCTAGGACAGATGGGGAAGGCAAAATATTTTTCGAAAATAGGCGCAAACCATGGGTTTTGGCAATGCATCCTCGATGAAGACTCGCAATTCCTCACTACATTTATAACACCATTTGGACGTTTTAAATTTAAACGCCTACCTTTCGGTATCAACGCCGCATCAGAAGTTTTCCAAAAACGTATGAAACAAATGATTCAAGGTTTGGAAGGAATTCAATGCAACATAGACGATGTTCTAATATATGGTAACACGATGTATGAACATGATAAAAGGTTGATGGCACTTTTACAACGTTTTATGAAATATGGTATTACACTCAACGCAGAAAAATGCATATTCGGTGTAACAAAAATTGCTTTCTTGGGACACATCATTGACCAAGAAGGAATTCATGTGGACGATGAAAAAATTGAGGCAATTCTGAAAATGGAAACTCCTCAAAATATTTCGGAGGTTAGAAGTATAATGGGAACAATTAACTACCTTTCAAAATTCGTTCCACATCTTGCGACAAAGGCTCGTGCATTAAATGACTTATTAAGCCCGAAAAATGAATTCATATGGGGTGACCAGCAGGAAACAGCGTTTCTTGATTGGAAGAAAGAATTAACGAAAAAACCAGTTTTGGCATGGTTCAACCCGAAATTTGAAACTGTAATTTCAGCAGATGCATCATCGTATGGCGTAGGAGCTGTTTTGAAGCAGAGACAAGAAGATGGAAGTTTTAGACCAATTGTTTACGCTTCTAAAACGTTTACGTCAGCGCAACGAAATTGGGCACAGATCGAGAAAGAAGGGTATGCATTAACCTGGGCTTGCGATCGATTTAAATATTTTATCATTGGAATAAGAGTTTTGTTAGAGACAAATCACAGACCTCTTGGATCAATACTAACTACAAAACCACTAGATGAATTGACACCAAAATTACAGAGAATGCGATGTGACGGACGCGCTGCTTCTTCGGAGCGCGAGGTCACCGTGATTCCCTGCAAAAGCTTAAAGGGAGCCGGGAGCTCAATGGAGAAGGGTAGGGTTTTATCCTGCAGTAAAAGAATGAAGTTTGTAAACACAATATTTATTTGTTCGCACACAAAATAACAATAAAAATAAATGGAAAATGTACTCCGATGCCTGGACCAAATCTCGGGGTTACGGGTTAGACTCACGCTGCAGTCAACCAAGTCGCGGAGGACCAGCGACCGTGCATTCATTCAGCACACCGAGCGCGGAAGGCCTGCGCTCCGGGTACCTGGCTGAGTCGTGGAATGCCGACGACTGCACCGACACTCACGCTGCTAGCACCTTGCGAAATTTTTCCAAGTGCGGAAGGCCGGCACTTAAGGAATCTTCGCGCAATTAACTAGCACTCACACAATCCAAGAAAACTCTAAGTCTCTAGCTGTGGAGGGCCGACAACTACAGCGCAAACACAAGAAGCAAGAAAAATAAACAAGCAAGAGTATTCTAAGTCCTCTGCCGTGGAAGACCGACAGCCGAGAACCGCAAGAAATACTCTAAGTCTTTAGTCGTGGAGGGCCGACAACTAGAGAGCAAACAAAACAGATAGTCAAAAAAACGCAAAAATAACTCACCAGTGGAACTGCACTTCGAAGACGGAAGATTCGAACGGAAAGCCAACTCAGAATCTGACTGATAACTGAGCCGTGCAATGCCGGCTTTTATACCTTAAATCTTAATTAAACGGCTTTATTCGGTAAGTTGTCAGACAGAGACAATCAAAACTTCTCGAAACTTCGACCATTTTTGTCTTACAAATTCTAATAAATTTTATAATAAAATCTGTTGGCTTTACAAGTGAAAATACATGATATACAATACATTTGCAGTGTACTGTCGTGTTACAATTAAATTTGAAATTAAATAGTTAACTAAACTACATCCAGGCGGCGCTGGCGTCAGCCGGCAGTGTCAAGTGATAGCTGTCAAAGTGTAAACAAACACCTGAATGTCATAACAGAAAAGCAAAGAAAATCATAACAATTGAACTTACAGGTAAGTTACATTTTACAACAGTGTACAACAACTCAAAATTCAATACTTCAGGTACAATGTGAACCAGGAATACCATTGGTGAAATACATTTCCAACGTAAACATAACCAAGTCAGAATGAACTTAAAATACAGGTACGTATTCAGTCTCACAGATTACAGTTATCAACATTATGTTGTTCCAGGTACAAATGAATATTAATAATATCATCAAAACATGTCAAGGAAAATATACAAAATATACATGAACTAGAAAAATGCAAAATATACCAGAAAAATACATGAGCTCGGTAAGAGTTGATGTGATGTTCGCAAAACAAGCTAAACACGTGAACAAAACTATAAAAACCAGGGCGAAACATCACAGCGACTACGACTCTTACGATATTCGTATGACGTCAAATAATTCCGGGTAAAAAACTTGGAGCAGCTGACATCCTGTCACGCAGACCGTTGAAGAAATCATGTGATGACGATGATCTAGAATCTAGATGGTAATATAACGGCTTATGTTAATGTTATAATAAGCAACATACCAGCCAGCGATGGACGTTTGAAAGAGATTATCATTGCACAGCAGAAAGATACAATATGCCAAACTCTTCGAGAATATAGTTTACATGGATGGCCAGTTAGATCACAAATCCCTCAAATATTACAATATTACTGGCAATACAGATCTGACATTGCATTGGAAGAAGGAATCCTGATGAGAGATACTAGGATCGATTCTGAAGAAGATACACGAAGGTCATCAAGGTATTGTAAAATGTCAAGCGAGAATTCGTGATTCAGTTTGGTGGCCAGGTGTTTCTGGAGATATTGAAACATTAATTAAGGAATGCAGGGAATGCATCCAGGAACAACAAAATAGACATGAACCATTGATACCATCTAAATTTCCAAAAAGACCATGGCAACGCATAGCAATGGATTTGTTTAAGTTGGACAAGACATGGTACTTGCTGCTGACTGATTTCTATTCGCGATATCCTGAAATAGCTCGTCTTGCGAATTTACAAGAAGTTGAGGTAATCAAGCACCTGAAATCAATTTTTGCACGTCATGGAACGGCAGAATCGATTTACAGTGATAATGGTACACACTTTGGACCAATATTGAAATCTGCATTCACAAAATTTTCAAAAGAATTGGAATTTACACATAACACGTCGAGTCCAAAATTTGCACAAAGTAATGGATTCATTGAAGCGATAGTGAAAATTATAAAACGAAGCTTGAAGAAGAGCAACGACCCTTATAAAGCGCTTCAAAGTTATAGAGCTACACCACTCGCTAATGGGTTTTCGCCAGCTGAGTTATTAATGGGTCGTCGATTACGAACGTCGATACCAATCGCAGAACAAACACTTGAACCGAAAAATCCAAGCAAGAAATTCCTGAATAACTTCGAAGAGCAGCAAAGGAATAAACATAAACAAAATTATGATCGCCTACATAGAGCGAAGGAACTCAAAGAATTGAAGGAGGGAGATAAGGTTTGGATTACCGATTTACGAAGAACAGGAATAATTCGAGCAAAAGACAAAGCACCGCGGTCCAATATCATTGACACAGAAAAAAAGAACAATTAGAAGGAACTGATTTCATCTTATATTATTTAAAGCACAAGAACAAAACTCAGGAGAAGATATCTTCACTGAAGAAACTATACCAAAAGAACCGATACAGCCAATAGGAGAGGAACCTCAGGTTGAAGATCGAAATAATGGGAGTGAGATCGAAGAAGCAAGAATATAGAACAAGGTCAGGACGCATCTCCAAGAAACCAGAAAGATTCAATTTCAATCCTTAATTATTATTATATGAATGTTTGTAAATTACTTTTGTATTACTTAAGAGGGGAGATGTATTGTAAGTCATGATCTAGTAGACGATAATAATAAATGAAGTTATGTCGATATGTTCCTAAAAGTCAGATAATTCTATTTTTGATAAAGTATTTTTTCTACGACCACTACTGAAAGTATGTCATTACAGAACAAACTACAATCAATGTAAGTGCGTTGTTACGAATAGTGTTACGTAATGTTCATTCAAGTGTTACGTAATGTTCATTACGTAACACTTGAAAATGAAATTTAAGTTGGCATTACTGACTGTAACATTACCAATATAATTAAAATTTAATGCATCAAATCTTAGATTTAAATGTTATCGATTCAAAGGCTAACTGATAAAATTTTATAACTAAATTCATATTTTGCTGGGTTTATTATAAATTACGTCACCTATAAATATTTCAATAATATATGTAGAGGGGACTATGTTTCGTCATGTATCCCTACGCTCAATAATTGTCGTTTATTTTTATAAAAACAAACAAAGCTTGTTTGACATTTAGGTTATGTGCAGGGGGGGGGGGGGGGGGGGGGCAACTTGATGACAAATGTCAGCACAATGATATGATTAGTGTCACTCCACTCCTTAAAATGTGGAGGCGCCACTTTATAATAAAATAAGCTATTGGAATCGAGTTACTTTGGAAAAAGAAGAAGAAATCACTGTCAATTTTAGTGTCAAAATTGATGTTGATAATTCGTTCTCGTTATTGTCGTTTATTATTGTGTATAAATATTGCAACAGGTAAGTGTTAAATTTAATATTCTGTTTTATACATCACATACACACTTAAAATATTAAAAATAATATTAAAAATAAATCACTGTATATTTTTTCATTAATTATTATATGTACACAAATATATTATAAAGCAATGTTAAAAGTTGTATTGCACTCATGCATTTTCCATATAACAAATATCTACTATGTATATTTCTTCCAATTCCTTTTTTTATCCGTTTCCTCTCCTTTCTATTTTAGAACAATGCTTAATTTATGTTGAATAAAGGGATGCCTAATTAAAGACAAAAGGCTATTTCGTTTCCCTAAATGTAAGGAAATGCAACAATTTCGGATGGATATACTTGGGTTAGACGTAGGTAACGTCAGATAAATTCCTAACGATCAACAAACGGACATGACCATCTACAAACTAACAGTGAAAGACCTTTTAAGAGAAAATGTGAGACATCCGAACATGGTGTAGTAATAAAGGTTTCTTTAATATAAACATTATTAATAATTTAAACCCTTGTAGGTTTTTGAAAAAAATGCGATTACCAGTGTCTCAGTTGAGTGACCGGGAATGAACATTCTACGAAGAAACTGTAAAGAACCGACTAAAGATTGTGACAGGGAACAATACCATTCGACAACTAAGGACCTGGCTTAGCAGTGTTACAAGAAGAGACCAAGTGCACAGACTTAATAACTAATTAAAACATTTTCTTCTTCACCAATACAATTGGCTCAAATAAAAAAATCAAAAGTTAGACGTTTTACGGCACAAGACAACACATATAACTGTAATTGAAGGAAAGGGATTACGAAGAACGAAAAATAAAGAAAATTTTATAATGACTTCATAGATTAATAGACTCCGAAGTTAATCGATTTGTGAAGAAAAATATCGATGATGCGAATCTACGGTATGCTAATTCTAGAAGTAATAAATTTCATTTTTACTAAATATATTTGTTTTAGGCTGTACAACAGTATTTGGATATCTCCACCACTTTGAGAAGTATTCATATAACACAACAAGCATTTGGATATATCACACAGCGCCGGTTAATCATAAAAGAATAGTAATTAGAGCTGCTTATTAAATGGAATTTTTAGTTTAACTTATTCACAAGAGGATTTTTTTGCGAGTATGAGCACTATTTTAATTACAGTTTGATTGTTCTTGAGAACAATTCCTCGTTTCTCTTATAAATTAACTTTTACAATTAAATATGTTATTAGTGGCACTTTAATTAATAACACATTTAATCAAATAATCACAGATAATAATAATCATCACTAATCAATCGTCCGGCTTTTAATAAGTTGACGTGGATTTTATATTACCTCTTTTACAAATCTCACACCCGCATCCAAATTCATTACAGTTTGCAGCAGTAAAATCTACATGTTTTAAGAGTTTTAGGAATTCATTAAATAACCTGTTGTATTTAAAGAAACAAAATATCATTTGAATTTAATATTTAATGTTATATATTCAACAAATATTTCGAAGTTTGTTGCTAAATGCTGCAGTAGGTTGTGTAATAAGACTAAAAATATTGTTACTTATAAGAATAAATTTATAATTTGTTAAAATTTGCACTTAACCTTGAAAATCATATTAAAAGTACCTTATTTTGTAGTAAAGTTATAAGGTTTCTAATAATTATATTAAATTCTCATCTTCAATATTTTAACAAGAGCTTTTCATAATAAATATATATTTTTATGAAAATAATATTAAATTAAATATTATTAGAAATCTACAATATTATATTTTATGTCTAAATGTTTAAATATATGTAAACAGTATTTAATTGAATAAATATATTCCTAATATTTACTCTTATGATTTTGAAATAATATAAGTACAACAAATATAAAATAAAAAGTATCAAGGAGGCTAAAAAACAATCTTCTATCCTTCTATTGTCATCCTTATCTAATTTTAGTGTCACTACACCCCCCTGCGGGTGCAGCACTTATGCTCAAGACTCGTAACCATAGAGAGGGCGATCTGATTATGTTTCTAATTTGTGGTTATGTGCGTGATTATTACATGTAAACTGGTCATATTTTATTGTCTCCCATCTGCATCTATAGTTTATAATCTGTGTTTTATTGTGAGGTAAATATATACTACTGAATATTATTATCCTTTACTTATATTTATTAATATTTTAAGTAAGAAATGTCAAGCGACAGTGATATTTCAATTGGAACACCACTGGAGATACAAGCTAAAACTAAAAACGTAACAAATAATCTTTTGGTGACAAAATCTCGAGAACGATACGAATTTGTGTATCAAAAATTCATGGATTAGAGAAAACAAAATAGCATAATAAATTTCTAACTATTTGAATATTGTTTTTAATTTAGAAATAGTATTGAGTGGTCGTAGAAAAAGTATAGTACAAAACTCGAGAAGTAAAGCAATTACGCCCTCGTGAAATTACAAACTCGCCGCTACGCGGCTCGTGTGTCAATTTTTTCACTCGTGCGTAAATTGCTTCTTACTTCTCTCGTTATGTAATATACTATAACATTACACAAACATTGAAATATGAATACATATTCAAAAATATACAATCGAGAACCAGGTTAGCTAGGAAAAGTGGTTGTGAGTGATGTTGGAACTAAGAAAACAAGAGAGAACAAAAAAAAAAAAACAAGCGAAACCAAGGCGAATCATCACAAGGAAGTGAACACCATTTCATTTTCACCAGGGGGCTGACAGTAGTATAGGATTTCTTGTGATAGAAGTTTTTGTTTTTGATTACTTCGGGTGCTCTAAACATAGATGGAAATGCTGTAGCGTTTGGTTAATAACTACAACTAGTAGGCGGCCGCACAAACAGTTGATTTGAAATTTGAAACTGACGTTTGAAACATTGAAACCGTTACCGTTACTTTGTGTTTTATGCAGAGACAAATATCTAAAGTTTTGTGATTAGTTAGTGAAGTGATTCAATTTACTTGAAAGGTAAGCATTTTTAATTTATTACTTTCTTTGTTATTATCTAAAATATTGTTAGAGCATTTGCATGTTCCTTCAAAGTTTTATTTAAATTTGAACTTTCGATTGGTTTGTATATTTTTAAGCAGGTTAACAATTTATTTTCACCGATTTAACAAAATAGGCTGTTCATATAATCTAATAAAAGATCGTTATTTTGATATAATAAATTTGTTTCAGAACATCAAGACCAAAAGGGGCACTGTTCCAAGCTGCAGAATGGATAGTGTGGGTCATCCTGACATTTCCTTGTTCTGCTTACCAAAAAACCCAAGTTTATGTAACGTGTGGATGCAAAATTTGGGGATTTCGGTGCTGCTGGAAGGCAAGTCGGACGCTGCACTTACACACGTGCGAGTGTGTAGTTTGCATTTTGAAGATACGTCCTTCCAAATGGCGTTTAAGAAAAAGCTATATAAATTTGTAAAGATATATATGTATTCATTAATTAAAAAATAAATTTGTATACATGAATTTATATTTTATTATTTTTAGTACTTTGAAATTTGAATTTCATTAAATTCCCGCATTTTCATTTCAAATATCGCCTTAGTTCGGGTGCTCTATTCATAGATGGCGCAGAACTTCTATCACACTTAATTTTGCTGGGACTGTCGCGTCTCTCTTTAGATATTTGTCTCTGGTTTTCACTTAAATTTAATAAATATTTTCCATAAAACTAGTTGTTTTATTAATGAAAGTATAACAGTAATGTTAATATTTGATCAATTATGTGAAATCCATGGGTGCGCCGAGTCTACTCCATCATGTTTTATGCGAAATAGACTTAAGCCTGCATTACACGATGAAATTTTTATTTTCAAGTGACATTAAAAGTCGCACAATGACGTAAGTGTAAAAGAGATAGCTGCATCGACTTAAAATTTTCTGAAAAGTTTGTCCGTAGATTTGCACATTGTTTTGCAAAGGCGAATTAGCTATCCGATGTCATTTTAAAATCACTTGAAAAGAAAAACTTCATCGTGTAATGTCTGCTTCATTGGCAACGAAAATGACCGATGGCCGCAGTACTGAGATTTGCAAATGGGCCGCCGTAATTAGTACGTACAGTGAATGCTATAAAGCCCTGTTCAGACATGAGCACACAGAGGACACATTCAAGCCACACACAGGCAACAGTTGCTCAATGAAGAAGAAGAACGGAGACACACGGAAGACACAAAAATTTGAGCCGTTCACACATGGAATTTGTTTGTGACATCAAAATTAAAGCAAAACAGGCACTCACAACTAGTCTTTTTGCTTTATACAATCAAACATGAGATTATGCTCAAAAACTAACCCAAATTAATAAAACCAAAAGAAAAATTACAATCGACAATAATCAACAATACAAAAATAAATTGCAAGTGACAGAAGAAATAAAAATTTAAGGCTACAAGCAAAACATTTCAATGATTTGAAGTTATCAGTAAATTTGAACTTGTACTTTTGTAAGACACATTGAAGCCACAAATTAGCGTCGCCACTTTGACAGGCGACACACACCGCACTTCTTCATTGTGCTACTGTTGCCTGTGTGTGGCTTCAATGTGTCCTCTGTGTGTCCATGTCGGAACAGGGCTTAAGGGAGAAACATAAAAGAAGTTCATGTGATTATAAAAATAAATAAAATATAAACTTTAATGAAGAGCAATATTGTGTAAAGAGAAGTATTTGTCCATTATATATTTTAAAAATCACAGTTATACCGTCTGTAATTTATTTTTAGGTATGGATAACTTTTACGGTGCCGACAAACAAGTTGGTTTCAAAGAATTATTTCGATATCTCAAGGCGACGAATTCAACTTGAAATTTTATAGAGGGAGAAGAAGTAGTAAATAGTGGCTTGCTATTTTTATGTGGAGTTGTGGAAGTAAAGTTGAATAAGTGCAAGCTTTTTGGTTTATGCTTGCCGACCAGTGCTCTTACTGCAAGTCCACATGAGATAGATGGAACCATTTACGTTGAAAACAACATAATCAGAGTAGAAAGTTTTATATGCTCATGTAAAGCTGGTAAGAACGGCAAGTGTAAACATATTACCGCCGTTTTAATATTTTGTTCACGGTAAGATAATTTATTTTGTATTTCTAAAAAAACTTTGATGTTAATTTGTGTGTATTTTTATTATTTTAGACGAAAGTTAAAAGATCTGGAGACCAAGGAGCACCAGGAGATTTCACTTGCATAGTAAAATTAGGTTCGCGTTGTGCGAGCCATCTGCCGGATCTGGCCGCACTTATATTTGCTTACAGAATATTAACGTAGGCTACGATTTATTTAAAGCAATTATTAAAATGTCACATCTGTCATAAATTTTCACAACACAAGTTTATATTGAAAAGTTCTTAAAATTTGAATTTCATCGTTATGTGAAGTAATATTTCATTGATGTACAATGGTACGATATTGTAAGTACTTAAATTACAAATATTGATATTTATGTAATTATCATTGAATATTAATTTTCAGTGGATTTCCATCAACTGGGAAGTACATATACGAATTTCAATAATCTATTAAGTTCGAAACGAGGACCTTCTTTTCCACCAATCATTTTCCTTTAAATAATAAATTGAAAGATTCATAGAGCATTGCGTGATGGAATTCTAGACTTAAACTAAATTTGACCATAGGTAAATTTGTCGCTATTTTCAATGCACAAGTAAATCTTATAGAATATAATTATTAATTATGTTTTCAATATTTTTCAAAGATGCGGCAAGAAATATATGCCTTTCTCTGGGAAGTTAGCATGGTATGGGTGTATGATGGAAAATATCAACGTTAGATGAATTGTGGATAGAATGACATTGTTAAATTCACTGATATAAATTGTATCATGCAAATGGATTCTTTCAAAATATATTTTATTTTTGACATATGTGACTTTGATTTTTATTGTCTTGAATAAAATAATTATAAATATTTTAAAAATATGTATAAATATTACATGTAGTGGCATCTAACGGTTGTGGCCGCATTTATAATTACCATGGCAACGACGATACAATTTTTTTACATGTGAGTGGAATCTCCTGGTGCTCCTTGCTGGAGACTATCACAGACAGATGTACAGTGTTACTGGAAAAGTAAAAAATCTTCAACTTTAGAACAATATAAACCAAAGCCCTGGCTAGAAACTGATTGTTATAAAGATAATGTCAATAATATTAGTACTACTTTCGAAGAGCTTAAAAAAGAAATTTTTGAAAAGTTAATATCATGTGATCCAAATTCAGCTATAGCGAAACACAGGTTTGTTTATTCATATATAGAAAAACGTGAAAATTTAAGAATCTATGCATAAACTTAAATTTTATGTAGCAAAATAATTGGAAGAGAAAGATTTGCCTAACTTCATTGTTGAAGAAGAAAGACAAGTATTAAAAGACCTCGCTTTGTTTTCTCCAGAACCTTCAGAACAATGTTGTAAAACAACGTATAAAGGTAAGTGAAAATAATTTATGGTTTAAATTTATATTATCAATTTATTTTACATTGAAGCCCTATTTGATCGCAGAAACGTGAAAGTTTTTGGAAAAACTAAACAAGACTTTCAACGGTGGAAAGAAGAACGTCAGTATAGAGTAACAGGTTCAAGATGCTACAAACTATTATATACTTGCGCGAAAGGTGATTGGTCTACAAAATCAAAAATATGTTTCTGGCCGAAATCTTTTTGTTCCAGGAATATGCAATACGGAAAGATAACCGAAGATGAAGCAAGGACTTTTATAAAGGTCATTGAGATATTGTACAACTGTGCAAGTTGATTTAATACTTTAAAATTTGGTAAACCAGTTAAAGTATTTAATTTTTAATCTGAATCAATAAGATAAACGAGACGTTGAATAATATCCTCGCTCGTCACTTGGACACCGATATCAACATAAGTGTTTTTTTACTGAAGCTAAATCTAATAATGTTTTGGCACACTCAATATCATTGGCACTATGTTTCACAGCCTCAAAATCTTCTGTCGTATCACGTATTTCATCATTAAGTGAAGTAGTTGCCTCAGGTTCAATTAATCTTTTCCTGGGAAGTCTACGTTCATTCACAACTTCGTGCCTCGGTAAATTACAAGATGGTACTGCAGTAGGTTTTAATTTTCTTCTTTGACATCGTATATCTACAATTTTAAATATTATTAACACGAACACGAACATACATTTACCCTAAACAAATCTGGTAAAAAGTAATCATCCTTCTTAAAATGAAGAGAACATATTTTCATATTCTCTGTGACTGCTTTACCAGTGCGAATTTATTTAATCCAGGCAGCTCTTTTGTCCACCAGCTCTGTTTCACCATATCTATTCGGTAATTTCACTTTTCTTTCACCTCTTCTGGGGAAAGCATGAAAACTAATTCCCATTTTCTTTCCCGCTCGAGAATGACACACGTAAACACAACAGTTTGTGTTGGACACTTTTAAATTGGATTTAAAATCCATACTAAGAGCTTTTCAGGTAACATGTTACAGAATAGTAACAAAAAATTAAGGGTATGGAAAAGGAGAAAGAATATATAAAAAATAACATACAAAATAAAAAGAAAGTAGCACAAAATTAATTTGATAACCATACTTTATAACATGTACGCTACAAATGGTTACTAACTAGACAAGTTCATAATTTTGCCACCAGAGGGCTACGAGTTCATTTTCGTTGCAATAGAGTACTTGCAGGAGGCGTGGCCTATTTGGCGGAAGTCTGTGGACAACGACCATTCTATTAGCATTGAGTCTTATGGAGGATTTGGTTCTTGTGACTTATTTTTGTGTTTTGTCGGTGTTGATTGCGTGTTTTGTTTATTTATATACTTTTTAAGAAAGGTAAATATATTTGCATTAAATACATATATGTAGAGCAAGTATATTTTAAATGAAATGTATTAGAAATACATTTAATGTATTGGTAAGTTGATGTATAGTATATGAATCAATACTGATGAGAGATATTTTTCCAAATATTACTCCTTAGATTCTCCCGATAAACTTTCGCATATTCACTTAATTTATTTATCTAAAAATGAAATATAAATTAATATATTTTAAAATTTAAAGTTAAATAAAACAGTTATATCAAAGAAATAAAATAATAACACTTGTCAAGTCTTACAATGCTAAGTCTTGTTAGAATTATGATGTTAATTGTCGAAACCCGTGATAACTGATTAAAAACTGTTTAGTAACTGAAGAACTTGACCAAAATTATTTTTTGTGTCCTCTTTTCATTTGTTGTGGGGATTGAAATTGGTTGGAGTTTTGAAAATTACTTGAATTGGTTTATTCTGGTAATAAGCAAACAGTTTTCCAATTTAATTAGTGGAAGCAAAATGTACTTCTTGAAACTTTCTTCAAATTGAGGTTAATTCCTAATACTATTAAATTTCTGACATCTACATGGATTTTCACAAATTGTTAAATAAATAAGCATATAGCATTTTCTAATCTATCAGAAAATACACAAAATATGATGAGAATATTCCAGTTTTATAAATTATTTTCATCCACATTTACGATACTACACTTTTAAAATACGGTATTTTAAAATTGCTTCATATTTAGGACAATTTTATGTAACTAGTATATAGAATAACAGATATTTTTACAAAAGTAATCATAAATACTCCATAAGACGCCATGTTCAAATTTTGTCTGGTTGCCCTGGAACAGGTTCGCATGCTAAGTTTGTGACCTTGATGCAAGTTCTCTGCCGCTGTCAATTTAGTTACCATTGATTCTATTCTGTGATTTCATTGGCTGAAACTGGTCGGCCGCAACGGTGTGAACGTTGACGGCACGAATGATATATTTTGATTTTTGACGGCCTTGGCGGACCGTTATCACCGTCAATTACATTTGCGCATGCTCAATTACATGATTTTCTGTAATACTAATCTAACAATGTTTTGACGTTTAAATATGCTTTTGGAATTCACCAATATGTATTTCTTGGAAATTATCTTTTCCACCACACACGCGCTGGTGTATTTGGCGCAAGCCTGTTAAAACAAAATAATTTTGTAACTCATAGGGGCGCGTGAAACGGGGGGTTAAAAAATTGAAATCGGAGCTTGAGTAAATAACAGAACACCTAACCTAACAATTTGTTGGCACATATCTTTTTTTATTTATATAACCAACAGCGTGTTTTTAGTACGAGTAACAGCCGCTGTGACCGTCAAATAAACCTTATGAACAGGTCATGTGAATCCAGCTTTAGAGGGCGAGCTCGTAGATGACACAATGGATTAAACAATTACGAATTAACTTGGGCAGGGAGGAAGGATGGTCTGATAAAAGCACTTAATAGGTGTGTCGATTATGCAATAAAATTGAAGGAATTAGTAGCACGTAAGAAAACATTGAAGCAATTTCATAATTCGAGGCCTTTTTGACAACCTTTAAATTATTGTAATAGAAGTAGCACTGTTCTACCAAATTACACTACACAGGATTCAGTGGACAACATTCGATTTCAACAGCCGAAGCAATATTTACACTTGAGTTAGATGGTATTTCTGTGCAGACCGTTGCTGCGGTAACCAACGCTTCTCTAGATGTAGATATTATTTTGGCACAGCCCATACTAAATTCATTGTACACGGGAATGGAATGCGAATAATTAAAGATACGGAGCGCGTGGTAACACTTTTTTCAGATTGATCACTACAGGCTAACCCCAGTATAATAATTTTTATTTCAGAAACTACTACACCGCACAATGCAATCGACTAAAATTAACGTACAGACTGACAAGAATCTCTAATGCGGCAAATAAAACGGTGCTGTATTCATGTGCATTCTAGGGGGACTACTGAAGATGTCTACTCCTGTAGTATTTGTCACCAACCTAGGAGAGCAGCCCTTCACTCTGAAGGAGGGTCAACTCTTGGCTATACGTGATGAATGTATCTCCGACAATGGTAAGGAATTTTTGAATATGGGAATCATAGAACTAATAATATGTATGGAAGGAGTGTAGACAAAGATAGGCTGTAACCAGCACAGCGTGATAGAGATAAAAGTCACGTGCTGGGTGGCAAATGACATTTTGAAATGTCAAAATAAATATGGTAAAATCCTGTTGTGTCGATAATTGTACAGAACGGGCTATAAAAGGCGGTGTTTCATTTGACAGGTCAATATGTCACTTTTAGAACGATATTTCTTATAAGATATATAAATATTTACATATTTATTACATGTTTCCGACAAATGTGGAATTAAGAAAAAAATGGGGTTTAGCCATAAAAAGATAAAATTTTCAACTTACTGAAAATACTCGAATTTGTGGAATAGTATTTTATGTATCTAGAACGAAAAGTGAATCTTTAAGGTATGAGCAAGTTGTTTACGGCCGAGGCGGGTAGCCGAGGCCGTAATTACTTGCGAGTACCTTAAAGACACTTTTCGTTTTAGGTACATACATAATTTTATGTCATACTGGTTTCTAAAGTTGTTAAATTATTAAAAGAAATCTCCAGCAATTTTTAGCATTATTATTTTTAAGTAAGGAGGCTAAGACGCAACTGTTCGGATCTCCTCACGATCTCCTAGCAACTAGCAACGCGAGCATCAGAACAACAGAAGTTTGTTTATAAATAAATAAATAAAAATTCATTGACGGTTCTGTGCACCGGTTTCTTTCTCAATCGTTGTTGTTATAATGACCGAAAAAAATATTCCTCAAGATATTTTAGACCACCGGAAGAGGTAAAGATGAATTTATTGCCGCGGAAATCGAAGATTCAATATGAAAGGGAATACGGATTGTTTAATACGTGGAAAACAACTAAGCATGTGAAAATTGTAAATGAAGATGTCCTTTTAGCCTATTTTTCAGAGAAGGTAATTTGTAAAAATGTAGGTATTCGTTTAGTATTAATTTAATACATTATTTTGTCTTTAGTCCAAAGGAATGAAATCTTCATCTTTATGGTCTAAGTTTTCCATGCTCAAATCAACACTCCGAGCAAAAGAAGATGTCGATATTGAAAAATATTATAAATTGAAGGCGTTTTTAAAACAACAGTCAGTTGGATATGAACCGATAAAATCATTGATATTGACACGGGAAGAGATAAATAAATTCATGGCGGAGGCTCCAGATGGAACATATCTTCTTATGAAGGTATTTTTTATTACACTTTAAATATCATACAAAACTAATTTTCTAACTCTTCTTTAGATTGTTATTTTATTTGGGTTTTGTGGAGTCTGCAAGCGGGAGGAATTGTACAATATATCCGTACAGGATATTCAAGATAAAGATGATGTTCTTATCATAACAATTCCTGACACAAAAACAAATCGAAAGAGAGTATTCACAGTAACTGATGAAATGGATGGTATAAATCCTCTTGAATTGTATAGAAAATACAGAGCATTGCGCCCAGGACACATTAATCACGATAAATTATTCATATATTATAAATCGAATAAATGTAGTATCCAGCGTGTCGGACTGCATACCTTAGCGAAAGTCGAGATAGCCAAATATTTAAAGTTGCCGAACGCAGAACAGTACACAGGGCACTGCTTTCGACGCAGTTCGGCTAATTTGTTAGCGAACGCCGGCGCGCATTTAACCAGTATCAAAAAACATGGGGGTTGGAAGAGTTCCACTGTGGCCGAAGCTTATTTGGACGACTCACTCGAAAATAAGAAAAAATTTGCAAAATTGATACTAAATGAGCTCGACCTGCACCCCTCTATTTCGGATGCAGGAGTAGTTTTTAAAGAACTGACAGCTTGCACATTCAATATATATGTAAATAAACCTACATTGTAATAAACTAACTGTAAATAAATCAATAGCTATTAATAAACCATTTTGATTTTGAAGTCCTAGGACTTTAAAGTTCACTTTATGTTCTATAAATCGTTCGAAAAACGTTGCTTTAGAAACCAGTATGACATAAAACATTTTATTGGTTTGGATTAGGTTACATATTTTAGTTAGTTACGTTTAAAAACGGATGTTATTCCGACAATTTTTGACTTTGCACCATATTGGGACAAGATAATTTAGAAAAATGTTGTTCTACAATTTTTTTAAATAATATACTACTAAGTTTTCTAAAATATATTTATTTTAGTTCATTGAATATTATTTCTCAAGACATTCAATCTTTTGTAGTTCATATGCCAAAAAAATAAAAAGGTAAATGGTTTTTAATTCATTAGAATTAAAAAATATAAAAACCAAAGAAGCAAAGAACCTGTGTCACATTGCTAATAAACAAATTATAAAATACAAAGCAACAATTAATTATCTCTAAGTGAAAAAGAACCGTTTCATGATAACAGTCCTTCTAATGGCACAACTGTCGATGTATCTGTACATGACTTATCTAATGTTAAAATCAGCCCAGTGTCATTTGAAGAAATCTATAAAGCAATAATTAGGCAAAGAAACAGCAAATCTACTGGCCCTGATGACATACCTATTTATATAATCAAAGGTTGCTCCGAAATTCTTCAACCATTACACTACTTGTATAATAATGAATTTCGCGCATTTTGCAAGTAACGCTTTAGAGAACAATTAGCAAGTAGACGTTACATAACGCTTTAAAGAACAATTAGCAAGTACACGTTACATACACTGACTTCTCTAAAGCGTTTGATACAGTTTCTCATACTTTACTGCTTAATAAATTGAAATCTATTGGGTTCTGTGCTGATCTGCTGTGTTTGCTCTCATCATATCTACTTAACAGAACTCAGTGTGTCTACATCAGTGGTTATTGCTCTAGTAGGTATGTTTCCATATCTGGTGTTTCCCAGGGTAGTATTTTGGGTCCTTTATTATTCTCACGGTGTTTGCTTTTTGCGGATGACTTCAAAATAATGCGTTCAATTAACAATATTTCTGATTGTGTTAAATTGCAACATGATCTGAATAGTATATTTTTATGGTCACTCAAGAATCAGCTATATTTAAATGTTAACAAATGTCACATAATGTCTATCACAAGAAAAAAGGAAGTTGTATACTTCAATTATATGATGGGTAGTACTATATTGAGCCGTGTATTATCTGTAAAGGACTCTTATTGCGAACAACTATAAATTTTCAACTAATCCACTGCCTCAATTCTTTATTTTCGTCATTTGTTCGTAGTACGCTCGAGTATGACTGTATTATTTGGGACGCATACCATGTGTACCAGATTAAATCACTAGAGAATGTCCAAAAGAAATTTTATAAAATTTGTTTCTATAGACTCTATCGTCAATGGCCAAATGTAATATATGACGATTTGCTGCTGGAATTTGGAATAGAAATCTTGCAAAGGCGACGTACTTAGAACCAAATTATATTTATTTACAAGATTGTCAATAATGTGATAGATGATACTACCTTACTCTAGTACCTTAACTTTCATGTTCGCCCATGCAATGTTCTTAGTTCAGTAACATTTCGTTGTGAGGATTCTCGTATGAATTTACATTTCCACTCAGCTATTAATTCAAGGTGCAGGGCATTTAACACATATTGTAGTAATCTAGATTTATCCGATTGCTTTACTGTATTTAAACATAAGCTCAATAACAGTATTTTGTAACTTTAAGCATATTATTTACTAAATGATTTGTATAACTACTTTTTCATGATTAGTACTGTGACGTAGGTCACTACTACCGAGAGCATCAACAGTCACAGGAACAGCTGGTCCAGTGGCTAGGATGGCTGATCAGCGAGCAAAGGGTCGGTGGTTCGAGTCCGGTGCGATTTACATTTTATATTTTTATAAAATAAACATTTATTGTAGAAACGTTTACCTCGAGTCCGTTCGTACACGTCAGCGTACTGGCTGGTCCTGTGGTGCAAGAGCGCGGTCGCCGCACCGAGGGTCCGCGGTTCAAACCTCGGTCATCTCAATTGATTTTTTTCTTTATAAAAAAAATAAATCCCTAATTAAATTAAACATGTAAAGTTTCGTTTTCTTATTTTTAACGGTTTTTTTTTTATAATAATTTTGGTCAAAACGCGACAAATTAAATCGGCAGATTTTGTGGGTATAAATACGGGCTAAGACGAACAGATAGTCAGAAGGTGTTTGCCTTCTGCTTTATCAAAGTGATCTTTGACCTGGTGTGTGCCAGCCGAAGAAATCTTTTCGTAGTCCGTACTACTGGTGAGTAGAATTCAGCTACTTTATTGGTGTTTGTCAATACCGTTTCCGTTACTACCGCAACTTTGGCGCATGCCATTGTTGATCGCGATTGCGTACCGCTTTGTTGGTGCTTGCCAACACAGCCCCGTTTCCGTGACGACCGCAACATTGGTGCATGCCATTGTTGATCGCGATCGCGTCCGCTTTGTTGGTGTTTGCCAACATAGCCCCGTTTCCGTGGCTACCGCAACATTGGTGCATGCCATTGTTGATCGCGATCGCGTCTGCTTTGTTGGTGTTTGCCAACATAGCCCCGTTTCCGTGGCTACCGCAACATTGGTGCATGCCATTGTTGATCGCGATCGCGCCCGCTTTGTTGGTGTTTGCCAACACAGCCCCGTTTCCGTGGCTACCGCAACATTGGTACATGCCATTGTTGACCGCGACCGACTACCGCATCCGTATCCGTACCGTGAACATTGGTGTATGCCATTGTTGACCGCGACCGACCGCCACCGCCGCCCGCTCTTCGCCGTTACCGATTTTCGTCGCCGTAACCACTGAACACCCGACAACCGTCAGTCCGTCTACACTCCGTTTACTACGTTATCCCGTTCATTTCAACCTTTTGCATTAATTAATATTTATTTTATTTTGTTGTTGATTTTTTGAAATATTAGATTTAAATAAATAGTTTGTTATCATTATCATAATTTATTCTTTCGGAAATCCCTCTCAACGCCGAATCCTTTTCTCCATTGAGCAACCCGTGCCCTCTTAGCGTTTAGCAACGTCCAAGAGCGTCCCGTGTCGACGAAGTTCTTCTGTGCCGCCGCACCGTCTGACCGATTGGCGCCCGAGCATCACGACCGACAGAAAGAACCACTGCAAACTACTAGCTATTGGCATAAGGTCCAATAGCGACGGCAGGCAGCGTCACAAATTGGCGCCCGAGCAGGGACACTTGAGAAGGGAGAAAGTACTTAAATAATAATTATGACTACACCACTAGGTGGTGGCGACGACGCGGGAACCGCCAAGACTGGCTGGATATATAAACTCCGCAAGGAGGAGTTGCAGGGAGAATTACAAAAATTCGGCCTGCCCGAAGAAGGCACCGTCGACGAACTCCGACAGCGGTTGGTTTTACTTACTCGTCAGGCCCAATCAATATTGAACGCGGGATCTAAGACTGAGGACATCAAAGAATTAAATTCCAATATGCCGGAAAGCACCCTTACAACTCGCAGTACGAGCGAAATAGTCCGGAAATGGAACGTGACCTTTGATGGGAAAACGGATGCAGTCATGTTCCTCGAACGCCTTGAAGAAGCGAGAGCTAGCTACGAGATAGCCAACGGTCAATTAATGACGGCTATTCCTGAACTGCTACGCGGCTCCGCGATTTTATGGTACCGGAACAATAAAGATAACTGGGGCTCGTGGGACGACTTTTTAGAAAGCTTCCGCCGATTTTACCTTCCGGCTGACTATAAATTACAACTCTCTGAAGAGATCAGTAGACGTATCCAACGTCCGGGAGAACGAGGCCGCGACTACATCGTTGAACTACAAACTTTAATGCGACGACACGCGGGCTTTACAAAGGACGAAAGACTATTTCGGTTATACAAGAACTTACAACCAGAATATCGCCAGTATATTCGGCGCAAAGACTTCACGAATGTAGACGAATTACTCATGGAGGTCGAAGAATATGAACGTTTACGGAAGGAGATGCGTCCAAGCCATATCAAGATCGCCGCGTTAAGTAATACTCAACCGAACCAAGAGAAAATCAAAACCACCGAACAACCGCCTAACCGAAGCGTGACCTGTTGGCGATGCGGACGGAAGGGGCACTATAAAACCAACTGTCGTAATCCACCGGTATTATTTTGCTCCCGTTGTGGAAAACAAGGCGTACTAAGCCGAGACTGTCCTTGTCCGGGAAATGCCAACAGGGCTGGCGTATAAAGGAGCCCCGCCAACCCTCTGAACAACGGCTCCATTTTCCGCTTTCATCCCTTAACTCTCTCTCGACCGACGCGTCCCGGATATTTATCGACGTGACATTATGCGAAGACGATTATCCATCCCTGGTGGACACGGGCTCCGTGCGGTCCTATATAAACGCAACTGTCGCACAAGCCCTCAAGAGCAAGAATGTCCCCTTCTACCGAAGCGACACCCAGCAAGCACAACTCGCCAATGGAGACGTTGTTCAGATCCCGGAACAATGTGAAGTTGGCACGGTCATTGATGGGGTGTGGAAAAAATTCACTTGGCTGTACCTACCGCAACTAACGACTCCTGTACTTTTGGGTATGGACGCGATAAGAGCCTGGAAAATGACCCTCCGATTCGACGATCATCCGTTTCCCTCCACAAACGTCTTGTGGTCGTTATCCACCCAGCCATGGCAACTAACCGAATCCCAAAAGTTAGACGCATTCCTAGGCACCGAACTACCAACATTTGAGAGACTCAAGGGCCCCACCAAACTAATAGAACACAAGATCCGACTCATCGATCCAACGCCTATTAAACAACGATATGTACCACGCAATCCGAAGATGATGGAAATAATAAATAATGAAGTAGACCAAATGTTGCAAGATGGAGTAATAGAACCCTCGCGAAGTCCGTGGAGTTCACCTACCGTTATTGTCCGAAAAAAGGATGACAAATATCGCTTTTGCATCGACTTTCGACGTGTCAATGAGGTAACCGAAAAGGACGCCTACCCTCTACCGTTAATTCACACCATTCTTGACCGACTCCGACATGCGAAATATTTCACCACGCTAGATTTAAAACATGGATATTGGCAAGTTCCGCTCACCGAAGCTAGCAAGCCCATCACTGCATTCACCGTCCCTGGTAGGGGTCTTTTTCAATTTCGGGTCATGCCATTTGGTCTACACGCAGCCCCTGCTACGTTCCAACGATTACTGGATGACGTAATTGGCCAGAAAAGGGAAGCCTACGCATTTGCCTATCTGGATGATATTGTGGTATTCAGTTCCACCTTCGAAGAGCATTTACAACACTTACAAGACATATTCGAACAATTGCGCCAAGCTAATCTCAAGCTCAACACGGAAAAATGTCAGTTTGCGAGAAATTCAATTAAATATTTAGGTCACGTCGTATCAGACCGAGGTATCGAAACAGACCCAGACAAGGTCGCCGCTATCCTCAATATTCCACCGCCACGGAACGTACGTGAAGTACGCCAGGTGCTAGGAGCGGCATCTTGGTACCGCCGGTTTATTGACAGCTTCTCGGACCTGATTTCTCCTTTGACGCAATTGTTAAAGAAAGCCCAGAGGTGGAGCTGGACTGAAAAGGAACAAGCGGCGTTCGACCGGTTAAAAGTCGCGCTCACTACCGCACCAGTATTAGCCTGTCCCAATTTCCAACACCCCTTTATCCTTCAAACCGACGCATCCGACAAAGGCTTGGGGGCGGCTTTGCTCCAACGGATCGACGGCCAGGAGCACATAATCGCCTACGCGAGTCGCACGCTCTCGAAAGCCGAACGGAACTACAATACCACCGAAAAGGAATGCCTAGCAATAGTTTGGGGAGTGCAGAAGATGCGTCCATATCTTGAGGGATACCGGTTTACCGTCATAACCGACCACCAGGCGTTACAATACCTATATCGTTGCAATAGCCCGTCAGGGAAATTGGCCCGATGGGCAGTATATCTACAACAATTCGACATGCACATCGAATACCGAAAAGGATCATTGAACCAATTAGCCGACGCACTATCAAGGCAACCGTTACCGATTTCCGATGATTCCACCGATACCGATGAGCTTCTTCTTATCACCACACCTTGTACGTGGTACCAGCAACAAATGGACGCGGTCCGGAATAATGAGAAGGGTAATCCCGATTACCAAATTCGCGACGGGAAATTGTACAGAAAGTTTTGGGATCCATACGACTTGACCGAAGGTGATGACAGCGATTCAGAATGGAAACTCTGTGTACCAACCGAAGATCGCCATCGCGTGCTGCACGAAAACCACGACGCCGTACACGCTGGGCACATGGGTATCGCAAAAACTATGACCCGTATTTTGCGCCGCTACTACTGGCCCGGTATGAATCAGGAGATTGTGCGGTACGTGAGGGCGTGCCGCCAATGTCAAAGATTTAAATTCGATCAATCCAAATCAGCCGGAAACATGTCCGCACCCAAGATACAAGGAGCATGGGAAACCGTGTCGACCGACCTAGTAGGCCCACTGCCGCGCTCGAAGAAGGGACACATGTACCTGATAGCCTTCCAGGACCGCCTCACGAAATTCGTAGAGTGTCGAGCTCTGCGGAGAGCTACCGCCGACCATATTATCCAAGCTTTCCGGGAACTAGTAGTCTGCCGCTACGGATGTCCGAAAATTATAATCACCGACAATGGCACAGAGTTTAACAACAAGAAGTTCCGGGGACAATTACAGATACTAGGCATCAGGCACCACCTCACTCCGCCTTACACACCACAGGCTAACCCGGTAGAACGAGTAAACCGGGTTTTAAAACCAACTCTGGCAATGTATTGCGACGGCGATCAGCGGACTTGGGACGAATATGTGCCCGAACTAACTTACGCCATTAACACCAGCAGGCATGACTCTACCGGGTACTCCCCAGCCTATTTGAACTTTGGGCGCGAATTACGAATGCCAGGCGAAGCCGTACCAAACGATACCGACCAAGTCATCGAAGAATCGGACATTCCCACGGCCTACATCGATCGGTTGCAGAGACTACGGGACGCTCAGGACCTAGCGCGGATAAACCTTGCGCGATCCGCTACCCGGCAAGCTCGTTACTACAACCTACGGCATCGCGATTGGACCCCACATGTCGGGGACAAAGTCATGAAACGCGAACACCCGTTATCCGTCGCGGCTAAAGGCTTCGCCGCGAAACTCGCCCCCAGGTATTCGGGGCCATGGACTGTGGAGAAACGCCGTTCTCCACAAGTCTATGACCTGCGGGGCGTACAAGGCCGCCGAATACGTCGGATCCATGTTAAGGATCTTAAACCATCTCCTTAAAGATTTCAGACATGGCCGACGTTCGGCACACGGTTGCCCCGACCACCACACCCCGGCTTTCTACTAGGAGCGTTTCCGGGAAACCGACCGCACCGCGCCGTCACCGCCGGAGAAAATTAATAATCAGGCCAGTTACCTCCCCGCTCAAGCACGCCCGAAGACCGGTAATGAACCGACCGACACCGACATTACCGTCGATTTCCAGCCTGGGTAGCCCAGAAAATCCGGGCAAGGGGATGGTCGCTCCGGAGAGTCCGCCCAAATTATCCGTGGAGCAGATTCTGCGGCGGATGACAGCGCTACCGCCACTGCTGTCCCCGCTCAACACCACGCCGGATCGGGACTGCCTAGTCCTTGAGGCGTCTCCAATCTCTCGGCCGGGGTCTCCAACACCAATCCTGAATCCAGAAGGGTCACTGACCGCAGCCCTTCTGAAACGGTATGGTCCGGATCCCGTTGAGGCTGACCCAGCCTTCTACGCCATTCTGGAGCTGGACACATCGCCGCTGCCGGAATCCCCAACCGAGGCCCGAAGCACCACCGGCCGACGAGACCTCCACCGTCCTCCGCCCATGACGCTGCCAGGACCTAGCCCCAAGATACCGTCTTCCGAATCCGTCGATTTGGGGCTAGTACCGACCCTGGCGAGCGTTCACAGGCCTCCGGAGTTCTCGTCGCCAAACACCGCCCGGAATATCCAGCTCCGATGCGTAGAATTGTTTGGGTCTAGCCCAGACAGTTCGCCTGTGTCGAGACCACCGCCGAAGACACCGCCACGATCCCCACCACAGACACCACCACCGCAGCTAGGGGTGCAGGAGGAGTTACTTTCCCCTTTGAATGCAGCCGACCGCAGGCAGCTCAACCGGTTCCTCCCGCACCAGCTCCCAGAGGAGTTGTCCGCCAGCCCACCGACCACTGTCATCGACATCCGCAAGAAGGGGCGGAAACTCCGGGCCGCCTACCGGGACCAGAAGACAGGCACGGTAGTGTTCGGAAACGTGCCACTCTTCGGTGTAACCGAGATACACACATGGAAGCCATCCCGCCGGGCTTAACTTTGTTTTGTTATTTTTTTATTGTTATTTTGTTATGATTTGTTGGTTAGTTGTAAGTTAGATTTAAGTATCATGTTAGTTGTTGGTTTTTTTTTGTTATTGGTTTTTTTGGTAGTTTTCATATAAAAAGGGTGCAAATAAAATATTTTTTTTCTCTTTTTTTTGTTTGTTAAGTAGGAGAAGGATGTGACGTAGGTCACTACTACCGAGAGCATCAACAGTCACAGGAACAGCTGGTCCAGTGGCTAGGATGGCTGATCAGCGAGCAAAGGGTCGGTGGTTCGAGTCCGGTGCGATTAACATTTTATATTTTTATAAAATAAACATTTATTGTAGAAACGTTTACCTCGAGTCCGTTCGTACACGTCAGCGTACTGGCTGGTCCTGTGGTGCAAGAGCGCGGTCGCCGCACCGAGGGTCCGCGGTTCAAACCTCGGTCATCTCAATTGATTTTTTTCTTTATAAAAAAAATAAATCCCTAATTAAATTAAACATGTAAAGTTTCGTTTTCTTATTTTTAACGGTTTTTTTTTTATAATAATTTTGGTCAAAACGCGACAAATTAAATCGGCAGATTTTGTGGGTATAAATACGGGCTAAGACGAACAGATAGTCAGAAGGTGTTTGCCTTCTGCTTTATCAAAGTGATCTTTGACCTGGTGTGTGCCAGCCGAAGAAATCTTTTCGTAGTCCGTACTACTGGTGAGTAGAATTCAGCTACTTTATTGGTGTTTGTCAATACCGTTTCCGTTACTACCGCAACTTTGGCGCATGCCATTGTTGATCGCGATTGCGTACCGCTTTGTTGGTACTTGCCAACACAGCCCCGTTTCCGTGACGACCGCAACATTGGTGCATGCCATTGTTGATCGCGATCGCGTCCGCTTTGTTGGTGTTTGCCAACATAGCCCCGTTTCCGTGGCTACCGCAACATTGGTGCATGCCATTGTTGATCGCGATCGCGTCTGCTTTGTTGGTGTTTGCCAACATAGCCCCGTTTCCGTGGCTACCGCAACATTGGTGCATGCCATTGTTGATCGCGATCGCGCCCGCTTTGTTGGTGTTTGCCAACACAGCCCCGTTTCCGTGGCTACCGCAACATTGGTACATGCCATTGTTGACCGCGACCGACTACCGCATCCGTATCCGTACCGTGAACATTGGTGTATGCCATTGTTGACCGCGACCGACCGCCACCGCCGCCCGCTCTTCGCCGTTACCGATTTTCGTCGCCGTAACCACTGAACACCCGACAACCGTCAGTCCGTCTACACTCCGTTTACTACGTTATCCCGTTCATTTCAACCTTTTGCATTAATTAATATTTATTTTATTTTGTTGTTGATTTTTTGAAATATTAGATTTAAATAAATAGTTTGTTATCATTATCATAATTTATTCTTTCGGAAATCCCTCTCAACGCCGAATCCTTTTCTCCATTGAGCAACCCGTGCCCTCTTAGCGTTTAGCAACGTCCAAGAGCGTCCCGTGTCGACGAAGTTCTTCTGTGCCGCCGCACCGTCTGACCGATTGGCGCCCGAGCATCACGACCGACAGAAAGAACCACTGCAAACTACTAGCTATTGGCATAAGGTCCAATAGCGACGGCAGGCAGCGTCACAGTACATTTCTTATACTTGTTACCAAAGTAAAATTATTCTGTAATTGGGATTTATCCTGTAGAATAATAAAAAATAAATAAAAATAAATAAATAACAAGTAATTACACGTAGTCATTCGTACTGTTTTTGTAAATACCCATTAATAAGTTGTAATCTGACATTTATGTATACCCAGTCTCGCCTGTGTTTATTAGCAGACATTTTAGACGTTAAGCCTATAAATAATGATAAAACAATTTATTTATGACAATCCGTGCTATATTTCACTAATAGTCAGTAAGGTATTAAATTACAAATTATTGTAATTGTCGCTTCCATGTAAAATGTTTTTGAAAAAATAAACTATGTAAATTATTCTTGATTATTAAGGATTTGATATAAATTTTTTTATTTATACAGATTGTTTCCTTTAAAAGAACCAGCGCTTTTTTGGGCGAACTAATAACTTTAAAGAAAAATGTTCTATAAAAAAATGACCACGGAATAGGACCCTATTTAATAGAAATAACAAACAGAAAATTAAACTAGTGGTTCTCAAACGATAGAATAAAATTATAATTTTTAAAATAGTAACCTATGTAAATTTTTGGTCCATTAAATAGAGATTTTTTTCTGATTTCAACGATATAAATATGATTTGAGGTTGTATGAAAATTATTTTGAGAAAAATGGTATTAAAAATCTGAAATAATTTTACAATATTGAAGTAGGTTATGCAATAAACTAATGCAAACAAATGATACAAGTGACATATAATTTTGTTACTTACGTTAAAAAGTGTTTGTGTGGAAGAAATTTAAATTCAACAATACAAAGATTTTCACGGGTTTATCCCCAAAAAGTGCAACCCACTCGTAAATTATTGAGAACCATTTTTCGAAATGCCCAAACTGTTGGGTTGTTTCAGAAGTTGAAAAGGGAACGTCAACCCAGAATAATTGATGAAGATATTAAAATTGCTGTGCTAGCATTTTTGCTGCTAATTCCATCGCATCTACTAGCGAAGCAGCACAAGAGTATTAAATTGGAAACAAATCAATATGGAGAAATTTAAAAAAAGCATAAATATCGTCCTTATAAATATACTTTGACTCAAAATTTGTACCAAGATGATAACATAAGGAGAATATAGTTTTGGGAGTGGTGGAAAAAAAACTGCTTAAATAAAATAAATACATAATTATAATTGTATAAGTGCATAATAAAAAATGCTATGCAATAGCTTTACCGCAGCAGTCCCCGAGTGCCACACGTATTTTTTTTTCTTTGATATTAATTCAAGTTACACTTTTTGAGCGTGGTGACCGATAAGGAAACAATTTTTTTTTTTAATGAATAAATGAGAATTTAATATTGTTTAAAATATTTTTATTATCTTACAATATATGTAGGTTATTCAGGAAAAAGCGGCCAAAAAGCACGCTGTCTCACCTAGCATTGTGTCTAAAATTGATAGAATCAGTTATGAGCAGTTAGCAGCTAGTCTACACGCATACGTCTAGTCGCACGCACACAAACACCGTGCCGAAGTCTGCCGAACTGAAACGACGTTAGACGATGCACAGCTTTTAACGCCGCACCGCTGTGCCGGTCGGAGTGGGGGATGTCAGGTTTTTTTCGTTACGGAATTTATTGATTCGGTCGCCGCGCTCAAAGCCCGCGATAACAGCTAAGCAATAGCTTAAAAATTAATACTTTTAAGTGAAAAAATACCAAAAATACCTATGGTTGCATAAATCGTCCATAATTTCCATCATATTGTTTTTCTTTTTACGTTTTACTATTATTTTCTAGTGTTTCTTCGTAATGTAGTTCATTTGCTATTATTAATTTCTTAGTAAAATACATTATTTTAGATATAAAAAGGTTGCGACCTAAGTAATAATCGTATTAATAGTTGTTTATAGCATAGCCTATTTCAATATTGTATTTTTTTCTGATGTTTAATACCATTTTTTACAAAATAATTGTTATACAATCTCATATCATATTTATATCGTTGAAATCAGAAAAAAAAAACCTCTATCTAATGGACTAAAAATTTATATAGCTTACTGTTTAGAAAAATAATTTTATCCAACACCTCTCAATAAATGCCCTATAACTATGGCGATTTTAAACAAGCAAAGTAAAAGATTATCCACTAGTGGGTATAATTTTGAGGAAAGCCACTAGTGAGTATTTTTTTATTTATAACAGTAGTAATAACACACAACACCTTGTAACTACTTCGATTGACATTTTAATTTAAAAATTTATAGCATATGTCACTGTCAAATAATATTTCTTTAATAGATTTTTCATTTATTAAGAAGTGTTGGATAAAACGTTATACTTCACACGTGGGCAAAGTGAAATTACCCACTCGATAAAATTATCTCACTCAGCCTTCGGCTTCGTGAGCTAAAATTTCTCTCGTCGGTAATTGCTTACTTTGCCCATTTGTAAAGTAAATAACTATTATTCTATCACGTTTGAGAACCACTGGTTTAATTTTCTGTTAGTTATTTCGATTAAGTATTGTAAAGTATAGTGTCATTAGCTTAGGTTGATATTTTTTCAGTATTTCATGCATAAATTACGTGAAAACATTTTTTTTAAATTTATATATTTTTAAATACACGTAAATCTTCGTCTGGAAAAACAAGTAAAACAACTGAATTAATCGCAAAAATATATCACTTAATGAGGACATAGCGTAATGTTATATTTATTTATTTATTTGTGTGCTAGTTAAATTATCCTACATGTAGCTATGTATTACGCCAAGGTAATATATTAGTGGATTTATTGTAAAATTTTAAATCATATTTTATGATGTGCCTAAAAATTTATTAGTTGAATGTTTACAGTTCATATTTTACTTCACAAAAGCTATTATTCATTAGTTATATAACTAAGTTACAAAGCAGGAAAGTAATCAGTATACTATGTATTGCGCATTAGTCACTAGCAAACGTTCTTTCCGATTTACTTTTGTAACTCACTATGAACAAATTAATGGTGTTATGTTCTTTGTTCACCGTTTTCTGTACTACGACAAATTCTGCAAGAATTTTGGGAATTCTACATGTACCAATGAGAAGTCATTATTATGTAGGGGAAACATTACTCAAAGGATTAGCAAACAAGGGACATAATGTTACTATTGTAAGTTATTTTCAATCAAAGGATAATTCGTCTAATTGCAGAGAAATATTTTTGGATGGCGTACATAAAATTATAGATGGTAAATATATTTTATTTTTATACAAACCCACTTTTTTTTCTTAATTAATAATATTGCTTCACTTACGAGAATTTGGTTTGGAACTTTTCTAATACAATAAAACAGCATTATATTATTTATAAACAGTGCAAACAGAATTTAAAATTTAGTGAAACATTAGATGAAATTAGAAAATAAATTCTTCCCAAATAAACTTAACAAAGATTAAATAGAACTGAAATAGCCTTGAATAAGAATCAATGTGTTGCGTCCCCTAGCTTTAACTTCCAAGTCCTTAAATTTTATTTCCGAAAATTATTGTTCATTAAATAAACTGATAAGTATAAAGGGAATATATTCTCAAAAAGTGACAACTGGACCATATAAATATTTTACAATACGATTGTCGACTCAGTATTAATTAAAGAATCGTAATACCGAAAGTTTATCACCACCACGCTATGAAGGTCTATGGCAAAAAAATAAGAGACGCACCAAAATATTAGGACGCAAGTACCCTTTTTCATTCATTGTAACTAGAGAGCGGATTATATGCAAAGTGTATATACAGGGTGTTCATTTTAAGTGGTACACTATTGCTATTTCGAGAACTATAAGAGCTACGAGGTCGGTTAAATTAGCAAACAATTTCTATATTACAAGACAATTAAAATGAGCGAAACATGAATTTTTTTATACCAGTGGTTCTCAAAATGCGGGGTGCAACTTTCTTATTTTATATGGCAACCTATTTTTTTATTTGCTTATTCGATTCAGTATTTTTTTCTGAACTCAATGATATTCACATGTAATGACCAAATAATACAAAATATTTGAGAAACATGCAAAATAAAAATTTATCATTTTTATTTAAATATGCATATACAAAGTTTGCCATGGAAGAAAACAAATAAATCAAACAATTTTTAATATTTGTTTTTTTAAGTGCACCTCTGTATTTCTGTATTGTAACAACAAAATTAATAATTATTCGCATAATTACAGTTTTTTCAATTATTTCTGCATTTGATTTATTTGTTTTCTATCATGGCAAACTTTGTATATGCATATTTAAATAAAAAATTATTAATTTTTAATTTTGCATTTTTCTCAAATATTTTGTATTATTTGGTCATTACATGTGAATATCATTGAGTTCAGAAAAAAATACTGAATCGAATAAGCAAAAAAAAAAAATAGGTGTCCATTTAAAATAAGAAAGTTGTACCCCGCATTTTGAGAACCACTGATCTAAAAAAATTCTTGTTTCGCTCATTTTAATTGTCTTATAATATAGAAATTGTTTGCTAATTTAACCGACCTCGTAGCTCTTATAGTTCTCGAAATACCAATAGTGTACCACTTAAAATGAACATCCTGTATTTTAATTTATGCATATCATTAAATAAGATTATAGTTAATTAATTCTAATTACTAATTGCATATATTGCATATTTGGGCATTCTTATGCATATTTTTACAAAAGTTCCATATAATTTCAAATTTTTAAGACTTTGTCTATTGATAAACAATGTGAAATTTCCCTTAATGCACATTGATAATTAACAAATATTGGAGGAGGCCGCAATAAATAGAAGAATGCAACGGAAAAAGCAATAAACAATTGTATATATATATATATATATATATATATATATATATATATATATATATATATATATATTTCATCCTTTCTACCATTTCTGGTGTAGGATATGCAGGCTCGCTAGCCTACAGTAAATTTTTTCCATTCTTCTCTGTTCACAGCTTTCTTGTCCGCTTCTTTTTTTGTGATTTCTTTACTCTGCAATATTTTGTCTATCGACTGGTCCCATGTCATTTGTGGTCTCCCTACTTTCTGTTTTCCTTGTATCCTTGATTGCCAGATTGTCTTCACTTGTTTCTTATTATCCATTCTGATTAAATGTCCGTACCAATTAAGCTTTCTTTCCTCTATGGTCTTGTTTGCTTCTTTTGCATTCAATTCTGTACTTATTTGTTCATTTCTTATTTTATCCAATTTGGTTATCTTCTTAGCTCTCCTTAAATATTTCATTTTTGCTTTTGTCTTTTGTTTAACACCCACATTTCGCTCCCATATATTAGGGTTGGTAAATATATTGTCTTATACACTGTCATCCGCGTTTCTTGCTTTACCATTTTGTTTTGTAGTATAACTTTGTTGACTGCATGTAGGGTTTTGTTCGCTGCTCTTAATCTGTTATTCAACTCTTCCTCTATTTTAACTTCTTGCGTTATGATAACTCCTAGATATTTGTATTCTTTAACCTGCTCTATTTTTATGCCGTCTATTTTAATATTACAGTGTTTGTCATTTCTCGTCGTGATCATGATTTTTGTTTTTGAAATATTTATCTCTAAGTTCGCTTCTTTTAGCTCATTATTCTATACTGTCAGGTTATACTGTAAATCACTTTCTGTTTTTCCGAAGATCACAAGATCATCCGCAAAGCTACATTCTGTTATGTATATCGGTTTTAAATTATTATATCCAACATGTAGTTTCTTTAGGTTAGGTTTTATCTTTTAAGTACTTCATCTAGCACAGTTACAAACAGAAATGGGCTCAGGCAGCCTCCTTGTTGTAGTCCATTAACAGTTATAAATTCTTTGATTTTCCTCCCCGTGTTCTTACATAATTTATAGTTTCTTTATATATATTTTGTATCGCCTGTAGTAGTTTATTCCCTATTTTCCTTTCTTCCAGTACTTTCCAGATATAGCTCCTCGCCACCATATCGAACGCCTTCTTCAAGTCTACAAAACATAGATACATCTCTTTATTTATTTTGTTCATTCTTTCAATGAGCTGCTGGATTGTAAAGATATGATCGTTCGTAGAATGTCCTTTCCTGAAGCCACTCTGAGATGTTTCCATGTCTTTTTCTATTTTTTGCCGTAACCGGTTTTCCAGGATCATTTCATAGAGTTTTTCTACCGCGCTTAACAGCGATATGCCTCTATAGTTGGAACATTCTCTCTTATCACCTTTTTTGTGTATTGGCATGATGATGGCAATTTTCCAGTCTTTTGGGATGATTCCAGTTTTCCATACGCTATTTAGCAATATTTTTAGCATTATTTCTCCAGACTCTCCCATACATTTTAATTGTTCCGCTTTAATTCCGTCATGCCCTGCCGCTTTTCCGATCTTTAATCTATTCATCGCTGTTTGTATTTCTTCTTCTGTTATCTCTTCCTCTTCTTTTTCGTTTCCGTCATTTTCTATTTGTTGCGTCTCTTCGGCATATGCTATATTTTCTGTTTGTGCTTCTAGTAGTTCCTCAAAGTACATTTTCCATCTTTCCATAATTTCCTGTGGATCTGTTAGTATCTTTCCTTCTTTATTCTTGATTTGTGGCATGTCGGCTATTTTTTCCACTCTTTGATTTTTAATAACCTTGTAAAACAATTTTTGGTTTTCTTTTCTATTTGTTTCCATTTTCTTCCCGAACTCTTCCCATGTTACCTGTTTTTCTTTCTTAACCACTTCTTTGGCTATCTTCCTTGCTTCTTTATAATTTCCGTAATCTGCTTGACTTTTCGTGCTGAGGTATTTCTTCCATTTTTCTTTTTTCTTTTTTATTGCCTTGCTAATTTCTTTACTCCACCATGCTGTTTGTTTAAAGTTTGTATTCTCTCTATATATTCCGCATGATTTCTTAGCTGCTTCCATAATTATCCTTTTAAATGTTGCCCATATTTGTTCTGGGTTATGTGTTTTGGGCTTGTTTATTTTTGAAAATTATATAAACCAATAAACTCTAAAATTTTTAGGGATATCCCTGTAACGGTAGGTATTTAGTGTATACACGAATGCTGGTAAAAGTGAATACAATGAATATAAGACCGAGAATTCTCAGCTGGATATATTTTTTATTTATGTTTCACTTTTTTTTATTTTAGAAAATTTTGAATAATTTGTTATTGTAATTATGTAAATGTCATAATCTTATAATATCAAGTTTCTAGACTTAGTTAAGTAGTATATTTATTAATTGTGAATCAGGATTAAAACTATATTGTGCAATAAAGATCATGATGCATTCATTTTTACTTTTTATCTAATAATTTAAGATTTTTTTGCGTATTTTGCTGAATATATTATCATAATGAGTGCATATATCCCAAAAAATCAGTGCATATATATGCGCCTACAATTCAGTTTTTTCGTGCATATAATCTGCTCTCTAATTATAACAATGATATTTTGTATAAAAAAATAATAATTGAGTGGTGCAATAAATATAACTTCATAGCATATTATGCACCTTAAACAAAATTAACGAGTACATTTTAAATATATTCGGCTAATTTCTACCGTCCCGTTACTTGTATTTCAAGATATTCTAGCAGGCGAATAGAATTTACTAACAACGAACATTACAGAATGTAATTGAAAATGATATCAACTCACTAACAATCTACGGGAACAAAGAATCGCAATAACGAATGACCCCACATATACACACCTAATAAGCACGAATTAATCCACAAAATATAAGCAGTTCATCACGACAAATAACGTACCAAACACTGACTTCCAGAAATACTTAGATTAGGACAAGTAATTGAATACGATAAAATTATAAATTAAAAAAAGAAAATCGCTCGTATCTTGAAAATAATTTATTGTTGGACACAGGTTTATTAAAGGTGTGTTACTTCTTTTTGATCATATATTCCCTTATAAAAAATATAAAGGCAATAAATTGTCAACTGTTTCATTAAATGCAGTCTCTGAATAATAACAAAGTTATTAAGTCACAGAGATCCAATTAATCGGTAACTACGGACACGTTTCGTTCTTATTGGAGCTCATCAGTGTAGTGTGACCGGCCAACTGCTGTGAGGCAGTGGCGCCGATTGACTGGCTTGGCGAGATCTAAGATCCCAACAGAAGAGTTCCAATATGAACGAAACGTTGGTCCCTCGTAATGCCACACGAAGCCATCACATTTGTAAATATGTGAATAGAATTGTTGTTTACTTTCAAGAAGGATTCTATAAAATTACGTTTATGTAAACAAATTGTTTGGTATCAAAAAACTCTAACTCCTCTTCAGACGTATTTAAATTAGTTTTTTTTTTTTAATATGGCCACATTTCACAGAATGTTTCTTGTTTGAAAAAAAAAAAAACAAAATACATGAAAAATAAAGTACACAAAGTGAGTTTTATGACTACAAAATTGAATTTTGTACAAGTGTTTTTGAGGAATTTATTATTTGTAAAATTGTCAGTCTGTCATACTTGGAGCTGTCATTGCTCATGTAGAATTATTGCTGTTAGTTTTTTATTGAAGTAATAAGAAATAGTCAAAGTGTAAAGCATTTTGTTTTATTAATATTACAGGGAAAGATACTTATTTTTATTTTAATTATCTTTGTGAAAAAGAAATAGGAAAAGTAGTACGAAAAACACGTGTTACAATGCCTACGTTTAATACTCGTATTACAAAGAAGGTCATTGTAACACCAGTTGTTTAATATAACTATTGTCATTCCATTTTGACATTTAACAGTTTAACATTTATACTGATTTGCATTGTTAGCTGATGATTGCTACAATAATTGTTTGATTCGGTGTTGCCAAATTTATACTTTACTTATGTAGCTTGTGTGGTTTTACTGAGGGCAGTACAATTTTTTTGCATTAGGACTATCGACTCAGAATTAAACAATGAATCGTTCTACCTGAAGCTTATCCCTACTTTTTTGAACATCCCTTTATTATTATTCCCTTGGGATTGAGTAGGTCTAGGATTACAAATGTCTATCTAGATAGATTAAATATTTACCGGAATTCGTAGAGTAGTTTTTATAAATTAAATTTTAAAACAAGTTTCCGATTCAATGAAAAAAAATGTATTTTTTTTTAGATTACCGGAAATTTCACATTAATATTCCGGACATGGCCATGTTATCGACAATAATAGGTCTCAGTAAAATGATGTACTCTTTGGGTGAAATTACACTAAGAAGTCAAGCGATTCAAAAATTGATGAAATCTAATGAAACGTTCGATGTTCTTATGGTGGAACCGTTTGTAAACGAAGCCTTTTTCGGGCTTGCGCATGTTTTTAATTCACAAATAGCGATTATAGATACTGCTAATTCTATGTGGATCAATCATTATACAGGAAATGTTGCTCCATATTCCTTTGTCCCAAACATATTAACACCTTTTTCTGATAAAATGAACTTTAAGGAAAGAGCTATAAATTCTGTAGTATCTACTATTCTCAGCATATATATTAAATTTTTTGTGTGGCCAATGCAAGAGAAATTGTACAAAGAATTATTCAAAGACGTCCCTCCTTTTGAAGAAACTTTAAAGAATGTTTCATTAGTTTTCGTTAACACTCACGCCGTATTTGAAACACCTAGGCCGTATCTTCCGAATATGATTCCTATTGGTGGAATTCATATTAAAGAACCTACACAACTACCAAAGGTACAAAATATTTAATGAAAAAAAGAATTGTGTTTCAACATACCGAGAACTAATTATTATTATTTCAGGATTTACAAACATATATGGATAGCGCTACAGATGGGGTTATATTTTTTAGTTTAGGTTCGAATTTGAAAAGTTCACATCTGTCTGCAGAAAAACAGCAACAAATATTACGGGTATTTTCGAAATTACCGCATAAAATTTTGTGGAAATTTGAAAATGAATATCTTCCAAATAAACCGGAAAATGTCAAAATTTGTAAATGGGTCCCACAAAGTGATATACTAGGTAAAATAAACTAAAAAACTAGGGTTAATGACTACTTTGATTCCTAAGCCTGAAATTAACTTTCTTCCCCAAGGAATGTTTTTACATACTAATATAGAATGAGTAACAAACAAATCTAAATATGTATGTCGAGAACTAATTGCAAGTTTTCATTATCTGTAGAACTAAGAAAGATTGACAGAAATTGTACAAATTGTTAGACAAGGCACTTCTAAATTTTAAAAATTTAATTGATCACTGGATTTGTTAAGAAGTTAATCTTGATATATTTTCCCTAGTTCTTCTAATGAGGAGTACTTAGTTTTCGAAATATATACCTACCTGTTCGTTATTTTGGCAAAGTAGGAAATTTGATGCTCTCACCCTATAAAACTACTTATAATAATTACAAAATTATTTGGGCCGACATCCCAGGGCCGTCAAATGACGTTGAAACGTGTAGCAAAAGCGGTCTAGGACAACTCGCCGCCTGGCCGACTCGCCGCGAGTTCAATAGGGTTTTAATAAGAATCATTATATGTAACACTCATTTATCCTAATTGGAATATTAAGTAATAAATGATAAATTAAGTTAGACTTAATTCAATTTCCATCTTATCTTTATATGCGAATTGGGATTGGGTTTGTATTTAAAACAAAATCAGGAAAAATCGTGTTGTTAAATTATCTATGAATTATCTTTAATATTACTAATAATTTAACAATTATATGATCTTACCTCATTTTATCCAAAAGTGGACTTACTGGTTTTGCAGATTAAGGCAATGAAAAGTAGATATGCAAACCAATAATAGAATTATTAAAAAAAAAATATAAATGCGATGCTAAGCCTACTTACCTTACCTGAAATCTGTTGCGATGCGCTTAACAGGTAAAAGAAAAAACACTACCATATCGGGGATTAAATGCAAATGGGCACCTATTGGTTTTGGTTCTTCGATTAAGTATTAAAATAAATAATAATAAATGTTGTTGCTTTTATCACATCACAACAGGGATTATTCCTACTTATAGTAAATTAAAGAACCGCATTAACCGTAAATAGGGCTGGTACAATTAAAGATTACCGGATGCGCTGATGCGGAAATTTGGGAAGAAACAAACAACCTTCTAGCAGGCAATAATAATTAAGAGCACTGCAGGCCTATAGGCCCATGGCTTGTTTGCAAATGTCTTTCCACACTGTCCTGTCCGCGGCTTTCCTTTCCCAGTTCTTAACATTTAACTGTTTTAAATCGTTCATTACCGCATCACACCACTTTCCTTTAGGACGCCCTCGTCTTTTAGTCTTTTTTACACCATTCTCGAAAGTAATTTTCGGTACGCGTTCTTTCTCCATACGGGATAAGTGACCTAACCACCTCAGTCTCTGACACTTTATCACTCCACTTATGCTGTGATCACTATACAAACTTAATACCTCGTCGTTTGTCCGTTGAATACTCACTGCGCCATGTTTTTTGCCACCGTAAATTTTTCTTAGAGTCTTTCTTTCCCAGCTCTCTAGTCGTCTTTGATCTGTCTTTTTCATTGTCCATAGTTCACAACCGTAAAGAACCGCAGGTCTGATAACCGATTTATAAACTCTAACTTTAGCTCCCCAGGACACTGACTTTGACCTTAAAAACTTATAGAAAGCAGCTACACACCGACTGCCTTTCGTTAGCCTCGCCTGAATCTCGGGACCTTCGTCATTATTATTTGTTAATGTTACCCCTAAATAATTAAAGGAGGAGACTTCCTCAAACTTATAAACTTCTCCCGACGTTGAGTGAAATACTTTGGTATCTTCTAATCTTTCTTGAATTCCTGCTATTGACATTAATTTAGTTTTCTCTTTATTTATGTGCAGACCGATTTCTTTTGCAGCATTTTCCAAATTCTTGAATGCGATTTCTAGCTCCTTTGTAGTTCTAGCCACTAAGGCAATGTCATCTGCGTATGCTAGATTTTGGTGTTTCTGTCTGTATATGACCCCCTTTGTATATAATTTCCCTCTTCTCATGATCCACTCTAAAGCTAGATTGAAAAGCAGCGTCGAAACTGGGTCTCCTTGTCTTAGTCCTCGTTTAACTTCGAAACTGTTGGATAAATTCCCGTCTGCTAACACTTTGCATGTCATTTTCTTTTGAGTCATTTCAACTAACCTAACTAGTTTACCCGGAATTTTAAATTCGTCTAGAATATCGTACAGCTTCGCTTTGTTTATCGAATCGTAGGCTTGTTTAAAGTCAATAAACAAAATCTTCAGCTGTAGGCCGTGTTCGTAGCTATTCGCGATAATTTGTTTTAAAGAGAAAATCTGATCAATTGTGGATCTATTTGAGCGAAAGCCGGCTTGATATTCCCCCAGAATTCGTTCAGAGCCTTTTGTCAATCTGTTTCTGATACAGGTTGCCATGACCTTATATGCCGTGTCTAGCAATGCGATGCCTCTGTAGTTCTCGCATTTATACCTCTCTCCTTTTTTAAATATTGGGCATATTATTGCTTCATTCCATCTACTAGGCATTTTTTCAGTTTCCCAAACATCCTTTATTATTTCGTACAACTTCCTTTGCAGTTTTTCTCCCCCATATTTATATATCTCTGTTGCAATCTTATTAGCACCTGGACTTTTGTGATTCTTCATTCTATTTAGAATTTCCGAAATTTCTTCCTCTGATGGCGGAGCGACGAAATCGTCATTTACCCCGTTCTTACCATCTGAAGCCTCTGCCTCCTCTATTTGGGTCTCATTGTTTAGTAGCTTACTGAAATATTCCTTCCATCTCTTCAATTTGTCTTCTCCTGTTACTAATGTACCGTCTGAATCCTTACAGTAGAGTACTTTTTGTTGGAAACCTTGCTTCTCTTTTTTAACATCTTGATAGAAGTTTCTTACGAATTTGTTTCTGTAGTTTTCTTCAAGCATTTCCAAATTTTTTTCCATCTGCTTTCTTTTTTTCTCTCTACATAATCTTTTGAATTTCTTTCTTTCGTTTGCATATTCTTCTTGCTTCATTTCGTTATTATTTTGTAATGTTGCCTCTCTTGCTTTCAATTTTCTATTTAACGCCTCTTCGCATTCCTCATCGAACCACCTTTTGCCATGTTTTACCCTAGGCTTTCCTAACAGCTTCTTAGCTACTTCGTCTATTGCATTTTCTAAAAACTCCCACTTTTCTTCAATATTTTGTGCTGATGGTATTTTTCCGACTTCCCTGCTTATATCTTCAGTGAACTGCGCTTTCATTTCGTCTTGATGCAAAAGCTCTGTGTCGTACTTTCCTCTTTTGCAGTTACCACAAGCGTTATTTTTAGGCAATTCCTGTTTGAGCTTGGCTACAACCATGAAGTGATCCGTATCAAATGCTGCACCTCTTCTACTTTTCACGTCCGTTATTACCTTGGAGTCCTTCTTTTCTATCAGGACATGATCGATCTGATTGCATGTCTGCCTATTTGGTGCTAACCATGTCCCTTTGTATATCTCCTTTCTTTGAAAATATGTGCTTTTAATTATCATTCTCGCCTCCATAGCAAATTCAATAAGCCTGATACCATTATCATTGGATATGTCGTGTTTACTATTCCTTCCTGTTGTTTGACCAAACTTCTCTTCATTACCTATCATTGCATTCAAGTCTCCTATTACTATCTTTATGTCGTACTTAGGTATGTGATCTGTAACTCTTGCTAGTTCCTCGTAAAACTTATCTTTTGTTTCGTCGTCTTTGACATTTGTCGGGGCGTGTACGTTCACTAAAGTGATTTTTCTGTATGCTCCCCTCAATCTCAGCCTGGATATTTTTTCTGAGATTGCGTCGAACTCAATTACTGTCTGCTTTATACCTTTTTTGACCAGAAATCCAGTTCCGAAAAATTTTGTTCCACACCCGCCGTTAAAAAACACATACTTTTCTAGCTCTTGTATATCATTTCCTTTTTGTTTGGTTTCCTGTAAGCAGGCTATATCGATATTATATCTTTCTAGTACTCGTTCGAGATTTTTGAAGGCTCCGCACATATTAGTTCCCTGGACATTCCACGTCGCTATTGCCAGTTGCTTAGTTTTCAACTTTTGAATAATCCGGTTCGTTTGCCTAGTCGTGTCAAGAAATCCCGGATCGTTGTCTCCTTTCAGTTTTTTGGCTTATGTGGTTGTTCCTCCAGCTCTGCTTTTATTTCATCCCACACGAAATTTTTCCCGTCAATCAAAATTCTATTGTAGAAAATCTTTATCTCTTTTCCATTCTTTTTCTCTTCATTCGCTCTTTTCCTGATCGCCAAATGCATAAATCTCTCTTGTTTCGTCCAGTCATTATCTATATAAATCGTGGTATCTTTGAGTTTGTTCTTTTTTCCCATTATTTTGATTTTTTCCTCTTGATTTTCCAGTTCCGTAACAATAAATGGTTTCTTTCCTTTAATTTTTATTTGAGTTGTAGACTTTACTGCGACTCTTATTTGTAATTTCTCTTCTAGGAACTTTTTCACAGTATCTTTGGAATTACCTTGTTCCTCTGATAGACCTCTTATTACTATATTGTTGGCTCTATTTCTTTTATCCTGTTCCTCTACTCTATTTCGAAGTAGTTGTAATTCACTTTTCAATATTTTTTTTCTTCTAGCCACTGTTTCTCTTTCAGCTCATGTTCTTTTTTTATTTCTTCTATAGCCAGAGAGTTTTTCTGTATTTCCTTTTTCAGTTCGTTATGGTTTGACGACATTTGGCCTTGAATATTCTCTAGTTTGTTATTCATACTTTCCATTAATTGTGTCAGTTTTTGCAATTCCTCCATTTCTATATCCGTAACTGTACCTTTATCTGGGGATCTTTGTAAAGTTTTGCCTTTTTTAAATATATTATTATACTCTTCTTCTTGCTCTTCTCTCTTTCTTTTTTCCAGTGAGTCGGATCGTCCCCTAAATTTACTAGAATTATTATTCATTGACCCAATTTCTACGCCACTGGCAGATTTGATGCGCCTGCGCAGTAGCCAGATCCGTGCTGAGCGAACACACTCCGACTGTCTTTTACCTTTACTTCTCACTGACAGCGCCCGATAGACACTCGTTTTACACTGTAACTATTTGTTTTTGACCGAAAACTTTAATTAACAGCACTCTTCTCACTTTTATAACTTTACTTTTACACTTTTTCAGCACTAAGACTCGATAATTCCTAATATATAGGTTTATTATCGGAGTTTACTCAAAACTATGCTTAGCTACTTGAAAACCATAGGCGTCCAAAACCTAGCAATAATTTATTTAAAAACTATGCCAACGTTTTTCCATAGAATAGTTTTTAATAAACTTTTGACAACTCTATAGTCCGTTGTTTGTTTCTTCCCAATTAAGGATTAGAGTGGATTGAAAAAATGTAATTTTTCCAAATGGTCGATGCAATCCCCCCCCCCCCGCCATTGAACTTTAGATTTTCATAAAATAAGATTTCGGTACCTCTCATCCAGTTTTGATTTTTCGTTGTGATCAAGCGCCTAGGCCTCAAAAATAACCATTTTTGCATTTTTTCACATTTTTTTTGTAATAAGTGTAGTTATGCAAAAAAAATAATTTAATGACATTTATAGACGTGTTTTGAGTTACTTCTATCGACTATCAAGCTTATTTGCATATACTATATCGTTTGTTCCACGTATACCGTGTGTCTGTCTTAAAGGTGTACATAGGAGATTAACATGGGAAATCAGTTTTTTGCGTGCTGTTGCTCGGTGTTCTATCGGACAACAATGATTGTAGTACCAGTCGAAAGATATCATTTTTCTGAATCAAACGATGTAAAATACACCACTATTTAGTAGTAATTTTGTTCCGTAAATTAATTTTTTTAATTTTGAAAATTCTCCGGTTTATTGAATTTTTATCGTAAATCATTGTTGTCCGATAGAACATCGAGCAACAGCACGCAAAAAACTGGTTTCCCATGTTAATCTCCTATGTACACCTTTAAGACAGACACACGGTAGAGCTCCTAAAACAGCTAAAATTCACGTTTTTGCGATTTTGTGTTAGGTAGTCGACTATTTGGAAAACTAGCCTATTTTCGATATTTTTTTTTTGTAAAGGGGTCTCAACTGCTAAGGTTACATGCTGCCTCGGTTTTTCCTTCTTCGTGGTGTGACAATGGCACGTAGTGTTCGCTGGTATGGGTTTTCGCAAATCGGTCACCCATCGAACTATTAACCGCGGACACTCTTGCTTAACTTGCATTATCGAGTGAACCGGCATCAACGCTCTTTGCCATACCGTTGCCTGTATAATTATTTTTAGTGTTATATAGGCTATTTTACACATACAGTGAAATTTATTGGATTTTCCATCTTAGTAAATGGCCCCAATGAACTCGCGGCGAGTTGGCTCGGCGGCGAGTCGGCCGCGTCGACTTGTTCCATTCCGTAGCAAAAGGGCTCAATATTTGCATGTAGTTTAAATTGGGAAATTGCCTTTTTCAATAAAAAGCACATTGGTTGAACCCATGTTTATGGTTTATAACAAAATATTAAATTAATTAAGAAAGCCCTTTTTTAACCATCGAACGTAATACTTTGCTTAATTTTTTTTTCAGATCAACATATCTGTACAGTTATAACAACTTAAATATGAGAATGTCTTTTTCATATTATTGTTAGTGTTCCATCAATTTTTCGGATGAAAGCAGAAATATTTATCGAAATTCTTATACAAGTATTACCGTTTTTATTTTTCTGTATGCTTCAAACTTCGTATTAATCAAATTGACTCTACGTCATTGATTTTTATCCAAATAACCTGAATTTGAATTGGCTTAGTGATTTAATCTTAAGTGTTATATAATACTGGGTATTTTAACATGATTAATTAAGTCAACACTTATTTGCAATAAATTTAATTTCAGCTCATCCAAATATAAAACTATTTATAACTCACGGTGGATTATTAAGTTCTATAGAAACAATATACCGAGGTGTACCAATTCTAGGAATTCCTGTATATGGAGATCAATATGGGAACATTGCCAATTTGGTATTATTTGGATACGGGCGATCAATTTTATTGAATCGTTTAACTGAGGAATCATTCACTGAGGTCTTAAAAGAAGTACTGGACAACCCTAGGTAGATTAATTCAAGTACAATAATACCTCGCATAGTCCGGAATCATTTATATCCTAAAAAATAAGTATACAAAATTATTTTTATACATATGCCGCAAGACTTTTTTTGTATGGTTTTAAAATTATGCAATATTTCAATTTTTGTGGAGTTCCCCGTTGTGTTGGCATGTACGGGTACATTCAGAAGAGAATGTAAACAAATTATCAGAGATGGGAAAATTATTAAAAAATTTTAATTAATTACTTTTTATCATTACTGTCTCAAAGTAAATTAAATTACAATCGTCAAATTACATTACTTTACGATCAAATTGTAATTAATTAATTATCTCAATTACATGCAAAAAATATAATTAAATTACTTTTAATAATTATAGATTACAATTACTTTTTATTTTTATCGAAAGAAAAAGAACATCATTTTCAATATTATGTAATTAAATGTAAAATAGCTAGAATTACTAATTACTTGCATAAAAATGGAATTAATTATTGAACTTTCCATTACAAAGCGAGTGTAACTGAAAATTTAAATTAACAATTACATCTCTGAAATATGTAATTAACTACGTAATTTAATTACTTGTAATTAATTACTGCACATCTCTGCAAGGTATTATGTTCAACGTCTTAGTATAGTACGAGAAAGCACAGGACGTTTATGAACCTGTTGATTTAATTAAAAAACTTCTATCAGTTTTAAATGTGCTTTTTTTGGGGAATATATAATGAATTATGAAAAATATGTATATATTTTTTAATCATATTTACCTTCCTCCACAAACTGTGAGGGAGGTATAGGTATCATGGTACAAATTCGATACAGAGTTATCGGTGGATGAGCATATTTTAGGGTCCCTAAAATACTAGTTTCGTGACTGTCTATGTGTAACTATGGATCTCAAAAACCACTAAATTGAAAATTGTGATATTTTGTATACCTATATCAATTGTATTTCCCAGGGAATAGTTGATTAGTTTTTGTTGATAATCCAATAATAAGATTGAAAAATCATCAAGTTATATTGAAAAAAAAAATCACGCCTTTTACCCATTGCAGGTGTGGCACTCTGCTTACGTAGATCTCGGTAAGTAATATATTTTGGCGTATGAAATGCGGTTACCAGCCGTCAAGTTATTTTGAAATAATAAATTATGGTTTAATGACAATTTTTGTTATTAGGATAATATTTCAAATATTACTATTATCTACAATTATTGTTTGAAACAATTTCACTTACTATCACCAAGTAAAGTACAATACGTTAAAAATAATTATTTACGATACAAGTACGTAAAGCTAGTCTATTGGGCTTCCAATATTAAAATACGCTAACTAGCGGCAGAATTCTGAACTACGTCTCGCGGTACATTGGGTTTTTGACGTTTATTCTGAGTTTTTATTTATTTAAAGAATTTGAACTTATTTGTAATTTTTTCTAAATTTATATCAACAGTAGTGACTATAGAAGAATTTCAATGGAAGTATTACATTTATCTATGACGTATTATTTAAATAAGTACTACATTTAATTTGTAGATTAGAGGTTAAGATGGAGTTTTCTCTAAAAAAAACCTGTTAAAAACAGAAAAATTTGCATTGTTTATGGCTGCAGTTCTTCTGCTAATAAAAGTCGAACAGTTCGATTTCATTCATTCTTAAAAAAAAGGTAAAATACTAGTTTGTGTGAAGAATAAATGGGGTTTCACAATGATGTGTGACAGTGTGCCAAATTAAAGGCATGGAAAAGAGCATTGAAAATTGCAATGATATTGTTGATGTACTTCCACATAATATTATGTGGCCACAATTTATTATTTACTGGCCTTCTACCATGCTTCTAGAAGATAAAGAGCAACGTGCGAACTTACATATACTATCTAAATCTAAGCAAATAAATGAATCCATACTACTATTTAAACTAAAAGTAAAATAAAACTACTGAAAACAACAACAAATAACTACAAAAATATTAATATTAAATACTACTAGAAAATATATACAACTACAAACTAATATCAACAAAGAAAAATGATAACCTATCTTAAACAAAATAATTCTACAGTTAATAACTACTTACCTACAATAAAAAACTACAAAACAACTAATGGCTAATGTAAATATAACTATAGTCAATAATTAATAATAATAAAATCTAAACAAATCTACCAAATACACTAATAAAACACAAATTACCACAACTAGAGCACGCATTCGCCATAGAAGACCATACAAAATGAATCTGACATGTACCGCTAGAGATTTGTGATCAGCGCCATCTCTTGATAGTTTGGAAGCCCAATAATCAAGAATGGATCAAAGATCCCTGAATCACTAAAGATGATTTACGTATCGTACAATATTTTATCTACGATGGAATGAAAAAAACCCAATAAATATAAAAAATACTATTATTATTTATGAATTTTGATCACAATATTAAATGATTAGTTTGCCATGATAACAATTTTGCTTTGCAAATTTGACGTATTTGCTCGGCAACTCGTGACTAATGAAATATTATTACCTAACAACCATTTTACAAAGTTAAAACTAACAACTAATCATAAATTTTACACAATTTCGTATATAAAATATATTTATTGGGTTTTTTATTATATCTTAGATAAAATATTGTACGATACACATACGTGAAACATCTTTAGTCTCTCAGGCGTCTTAAAACACGAGCGTGACCCATTTCTAACTAAATACTAGTTGCTTCAGTTAAATATAGATACATTTATTATATTTGGTCTAGAATCTACAGAAGTTTAACATATTATTTCTACAAAGACCAGATGGTAGTATATAACCTAAGTTCTACCAAAGGGAAAAATTTACCAGAAATCCTACGCCATATTAAAATCGTAACATATGCGGAAAATACATCAACTGAACCAACTTCAACCTCAATAAGTCAAATTGACACAGCAGCACCGCCCGTAACTCCAACAAAGGAAATGCTACAGCAGACAACCGATAAAAACGAATGGCATCCTGCACCCAGCAATAAAAGTAATCGAAATAGTCCACAAGAAGAAAGAAACGTCAAACAAAAAACACTTAAAGAGTACTGGCTCGGAACACCTACAAAAAATCGTTTTCTAAACATCTCAAAAGATAATCAAGACGAACCTGAAACAGAAATAGAAAAGAATGAAATTAGGCCACCACCAATTTTCGTACATGCTATCGAAAATATAAAACCTCTGACTGACATGCTAGAAGAAAACGCAAAAGATGACTACCCAATAAAATTAGTAAGTAATTCGCAAACAAAAATTCAACTTAAAACTGGCGAAATTTACAATAACATTGTCAAAATATTGAAAGAGAAAAAAACTGAGTTTCACTCCTATCAATCTAAATTAGACCGGAAATTCAAAGTTGTAATTCGAGATCTACATCACAAAGTAGACTTGAATGATCTAAAACAAGAAATTGACTCATACGGCCATAGTGTTATGAATATCTCCAACATAAGACATAGGGTATCTAAAAATCCACTGCCAATGTTTTTTGTTGAAATCCAATCCAAAGGAAACAACAAAGAAATACAGTGTGTCCCATTTAAGGTACGCATGCATTGGGATCTCGAGAACCGTAAGAGATACGAGGTTGGTTAAATTAGACGAAAGTTGCCTGATTAGTAGGGTAGTCTGAACATGCATTTGTTTTTCCAATTGAATGCATAGGTCACTAGATATTGGCTAAAATGTAAATTTTGCGATTTTCTTTTTTTGCTGATAACTTCGTTGTATAACATAATACGAGATTTTGGTTTGCACTTTCTTATGACACTTTTTAATGGTGAATTTGCAGAAGTTCTCAAAATTTTTTTATATCGAAACATTTTCGAGTTACTGGTATCAACTTTTGTTTTTCATATGGAGGTCATACATAGTAAGCTATGACATTTTTGAATAGAGATTTTTTTTGCTTTGCAACGATATAAAACACAAATTAACGAATATTGTATTTTATAATAATATTGAATTGAAAAATAGTGAATCATAGGCTGCTATGGAAGAAAATAACAATTTCAGACAATTCAAAAATTATTTACGAAAACTTTGCCATAAATATTCTATTAATTGGCTATTTCGATGCAAGTAGTTCTGCTTATCTCATTCTGTTTTTTCTAACTTACTTAACATTCTTGGATTATAATGATTTCGAATTCTTACTGTGGCATTTCGTAGTACATTTGCATTCTAATATTCCAGAATAAAGATTTTATTTTCTCAGTAACTATATAAAAAAATCTAATTGTGTTAAATCCCTATCTATTATCCTCCAAATCGAACATTTAATTACTGTACTACGATTTGTGAATTGTGAGCAAAAGCTCGGCCCTACCGAAACCACATATTTTGTATTTGACGAAGTGGCAATGTATCTAAAATATCTGCAATATCATTTTGTTACATATTTAAATATCTATCCCTATTTAACTTTTCGTTAATTATGATTGGGCCAATTAGTGGAATTCTTAGTATACCACACCATACAATGAAACTAAATTTAACTCAATGGCAAGATTCTATTATTTATTATTAAATTTTTTCCATAGCTGCCTACGATTCACTTTTTTTATTTCAATTTTATTATAAATATCAAATTTCGTTAATTTTTGAATTAATTATAAAAATTTATTATTACTGTTTTATATCGTTGTAAAGCAAAAAAAAAATCTCTATTAAAAAATGTCATAACTTACTATGTATGACCTCCATATGAAAAACAAATGTTGATACCAGTAACTCGTAAATGTTTCGATATAAAATTTTTTTGAGAACTTCTGTAAATTCACCATTAAAAAGTGTCATAAGAAAGTGCAAACCAAAATCTCGTATTATGTTATACAACGAAGTTATAAGCAAAAAAAAGAAAATCGCAAAATTTACATTTTAGCCAATATCTAGTGACCTATACATTCAATTGGAAAAACAAATGCATGTTCAGACTACCCTACTAATCAGGCAACTTTCGTCTAATTTAACCAACCTCGTATCTCTTACGGTTCTCGAGATCCCAATGCATTCGTACCTTAAATGGGACACACTGTATACAATATAGAATTCCTGATGAGAACAAAAATGAAGCTCGAACCACCCTGATCAAAAAAAGTAATACCACAATGCACTACATGCCAGCGGTATGGCCACACAAAAAGCTTCTGCTACAGAAGTGCTCGATGCGTGAAATGTGCTGGAGATCATCGCACCTCAAAAGGCGGCTGGACAGAGAAAAAGAACAAAAATGTAAAGTGTGTTCTCTGCAGTGAGAACCACCCTGCTAATTACAAAAGTTGTGCCGTCTATAAAGATCTAATAAAAAGAAAATTTTCACCTCTTCGTCCAAAAGACCAGGGAACAAGTTATGAATCAAGGGAACAAGGCGCCAAAACGGTGCATGTTGGAAAATGTTTTGTTCAAGCTGTACAGCAAACTAATACTAAAAAGACGAAAACGAAACCGTTAACCATATCACATCCTCATCCATCGATATGACGAAACTAAAAAATATGATGAAAGGTCTGATGGAGCAGTTCTTACTAGTGATGTGTCGTTCATGAACGAGTCGTTCATTTTGAACTACAAAGATCAGATAAAAAGAAAATTCCCACCACTTCGCCCAAAATACCAGGCAACAAGTAATGAATCAAGGAACCAAGCTCAAGCCAAAACGGTGCACACTGGCAAATTTTTTGCTCAACTTGTACAGAAAAATAGCACCAAATAAGACGAAAACGAAACCGTTAGCAATGTAACATCCTCATCCAATGACACGACTGAACACATGATAAAAGATCTAATGGAGTAAATGGGCACCATGCTAAATTTTCTCACAACCCTCGTCTTTAAGATGAAATAATGCCTCAGTTTTCACGTATTGCACTCTGGAACGCCAATGGTCTCGGACATGTTAAAGAAGTAAAATCTTTCCTAATAAAAAAAAAAATCGATGTTTTGCTAATATCAGGATCTCACTTCACTAAAAAAAGCTATATAAAATTCCTCTACATAATATTTACACTACGAACCATCGAGACGGTACCGCGCATGGAGGTACTGCAGTAATAATCAAAAGTGCCATAAAACATCATGAACAAATATCGCCATTGAAGAAGAGCACAGAGAAATTACCCTGTCAGCACTCTACTGCCCACCAAAACACGTAATCAAGAAAGAACATTTCATTAAATTCTTCCAAACGCTCGGCCCAAGATTCACAGCAGGTGGCGACTACAATGTCAAACACCAACAATGGGCCTTAAGACTGGCTACCCCTAGAAGCAGAGAACGACTAAAAGCTTCTGAGAGCAGAAGTCTGCAATTTGTGTCGACTGGAGAATCAACGTACTGGCCGACAGATAAACGAAAAGTCCCAGATCTGATCGACTTCTACACGACAAAAGGTATTTCAAAAACTTACCTCTTCTTTCGATCTTTCATCCGACGACACGCCAATAATTTTGACTTATAGCATTGAAATCATAGAAAATCAAAAGAAGCCATCTCTTTATAATAAGAAAATAAACTGGGACCACTTTAGAGAAATAATGAATAATAAAATAACCAGCAATATTCCTTTAAGAAATACAGGCGACCTAGACAATGCTATTGCTCACTTCAATAGCACAATCCAGTTTGCCGCTTGCGATGCTACCCCCGCAGACAACAGAACTACTCAGATTCAAGTCTGTCCCCGACTAGAGAAAAAAAATTGCTGAGAAAGGTAAATTCAGAATAATCTAGATCAAAACCTGACAAAACAGCCTTAAATAAAGCCAGCATAGAAATAACTCAATTGCTAAATAATATCAAGAACAAAGTAATTGAAGAGCATCTAAGCAATCTGTACAATACTGAGGCAAACAATTATTCCCTTTGGCGTGCAACTAAATAATTAAAGAGACCCCAAATCACATGTCCTCCTATAAGAACACAAGAAGGATCATGGGCGAGATCAAGCAAAGAAAAGGCGGATGCGTTAGCCAGGCACTTCATACAAGTTTTGCAGCCTTTTCCACCTGCAGACGAGGATGACAGCGTCGAACAAGAAAACCTCCGCCAATATTTGGATAATATATCCTCTAGTGATATACAAATAAAATATTTCAAAACTCATGAGATTTTGAATATAATCATAAATAAACACGGCCCTAAAAAAGCTCCAGGTTTTGATTCTATCACAGGACAACTACTCAAGGCACAATGAAATGCATCCGACACCTAACTATCCGATTCAATGTAGTCCTTCGAGTCCGTTATTTCCCAAGTCAATGGAAAATCGCTCAAATCGTTGTCATCCCAAAACCTGGCAAAAATCTAGAAGACGTAACTTCCTATAGACCAATCAGCCTGTTACCAACCATATCCAAGTTATTTGAAAAAGCACTAATCACAAGACTGTATCCAATTATTCTAGAGAAAAACTTTATTCCAAATAATAATTTATATCCCAATGCGTGTTTTTTTTATTGTTATAATGTCGGTTGTACATATTTTGCAATTTTTTAAGTTTCCAACAATAATAAATTATCACTTTTCTGTCCATGGGTTAAGTTTATTCTGATTAAAATATTCAATTTTTTTTCTTTACCCTACCCAAACAGCACAACTTACAACTAACTTTTGTTTCATCACTACTACGTATATCAAAACAAAACCAAAATTTTTTAGATTCATTTTAACAGCATCGCAGTATGCATAGTCAACACGTTTCAATATACAACTGTCAGTAATTTCTGTGCACGTATATGACGAATTAATTACGGTTTTTATCGAAAATTGCCGAATGATCCGGCGGCCAAAATTCCGGGATCCGCCTTTTAAGCGATCTGTACCATCGCTATCGCAAATAACGATTATCTACGACCGTTGTTAAAAGTGGCTCTTTCAATGGTTGCTTAGCAAGTTAAAAGTGTCACTTTCTGACATGTGTTGAAAGTAACATAGCAACGTGTTAAAAGTTATTTTATTGTTACCTTGAATACGTTGCTAACGATTTGTATCAATAAATCAAAATACCATTCTACATTCTTTGTAGATTAATACACTAGGAATATAGAAGATCAAATTTTGTATTTTTGTTTAAATATTCTGGTTTCAAATACGGAAATCAATGGAAATGATTACCTGTACTATGCGAGGTCTGTAATTATTATATGCAAACCAACTTCCTTTTAAATATATGTTACAGTTATCGACATAATGTAAAAAAGTATATGGCAATTTTGAGAGATCAACCTGACCGACCATTGGACCGAGCTATTTTTTGGGTAGAACACATCATCAGGCACAATGGCGCTCGTCACCTTAGATCTGCTTCAGTTGATATACCCTTGTATCAGTACCTTTTACTGGATGTTTTTTGTGTAATTGCTGTTATATGTATCGTTTTTGTTATATTGCTTTATGTAATTATAAGAAAACTTTGGTATTGGTTCAGGAAATTTGACAAAGTCGCAGTTAATATGAAAAGTATTAAACCCAAAAAAGAATGACTGTTAATAATATAGGTGTAAATTCAGTGCGCTCATATTTTTTGCTGATTAAGTTAAATTATTTTATGAGGAAATGTTACTTAATGTTGGTATTAAAAGATAATTATCATCCATAATATTGATAGAAATAGGAGATTTATTTACGCTGTGTTTGTATATCAGGATATACAAAAATTTCAGTAGTTTATGTAAAAATAAATAACGTTTACATAATATTAAGTAGGCTAATATATATTGACATTACATGTAATAAAATTTATGATTATTTTTTGAGTTTGTTAATATTAATAAATAAAAAGGAATATGAAAATCTTTGAAGCTAATATCTTGTTTTATTTAATCACAAGCCACAATATTTTCCAATAGGTTATGGGCCCAGGCTCGTGTAAAAACGTAATTTGAATAAGTAAAATTTCTTTGAAGATGATTAGTTAATACACATTCGAAATAAGAAAACTGCAAAGGAAATGTAGACAGCGCTAAAAGATTTTCATGAAAAAGGCACACTTACAAATAAAGTGCATCTCATGCGAATGATTTATTCCTTAAAATTAAATGAAAATGAGAGCGTTACAGAGCATATACATGATATGCAAAAACTATTTTTCAAATTAAGGGATATTGGTTAAGAAGCACTATCTGATAAATGGAGTGTGGCAATATTATTGAGCAGCCTACCACGAAGTTTGATGCATTAATAACAGCGTTAGAAACACGACCAGATATGGAGTTGACATTTCCAATTGTACAACAGAAAGTAATAGCTGAATATGAACGGCGACAACATGCAAATGAAATATGAATTCACAAGAAATAATTATGAAAACAGTGCCAAATAAAGGATCCATGACCTGCTATGTTTGTAAGGAAATCGGTCATCAGAAACATGCATGCAGAAAATACACAGCTTGGAAAGAAAAGAATACAAATAAAGTTGAAAAACAATGAAAAAAATTTAATAATAAAGTAAAGTAAAGTTTCAGGTTGGTTAATAGATTCGGGTGCAACACGACATGTTGTCAATAACATAAAGTTATTCACGTCGTTTGTCAAAACATATAAAGCTACAATTGAAGATTGATAGAAGCGTATGTTGGCTCTCATTGAAACATATCATTTCGATTATTACACCATCTTCAAAATGACTATACTCGTACAAGAGTGGCAAGTAAGTATTTATATAGAACTAAACATAACTGTTAACAGATCCAAGAATTAAATTAAAGGATTCCCAGAATAGCCCTTTGGATTTCCATAGCAAGTGATAACGAAGAAAACACCGTGTGATATCACCTTAGTTAAGTCCATTAAAAATAAGTTAGAATCAAATAATTTAGTACTATGCAAAGCTGACAAAGGTAATACTATCACAATTTTACATAAACCCGATTACATAAACAAAGTTAATAAATTTATTAGTGATAACAGTTTAACAAAATTAAAATCAGATCCCACACTAAAAATTTCAAAAGCAAGTAAAAACTGCCCAAGGTAATTGTCCTGGCATATTAAATCGAATGGACACTAATACATACAAATTAACTCATCCAAATCCTTCATCTCCCAAATTATATGGGTTACCAAAAATTCACAAACCTAATAAACCTATTAGACTAGTGGTTTCCTAAATAAATGCACCGTCCTATAATATTTGCAAGTTATTGAATCCAATCTTAAAAACGGAACTAAAATTTCGTCCCAAGCATACAATAAAAATCAGTATAGATTTAATGAAAAATCTGGACAATTTCTATTTTAATTCACATGTTACATTAGTTTAATTTGTTGTGTCCAGCTTATTTACATTCATCCCGGTTAAAGAAGTTGTACAAATCATTGAAGAGAAGTTACAGATCTGTAATCCTATCTTAAAAAAAGAAATATTGACAGTTTTAGATATTTGCAAGCAACAAAATTATTTTATTTTTTCAAACAACAAAATGGCTTGCTCTTCTTGCAGATATTTTCATGGATAATTTAGAACCTAACTCCTTAATAATAAAGAACTACCCCTTATTAACAACATTAACTTTTGGTACCGCTATGTACACGATGTCATTTGTTTTTGGAGTGGTACTGACAGACAATTAGACCAATTTTTATCACTATTAAATATAAATAAAAACATAAAATTTACTCTAGAGAAAGAAATAAATTCTAAACTAAATTTTCTTGATCTAACCATTAATTGTATAGCGTAATAAATAGTACTTGTGTTTATTACGATTAAAGATTGCAAACGATATTAAGAGATTTCAAACTAAGTAAATGGTTCATTGCTAGTTTTTCGTGGAAAATTCCACTTCTTTAGTATTTCAGTTCAGTTCCCGCCTAATCAGCGGATGTCAAGAAGTTGTAGGAAATATTTAACCAGTGTCTTATGCGAGAGCAGTGCCAGTTAGAGTTATTTTGAGTGCCACTGTCTCATCCCTTAAGTAATAAATTGTGAACCTTGGCAGTGAGCAACCACTTGCATTTTGGCTTTTCTTATGAAATGTTCGAAGAATTTCTACACAGTTTAAGGGCTTCTCTCGATTGTCAATTGTATGCATAGTTTTTGTGAAGTTTATTATGTGAATTCATGTAAGTAGATTTAAGTTTTATGTATGAGTATTGTTAATAGCGAATGTTATATCAGTTTCGATCTTTGAATGTTATTGTAAAAGTTAGTGAGTAAGCGTTACTTTGGATTATATAGCGTTGAATTATTTAGCTCTTAAAAGTATTTGATTTATATAATTTATTTTGCTTGCTTTGCTTATTATTAAATATTATATAATTTTGTTATTGTTGAACACGTGTTTGATTCCCGCCTGCGCACATATTTCCCGCCATTTGATAAGAAGTCTTTTTCTAAATAATCTTCGGAATCGAGTTTGCATATTCCGTGGTGGCCAGCGACTACGCTACCCTTGGTTATTCATTTCATCAAGTAAAACCCTTTCGTATCTCAGTTACCTCTTGGTACCAAGTGCGAGGTACCTGTTACATCAACCATTCTGAAGATGATGTAATAACTGAAATGATCATAAATAATTATTGTTAATAAAGTTTTTGAAACGTGAGCCGAGCGTTTTTCTTATTTTTATTTAGGTACAATTAAAGTTGCAAATGGAGAATTCGCGCCAGCTCACGTAATGGTCAATTATCAATAGTGGATGAAAATGACAACGTTACATTAGTTGAAGCTACAGAAGTATTATTTGCAATAAAATTGGCAGGTAACGTAGTGTCAGTTTGTCGTTTGGCATTACAAGATTATGAAGTTGATTTCAAAAGGAAATTGTATGAAATTTTGAAAAATGGTAAACAGATCAGTGCTGCGGATCCAATTGGAAATTTATATTGTTTACGAAAATTATATAAAGTTAATGCAGTGATTGAGCACAAAGAAAATTGTATTCATAACTGGTATCGAAAATTGCGACATCGAGATTCAGAAGCTATAAAGAAAATGTATGCAGAAAAATTAGTTGACAGGATAGAAATAGTTTATTGTGGTATCAAAGATTCATGTGTATTTAAGGCAAACTAATAAGATTATCATACCCAAAAAACTTACCAAACAAGTCATCAGGACTATTGGATTTAATTCATACAGACGTTTGCGGTACTACGCAAACTGCAACTCCAAGTGGGACGAAATACAGGTCACATTTATTGATGACTATTCGAAATATACAGGAATTTGTTTATTAGCACATAAATCAAGTACCAGAAGCACTAAAAGGGTATCAGGAGTAAAGTAAAAGCAAATTCGTTCGGATCGTGGTGGTGAGTACTTGAGCAACAAATTTCAAATGTTCTTGGCAGATGAAGGAATTCAAGTTTAATTGACTGCAGCATATTCACCACAGCAAAATGGTGTTGCAGAACGGAAAAATAGAACTCTCATGGAAATGGCATGATGTATGTTAATTGATGCTAATCTGCCAAATACTTTTTGGAGAGAAGCAATCAGTGCGGCTAATAGAGTACTTGCAGGAGGCGTGGCTTATTTGGTGGGAGTCTGTTTGTGGACAACGACCGTTCAAGTTAGCATTGAGTCTTATGGAGGTTTTGGTTCTTATGACTTATTTTTGTGTTTTGTCGGTGTTGATTGCGTGTTTCGATTATATTATATAATTTTTAAGAAAGGTAAACGTATATAAAATGTATTTGCATTAAATATAATACATATATGTATAGCAAGTATATTTTATATGAAATGTATTAGAAACACATTAAATATATTGGTAAGTTGATGTATAGTATATGAATCAATACTGATGAGAGATTTTTTTTCCGAATATCACTCCTAAGATTCTCCCGATAAAGCTTTCACATATTCATATAATTTACTCATCTAAAAATGAAATGTAAATTAATATATTTTAAAATTTAAAGTTAAAGAAAACAGTTGTATCAAAGAAATAAAATATTAACACTTATCAAGTCTTACAATGCGTTGTCTTGTTAGAATTATGATGTTAATTGTCGAAACCCTTGATAACTGATTAAAAACTGTTTAGTAACTGAAGAACTTGACCAAAATTATTTTTATATCCTCTTTTAATTTGTTGTGGAGATTGAAATTGGTTGGAGTTTTGAAAGTTGCTTGAATTGGTTTATTTTGGTAATAAGCAACCAGTTTTCCAATTTAATTAGTAGAAGCAAAATGTACTTCATAAAACTTTCTTCAAATTGAGGTAATTCCTAAAACTATAAAATTTCTGACATCTACATCGATTTTCACTAATTATTAAATAAATAAGCATATAGCATTTTCTAGTCTATCAGAAAATACACAAAATATGATGAATATATTCCAGTTTTATAAAGTGTTTTCATCAACATTTATGATACTACACTTTGAAAATACGCTATTTTAAATTGCTTTATATTTAGGAGAATTTTATGTAACCAGTATAATTATGAACTTACCTTAATCAACGCCATAAGTTTTCTTCTTGTAAAACAACGTAGAAAGCGAATAACAGATAATTTGACAAAAGTAAACATGAATACTCCATAAGACGCCATGTTAAAATTTTGTCTGGTTCTCCAGAAACAGGTTCGCGCGCTAAGTTTGTGACCTTGATGCAAGTACTCTATTACATCCAAAATAGAATACTAACACGTTCAACAAGTATGACACCATTTGAACTTTGGAACAATGAAGAACCAAATATAAAGAATTTTCAAATTTTTGGCTTAAAATGTTTTGTTTATGTTCATAAAGAAAGAAGACAAAAGCTTGATAATATAAGCCTAATAATTATATTTCTTGGTTATGACAATGAATCTAAAGTATATCGATGCTAGAATTCATCATCTAAAAGGATTATTGTCAGTCGAGATGTCAGATTCAGTTTTGAAGCACATGAAGTTAAACCTTTCAATAAAGTTCAAAATATTCAGGTAGATATCAAACCTAGTAAAATAAAGATCAAACATATCAAATACTGAAGATCAATCAGTAAATGAAGAAATGCACAATCAAAATGATGAATTATTGGAGGAGGAGCAATTTGAAAATGTACAAGAACAAGTACTTCTAATTTGTGTTTCTCAACGATCATCTAAAGAAATAACACCAAAAAGATTAAATTTTAAAAAATAAATTTTCATTATTACTAGTTAAATTGTTGAACAAAAAACATGCAATGAAGCTATTTCCAGTAAAGAAAAAGAATATGCCCTTAAAAAGAATGGCACTTGACAGTTAGCAGAGTTACCTAGGGACAGAAAAGCAATTAGGAGCAAATGTGTTTACAAAGTCAAAACCAATGCAGATGGCAGCATTCAACGATTTAAAGGACGTGTGGCATCACAAGGTTTTTCACAAAAAAGACTTTAAAAAAACATTTGCACCTCTGGGACGTCAAACAACAATGCATGTATTATTATCAGTAGCAGCTAAAGAAAATGTATTGGTGTATCATCTTGATACGATATTTCTTAATAGTGAACTTAGTGAAACAATATACAAGAAACAGCTACCATGTTTTCACATCGAAATTTTGCCAACTAAAGAAAATTATTTATGGTCTTAAGCAAGCTAGATCGTGGAATGAAGCAATGCAAAAACACACTTAAATAAAGGTCTGTCATCGTTGTATTTAAACCTGGCACATTCTGATATACCGTTATATTTCGAGTCGTTGGGCTGCCCCTCAGGTTCTTGCCGTGATTATGTTCGTGCGACGATCAAGTTCCTGACACAATTCTTCTAAATATTGTCTTTGTTTGATAGTTTTGTCGCTGTTAATTTTGATATTAGCGAAATTAGTACTAACTAACTTCTTAGAATTCTTAAGAAAATTTATACATCGGATGAATTTTTCAGGGTAACCTTAACTGGCCTAGGCCTTGAGCTAGTACTTGAAGATCTGCCGATGCGAAATAGTTTGTAATCAGAAGGTGAAATTGTCAGGGTGGAAACTTTGGAGAGATTTTGTCTTCTGATACAGTTATCGCTAAAATTGTTCAAGCGGTCTCGGCAAAGATCGAAACAGTGTTTGACGCCAAACTGTCAAAACTAACTGACGAGATCGCAGGACTCCGTAAGGAGTTAGTGAAAAAGGACAAAATAATTCAGAGTCTGTCCAGCGAAGTCGATAAACTAGAACAATACAGTAGGAGAAGCTGTCTACGGATCTTCGCAGTGGAAGAGCAGAAAAACGAAAATACTGACGACGTCGTCATGCAGTTCTGCAACCAGAAGCTGGGGGTCCCACTCCAGCCTAACGCCGTCGACCGCTCTCACCGGGTCGGGAGACCCATGCCATATTAGTGCCGCCCCTTAATCGTAAAGTTTTGCCGATACAACGATCGTGCGTCAGTGTATTCCCAAAATAAGAAATTCGGGAATAGTGATTAAGGAGGACCTAACTATAACTATAAATGCAGCAAAAAAGAAATATGGACTCAGAAACACTTGGTCGCGGGATGGTGTGATTCACATAAAAATTAGTGATAGCGTGCACAATGTTACTTCCCTAAGCGAGTTCAATGAACTGAAGATCTAAGTAAATCTTCGACCTTGGTGAAATGTCTGAACTTGCAAATGTATATATTTATTTCTAAATTTAAATTTGTTTATTTCATCTGTTGTGTATTTTGCACGTACAATTAAATGCGGTTTTTTGATTCATTTTTACTATTTTTTGTAAATTATAATTTGTTAGAGCTTAGTTAAATTTTCTGTTGCATATACACATTTCTTTTCTCGGTATGTTAAAATTAGGGCACTTAAATGTAAGATCGTTATCGACAAATTTTCAAGAATTTAAAGATTTACTCATCGATAATAACTTTGATATCTTTGGAGTCTCTGAGACTTGGCTAAGTGAGAATATTAAGGACAATATCTTTAACATTCGTAACTATACGTTATTGCGGAAAGACAGAGTCGGTAGGGGAGGAGGTGTAGCGTTTTATATTAAAACCTATCTATTAAAATATGACTTAACGTTTAGGGAAGAAGTGAACGTATCAAATTGTTGCATAGAACAGAGTTGGATAACTATAAAAATCAATAAAAAAATTTTGCTATTGGAACTTTGTACCGTCCGCCATCTAGCAGCGTAAACGAGTTTAATGGTAACTTAGAAAACACTCTTAGTTAGTTATTTCCTAGCGATGTGAATATAAATATGCTCAATATCAATTGCAATCATGTTAGATCTTTTACCAATCTGCTGGACCAATTTAGTTTCACACAATTAGTTTCTGAACCAACTAGGGTTACACATTACTCTGAAACACTGATCGATGTTATTCTAACATCTAATAATGATATATGTTCGATGTTATTAATATTAATGCTCACGGCATTTCTGATCATATGGTGACTGCTTTTAATGTTACTTTGAAGTGTTTCATTTCCAAAAGAAAAATGTTATTTGTACGAGACTTTAAAAATGCAAACTACACTTATTGCTTTGAAGCACTTCGATCAGTATGTTGGCACAATTTACCTATCTACCTCTGATGTGAATGACAAACTTGCAATATTCAATGATAATCTCTTGACACTTTTTAACACTTTCATGCCCTTGAAAATAATTTTAGTGCGTAAGCCAGCTTCATCGTGGATCACTGACGTGATTAAGATTATGATGAAGTGCAGAAATAATGCATATGCAATATTCAAAAGAACAAAACTACAAAGCCATTAGGATTATTATAAGTCTCTGAGAAATCTTGTTACTAAATCAATACGCCTAGAAAAACAAGCTTATTTAGAATACAAAATCCGTACTGACAAATCAAATGTATGGTCTGCGCTTAAAAACTTTTGATACGAATTTAAAACCAGAAATAAATCTACCTAACAATCTTTTAGATTACAATGCTATAAACAATTACTTTTTGAATTCAGTCCAAACACCGCAGGTCTCGCAAGATACACTTTCTCTTTACAATAATAATACTTTTTCTAATTCAACATTTTCTTTTAATCTTACTAATGAAGACGAAATACTTAATATTATTCAATCCATACGCTCTCAAGCGATGGGCGATGATCAAATTAATCTAAAAATGTTAAAATTAGTTCTACCATCCATTTTACCTCAGCTTACACATTTGATAAATTCCTATCTCATAGACTGCGTATTTCCAGACTTATGGAAAGTTGCCTTGGTGAAACCATTACCCAAATGTAAAAATCCTGTATGTCATGGTGATCTGCGACCAATCAGCAATCTTCCAACCTTATCCAAAGTGCTAGAAAAAGTTATTTACAATCAAATCTCTGCTTTTATAATTCAATTAAATATTTTACCCGAAATACAATCAGGTTTTAGACCTGGACATAGCACTACAACGGCGTTGTTGAAAGTAACAGATGATCTGATACATTATATTGATGACAGGAAAATGGTTTTGCTTGTTTTTTTGGACTTTAGCAAGGCCTTCGACACTCTGAATCATGAACTTCTGCTAGCTAAATTAAAATATCTAGGGTTTCATGATAATTGCTTGAAACTAATTTCTAGCTACTTTCAAAATAGATGTCAAAGAGTAGTTTAAAATAATGAGGCCTCAGATACCTTAAACATAACTAAGGGCGTAGCGCAGGGTTCAATCTGTGGGCCGTTATTTTTCTCCCTGTATACCTTCGACATTTGTAAGTTTGTCACTCATTCAAATCTGCATATTTACGCGGATGACACACAATTATACTTGCCCTTCGAAGCTTCAGAGTATGAGGATGCAATTTTAAAAGTAAACAGTGACCTTGAAATTGTAGCAAAATTCGTTAAATCTCATTGCCTAGTTATCAATGACAATAAATCATCATTTATGCTTTTTGGTAATAAAACCAGCCGCCAACTCCTGATTGACAGAAATGTTATTGATATAAAACTTAATAATGTTAAACTTAAACTGAAAACCACTACCAAAAACCTTGGTTTAGTGTTGGACACCGAACTGCGTTTCACAGAGCATGTTAGTCTGCTAATTAGAAATTCATTTCTGGCTTTAAAAAACCTCTACATGAATCGCTTTGTGTTGTCCACTAAATATCGACAAATACTAGCAGAGTCTTGTGTACTTTCTGTATTCAAATATTGTGATACTGTTTATGGACCATATTTAACGGCTAATGATGTACGTAGAATACAGAAGGTACAGAATAGTTGCGTTCGTTTCATATTTGGTTTGCCTAGATATGTGTCAGTATCTCAGCTTTTAAAAGAAATGGGTTGGTTAAATATGTCTATTTCGCAGGAAGCATCATTTAGCATGTCTTATTCACCGCACCATTATTTCTAATGTACCATCATATCTAGCGGATAAAATTTCACTCAGATCCAATATGCATGACAGGATTTTAAGAAATTGTATTACGTTACATACTCCTTTGCATCGAATTTCATTTTGCAAACGGTCATTTAGTTACAACTGTCCTCTTATTTACAATAATATTTCCGATGATCTCAAACTATTACAACCACTCAGCTTCTCCCGCAACGTTAAAAAAAAATTTGTTGTCCCTTCAATGAGTAATCTTTAACTTATTTGTATATACGAATATATTTGTGTATTCTTGAAATTATAATTCTTATAATTGTCTATTATGTTCATACGACCATATTATATATTCATTTATTTTGCTGTATACGTGTTCACTTTCCTGTAATGATTTTCAAAATTGTTTTATAAGTGTAAATAGCTAGTAGTAAGAATAGCTTCGGCTGAACTTCGCCACAATAAAGAAATTATTATCTCATTTCTCTCTTTTCAGGTTCAATCATTGCACAACGACCTCATGAGGTAAGTATGTACAATTTTATTAATTATTTTGGCGTAATAATTAAGTTATGAAGTTATAAACAAATTTTATTGTTGCAGGTTCCTCAATGTGATTTGAAGTTCGACCAAGAGTTTTTCTGCGTTGTCTTCAAGGTAAGTTAAGGACACTTCTTATTATTCTGCACGTATCTAGGACAATTGCTTTTTGCATGCTGATATAAGATGTTTTTGGCATGTTAAGTGTTTGAAGTGCTTCATGTAGCTGTTTCGGGATTTCAAAAACTGGAACAACGGCGAGCCGACACACTTTTAATCAATGTTGGATGAACCACAGTTCAAACATGCACACGTCAAAACCAAGCTCGAAAAGAAACGTGTACTCTCACTCAATACTCTCACTGTTGGATGTTTTTCGTAATAAAATAATTGAAGTGAAAATAAAGTATTTTTGAAATACAGTTTTATCTTTTATTATCTACGAATCCAATAAATTTACCACCTTGACAAGACAAATTGATCTTTCCGCGATAAAGTCATTAAAAGATCAATCAACATGTATAAGATAAAAAAGATCAGAACTGTGTTAAGGAGTAGTTTTTCCAAAATGGCTACTACAATCAATAATTATTTAGAAGAAACAGATGTTGACATGATTAAAGTAAAAGCGATATTTGACACGTTCGAGACTAAATATGAAGAAATAATGAAATCAAACGAACAAACGTTCATAATTATGTGTGAAACCAATTGTTCCGAAGAAGATTTAGAGTTCTAAATTGACTCATGTGATCAGTATGAACAAAAATAAAATATAGTAAGAAGATTGATCAAATCCGCAGAAAAAATTAATGACAGGGAGCTTAGTGCCGTTAATTCAAATGCAGAAGTTTCTGTTACAGTTTAGCTTCCACCGCTTGAATTAAAGAAGTTTGGAGGTAATGTAAAGCAATGGTTACCATCCTGGGCACAATTTAAACGACTAGACGAAGATGTAATGATAAAAGACAGTGACAAGTTCCAGTATTTAATACAGTCAACAATCCGAGGTACAAGAGCTAGAGAGATTGTAGAAAGTTATCCTCCGACTGCTGAGAATTATCCCAAGGCATTGACTAGTTTACATGCTCGATTTAATCGAGAAGATTTATTAGTCGAGGTATATGTACGCGAACTTTTGGCTCTAGTAATGCAGAATACAATGAAAACGTCAGTGCTGCCATTGCCATCGTTATACGATAAATTAGAGTATCATCTTCGTGCGTTGGAAAGCCTAGGAGTGACAACGCAAAAATGCACATCCATGATATTCCCTCTGGTAGAGTCATGTTTACCTGAAGAATTTACTAAGGGCCTGGCAGAGAACGAATGATGCAATGAACATTGTCAATAATAATCAACCAGAAGAATAAGATATTGATAGTGCTAGAAATAAACTGAATCAGCTGATGAACTTTATGCGTTCCGAAGTTGAAAATAAAGAAAAGATATCGTTAGCAATGTCGGGTTTTGGTATAAATACTTCGCGATACAACAAGAAGAAAATAATTCAAAAGGAGAATACAGGTGAGACGGCCACAGTAACCTAAGTAAATTTTCGTTCTTCAGGTCAACTTAATAATTTTTTGGCTTAAATTGGCTAAAAAAAAAAAGCAAAACGTATACTCTAGTGATAAATGGGTTACAATTGGCTTCTAAACCACTATTCGTACGAATTTAGCATCTAATTTTTATCATAGGCTCTTCAAGATGACATCCGACCTACGTAAACCTTTATTTTTTAGGTCTACTTATCGATTTTTTATTATAAATCGACAGTAAATTTGATCGTTGATCGTTGATCTGAGTGGACCGTGAGAGTACCGGGCCATGGGCCCTCACCTCTCTTATCGGATGTTATATCCGGACATTTATGTTTATTTTAGTGTGCACTTTTGTGCCGCCTTCTTGGCGCGGAGTTTATGCTTGAGCTAGCACTAGCTTCGGGCGTTTGTGACGGAGTACATCGTTTTCGTTGTACTCCGCAAGCCTTTTGACTCCTCTGTTGGGATGGTCGGGTAGTCTGCCGAAGAACTTTGTAGCTCTTTTCAGAGCGAACTCTTTTATTGTCTCCATTGAGCGTTTGTTGCCATTCTCATGACTTTGTTCTGCATAACCTGCAGCCTTTTGATGTGAAATTTGGCTGCGTAACCCCATATGGAAATTCCATATGTGATTGCTGGCCGAATGATGGTTGTGTAGATAGTCATTTTGTTTTTCAACGACATATGGCTTTGTCTGTTAATGAGAGGATACAGGGAGCCCATCAGAGCGTTTGCATTGTTGCAGTTGCTGCTGATGTGCGGTTCCCACGTTAATCCTTTGTCAAAAAGGAGGCCTAGATATTTGTTTTTCCGGCGCCAAGGGATGTTGTTCCCGAACATCACAACGTCGCTTACAGGGGTTATCTTACTCTTTGTGAAGAGTACTGCGCTACTCTTCTCAGCGTTCACCTTGATTCTCCACTTAGAGAACCAGTTCTCCAGCTCGTCCACAGCTTGTTGCAGTCTGGCTGTGATGACACCAGCGTTCCTGGACTTGTACAGCACTGCTGTGTCGTCCGCGTACTGGGCTAGTGTTGTGCCTGCTGTCAGTGACGGCATGTCACTGCAGAACACATTAAATAGAAGTGGAGAAAGCAGGGACCCCTGCGGCAAGCCGGCTGTGATTATTCTGGCCGAGGATCTGGCCTCGTTTATTTTGACAAAGAATGTCCGTTTGGACAAATATGAACTGATGAGCTGCACCAGTGAGTGACTGATGTTTGCAGTCATCAGTTTGTATAGTAGCCCTTGATGCCAGATCTTATCAAACGCCTTTGCTACATCGAGAAAGACTGCTCCTGTAGCTTGGCGCTGATTGAAACCTTCAGTGATATACTCAACAACACGTAAAAGCTGATGCTCTGTTGAGTGCTTTTGCCTGAATCCGTGTTGGTGATCTGGAATCAAGGCTTTTGTTTCCTCTTGGAGGCGTGTGAGGATGACCCTCTCCAGTACTTTGCCCATGGTACAGAGCAGACTGATGGGTCGGTAATTTTGCGGAAAAGTGGGGTCTTTTCCAGGTTTGCGGATCACGCAAATATCAGCTATTTTCCACTCTTTTGGAAAATATCTGAGTCGGAGAGCTGCGTTAACAATGTTTGTCAGCGCTACTATTCCCTTGCGAGGCAAGAGACTTAGCGCTTTATTTGTAACACCATCATGCCCTGGTGCTTTCTTTTTATTTAGAACACGCAAGATGTCCCAGATTTCTCTCGGGCTTGCGTGTTTTATAGGACGGTTCTACCTTTATTTTATTTCTCACGTCTCTATTGAGACGACCGATAAAGCTAACATCACAGTGCTCGTAGTTCGGCGAGCACTGTTTTTCTAGGCTGTCAGCCATTGCTTCAGCTTTATCTGAATTTGTAAAGACAATGCCTTGTTCGCCATGGATTGGCGGCATTTTTGTTTTGTCTTTACGCAGCGCTTTAGCCATTCTCCAGAGTGACTGGTCTCTGGAGTTTAGCTCTGCTAAGCGGTCGTCCCATTTTTGAGACTTGAATTCTCGCAGCCGATTTTTAACTTCAGCTGCGAGACGGTTAGCTTCAGCACGATCCGCTGGCCTGCAATGTCTTTGCCAGCGGCGTCTGACTCGATTTTTTTCCGATATTAATTGTTTTATATCAGTAGGAAGGTCGGAAACAGGATTATTTGTATCCATGTACCTTGTCCTACTGATATTTGCAGTAGCTAGAGTTATTGTTTCTGTCAGATTTGAAACACCTTCATCAATATGATGCGCTGTTTCGATGACAGGTAACGGGCCGATCAGTTTCTCCAGCTCGTCGCTGAACTGCTCCCAACGAACAGTTGTAACTGCCCGTTTTTCCGTCTCTGGCTGGCCTTCACCAAGGTCCAAGAGCACAGGAATATGGTCAGAGTCAAGTTCGTTGCCTGCTACTGTGTTGTGTGTTGCGTTGATGTCTTGCAACACAGCAATGTCGAGCACATCACTTCTCCCCCCATCATGAGGGAAGAATGTGTGCTCATCAGGTCCAACAACAGCAATGCCGTTTGCCTGAGTGTAGCTAGTCAACTTGCGACCGTTTGGATTAACTAATCGGCTGTTCCACGCTGGACTTTTAGAGTTCATGTCTCCAGCTATTATGACTGCACCCGGTTGCTCCAGGAGAGCGTCAAGATCCTCTGTCAGCAAGCGTGCTGGAGGATTGTAAATAGAGACAACGCGTAAGGACTCTGTCCACGTTGTCTTTAAAGAGATTGTCACAGCCTCTGCATGTTGCAGCTCAGGCGTGATAACCTCGTGGTGATCTATCGTGTTTTTGATAAAGATCGCAACACCGCCGCCTCGAGCGCCTGTGCGATCTTTTCTGTATAGATCAAATCCGCAGATTTTTGGGTTGTTGGATGGACGAAGATAAGTTTCGTTCATCAACATGATGTCCACCTTGTTGGTAAAGATAAACTCTTCCAAGCTATCTCGCTTGTAGAGTAGACTATTTGCGTTCCAGAACGCGATTCTGAGGTGTTTTGGCACTCTACGTACTCTAACCATGGTTGAATATGCTAAGGACGTGAGGCAGTGCTTTCGCTAGTACAACTAGCAAGTCCATTGCTGAGTTAGCATTCGCTAACTCAGCTAGGATTGGTTTAATATTATTAAACATACTGTTTAATGTTGTTAGGCTAATTATGTTAAGCCAGCTATCGGTTGAAGCAGAGGATGCTGCTGAGGCGGGTGATGCTGCTTGAGCTGATGTGCCGGGCACATCATGAGCCGCTTCTGCCGCTGTGGCAGCTGAAGCATGGATAGCGGATGTTGCCTCAGCGTATGAAACACCCTTTCTCACTTGTTGGTGAGGAATGTTTCTCCGCTGAGAAGTTACCGGCTGGTTTGGCTTTTTGAGTGCTTTTTTAAGCACCTCGCAGCCTTTATAATTCGCTGTGTGATTCAGCCCGCAGTTGAACAGAGAGGATCTCCCTGCTGCTTGGTGGGACAGTCTTTGATGTTGTGTTCGTCACCACATCTTACACAACGTTTTTTCGCATTGCAGCCGTTGCTAGTATGGCCAACTCGTTGGCAATTATGGCATTGGCTGATGCTACCTTGTGGACGTTTGGATTCCACGCTAATCTTCAAGTACATGAAGGTCTTGAGATTGTAAATCTCTTTGTTCGCTGCATCTCTTGTCAGGCGGACATGTACAAGAGGCAGCGGTTTCTTGACTCGCTCTGCTGGGGCAGCATGCGAGTCTGTTGATTTTACATACCGCATCATGCGGTGAACTGAAACTGGATAGAAGTTGAGACTTTCCAGTTCAGTTTTTATATCGGATTCGGATATTGTTTCCGGAATACCGCGCAAGACAACCTGCAAGAGCTTGTCCTCTTGTAACTGGTACGTGTGGAATTGCAAGTTCGCAGCACGCAACAGAGTGGTGGTCGCACGAAAATTAGCAGCTGACTTTACGTGCAACCTGATACCGTCTTTGGTGTTGACGGTTTTTTTAATACTAACTCCACTTTCAGTTAGAGCTTTTGTTAGGTTTGCGTACCCGTCCTTCGTGTGTAGCACGATTGGCGGGATACGCTTTTCAGAAGCGGAGTCAGTTGCTGGGGACACAGCACTTAGATGTGTAACATCCATGTTATATCTTCAACTGTCTCCAGTGAAGCGAACATATTAGACGTCTCTGTTTGAGACTGTTCAATGGGTTTGAACATTTTGCTCTTTTGAGCTGGCTCAAACCCATTAGAGTCTGACGTATCAGGCTCAGAGCAGCGAACTGCTTTTTTCGAAGAACTACTGTTCGTCGTTTCAATTGTAACAGTTGAACTGCCGCTCGCAGTTTCAGCTGTTGCTTTTTTGGTGGACGTGCCGCCATTATTATTTTTCACAGAACTGTCCTTGGCAGTTCGTTGTGAGATAGAAGAACCTAGTTCTTTTTCAAGAAGTTTTATCTTCTTGGCTTGCAGAGCAAGGATTTCATTATTGGTCTTGTTTGAAAAACCAGGTTTTTGCTTAGAGCAATGATTTTTGATGAAAGTTCATCAAGCTTAAATTGCACAGAAGTCATTCTGTGCAACGTAGTGCGTTCGATATTAAAATATGTTGTGCTACACGTTGTACCCCTGTGAAGAGGGCTCGATAGTGACTCCCGGAGGTTGCACTATCCCTTTGACAACGTTGCGATATAACAATTCAAATAAATTACAATGTGTGCAGAAGCGCTATGCGTACAACACGAGGCGTCTTGAAAAAGACGGGAGAGCAGGTACAAGTGACCGTGGCTAGCGGTACTTGGAGCTTAACAGAATGCCGTATGGCCTACTGGGTTACTCAAACTGTAAACCAGTTCAGAGGCCCAGGTAAGTCAGGTAGCGATTCACAGCGTGATGTTACTCGTCCGACAAGCAGAGAGCAACTGTTCTATATGTTGTCTTGACAGTAAATTTGAGATGTTTTCTAATTACTTTTACTTCTTACTGTAATGTGTAAATGCTAGCATAGAGAGTAGTTTAGAAGCCAATTGTAACACATTAACCATTATAATAAGCGTCTCACTGATTTAAGCCAAAAAAATCGATATCGTCAGTGGGTAAAACTAAGCTTTCTCATTATCGAAAGATGATCCCCATATACTAAACTTAAAGCTTAATGACCCAGGAGTAATTTATATATGAAAAAACTGCATATATAACGTGAATAGTATGGTCTAATACACTGATGTCGTAGAAGGTATATTATACCAGAAATTAACAAACGGTGGTTCACAGACTTTCGAAAAAATGTTGAGATAATGGCAAACTAATATAAATATTTAAATTTTAAAATTATATTTCATTATTAGATGTTGGGATTTATTTGCGTGGGCAATAAATAAATTGTGATTTTGAAGAAAAACGTTTATTGAAAACAAATGTAATTGACACAACTGAATAAACAACAAAACAAAAGTTAAAAATATTTTATAAACATGATTTTCGGGACGACAGGATCATGCTTGTCTTCGACGGAAACTTGCTTTTCTCAACATTAGAGATATAAAATTAATTAATATAATTAATTTATTTCAATTTTTGTCTCATTTTGAAAAGTTAGGTTGTTGCTGGTGCTGGTATTGTACAGTTTTGCATTGACTGCTGCATAAATGTATATTTTAAACATTTTTTATTATATTTAGGATTTTTCCATTTTCATAGTTTATAAATTATTTTTACACTAAAAAGTGCATCGAATAGCAAAAGAGGACTTTGGCTTGCCATTTAAGCTAGCACGTCCACACGTATCGCCCAGCAAAACAAACATTCTTCAATTTTACATTCGTTTTATTCGGAACCAGTTCATTTTAGAAAAGAAATGTTTTAATAAAAAAACATCTTTGATATCCTTACAACAACTTTGTCGCTATATACGTATTAGGGTCCATCGCTTAATAACGAAAAGTTTGTCGCTGATAGAAAATTTCCCTGTAAAAACATAAAATCGCGTTTCCATTTTATTGTTTTAATTAATATATACTATTTTAAATCAAGATATATAATGAGTTAGAGATCATGCGAAAATTTAAATGTGAAAGAATTATTGTTATATCTTTATAAATAGGGAAGATATCACGAAGTAAAGTTAAAAAAGTAAAGTAAAAAGTAAAAAGCAAATAAATTATAATTTTTATGCAGCAAGCACACAATGTCACGGAAATCACCCGAACAGATCCGACACGCCCGAATGTGTATATTCTTAATTAAGGAGGAGTGGGAATAAATACTAAAATCCCATTTGCCATACACCTCGGGCGTCATCAGAAACAAAACATGCCGTATTTATTAAAGGTAGTAATTTATAATCAAAAATATGGAATTTTCCGCATCCTTTAATTCTTATTTTTGATATTTTCAATAAACTTTTACCATTTTTGATTATGGTGGAATAGCCTATTGACGAAATATAAAAAAACACAAAAATTGGCAATTTTTGAGGCCTTTGCGCTGCTTGGGTGTGAACGCATAATCAAAACCAAGTCACTATCCCTTCATAGAATCACAAAAACACACCACAATTTTGTCACTACCCTTCTCAAATTAATCCTAATAAATATATTAAGACTATTATTTGTTATCATATTATATACCCTTTTCCTAATAATAAATGTTATTTTTTAAGACGCGGTATAAGTCAACACATGTAAATTATACGCATACATATATTAAACGGTGGGAACACTACATAAATGAAACAAGTTTATCATATAAGGGCCATCCAAAAATATTGCTCTTCAAATAGCCGCATAAATCTTTGATTAAAATAGTTTGAATAGTAACATTATGTCCTCTATTTGCGAATCCTTTGAGTAATGTTTCCCCTACATAATGACTTCTTATAAGTACATGTAGGATTCCCAAAACTCTTGCAGAACTTGTAGTACAGAAAACGGTGAACAAAATACATAGCATCATTAATTTATTCATTGGGAATTGAGAAGCTAGCTCGAAAATAATATTTGCTGAACTAATTAATCATGAATGAAGTATACAAATTTACATTCTAAACGCAGTGGACTGTTTATCACTAGATATTAACAGGCAGATTCATAAAAGAGATAAGCGCTAACTCCATTTTTATTATTACTCGAACTTCATTTTCCATTCTCAGGTAGTAATCAAGATTGGTTAGCATAAAATTTGGCACATTTTGATATAATTAATCTAGAAACGAAGTTACAGATGATGAAAAAATGGAATTAATGCTAATCCCTTTTATGAATCTGCCTGTAAATGTTTAGGAACTAGTGATTAATGCGCAAAATATAGTATACCGATTATTTTTCAACTTAATATGTTTCGTAACTAATGAATAATAACTTTTGTGAAGTAAAATATGAACTGTAAACACTAAATTAACTAATAAATTTTCAGTCACATCATAAAATATGACTTGGTTATAAACAATAAGTTAGGTAAATTATTATCGCTAATACATAGCTATAGGCCACATAATTTAAGTAGCGTACAAATAAATAAATATAACTTCACGCCTATTCCTCATTTTGTGACATGTACAAATATAGAATGTAGCTATAATGAAAAATGATTTGAAAATTAATACTAAAAAGACAAAGGCTATAATTTATTTATTTATTCAAACAGGCAATCGCCCAATATAATAATAATAATAGAGGGAAGCGAACAAATAATTGTAATCTTGAGTATTACTAATGAAAAAATAGAACAAGGTATTAAGTTTCAGTATCTTGCAACAATTATAGAAAACAATGACATAAATTAAAGAACAGACATAACGGCAGGAATCTTTCAAGTACGAAAGTATATAATACAGATCTGTATTGATGAAAGCATGAAAAGCGAAATTCAGACGATGGAAATGAACGTCTAAGGAAAGTACAAGGAGTAACAATGATGGACAGAATAAGAAAAAGAACTGAAATGCACACCAATATTAGACTTCATAGAAACAAGACAATTAGCATGGAGCTACAGAACACTCACCACCATAAAGTGCTGATCTGGACATGTCTTTGTATTTTTCCACGATACAGTGAACGGTAATATTATACTTAGTATGTAGTTGATGCATGATAAATGTATTGTAATAAAGTTAGTTTAGATTCAGAACTTGTAGTATACAGACGTAAAATCTTTTATGCACAATAAATAATTTTTTAAAAACCCTATTTAAAAAGTCTTAAAACTTAATATATTATAATAATAATAATATTTATTACTCAAACAGGTACAACCCAAAACAAGTAAATGATATAATGACAGCAGGTTATAGAAATTACATACAAAACGATTTTGAAGTATAAATACGGAGTGTATTTTTATCGTCGTTGAGGCGATTTTTTCCGTAACACTCACTAAGCTTATCTACATTTTAAAATTTAATTTGTTTAATATCTTCGAGTGCAGAAATCTCTGCAGAAGTACCAATTCTAATATTTTAATCACAAACTAGGTTGCTAAAATCAGGGGCGGATCCAGAAAATCTCTCGGGGGGGGAGATTTTTTTAAGTTACTGAAACATATTAATATTGGAAAAAGTAACAAAAACGGCAGGAACGTAATTAAATTCAAATTTAAATTTGTGGTTATATTAACACGTCATAATTCGAGTTTTTCAATAAGAACACAGTTTAGATCGATTTGGAATAGGAAGGGCCGGATCTACGCGATTGTCGAAATCTCTATCATAGTCGATGAGACCGTCGAGTGGATTTTTGATAATAATCTACATCGTCCGGGTAGTCAGCCGGTAACGGAGGTACCGGCCAAATGGAACTATTTTGGGAAGCAGCTCAGGCTTTTGATTCGTTGCGGTGAGGCAATTATATTTTTCTAACATGGCGATTCGACCTTAACTCGACTCTGGAAGGCGATCTATGGTTTAGTACCAGTTTAGGGCAGGTCTAAATAGCTACCTATTTAATTCATGGACTGCTTTGTTTTATAAGATTTCAATATATTGTTAAATTGGTTCGCTTATTAAATTCATTGATGAAAAATATGCGATGATCGACTGTTGTGGAATTATAAAAAGAATTAAAACAAACTAGCACTCAAATAATTTATTAAAATTTAGGCCGACGCGACGTTTCGATAGTAACTACTGAAGATAATAGTAATTATTATTGAAACGTCGGCGTAGTTTTTAATAAATTATTTGACTGCTAGGCCGTTTGTCTTAATTCTTACCTTTAAATTCATTGGCTGGTATCACGAGCTCTGTTGTTGGGTGTCTTAAGAGCAGTGTTTTAAGCTCGGTTTTAGCGCTTTACAATGTTCTAAACTTATTTTATAAAAAAAAATAAGAGTGGGGTCCGTTTTCTCAGATACACACATTTAATACTTATATGGAAAACTTATAATAAAAAATCTTTACATTATGTACTTTTCAACGTGTTTATTACTTAGATCCTCATTTCGAATCCCACAGCAGACAGTTGCCAATTTAAATTTACCCCTGTGGTTCCTCCTCCACTAACAGCTTTGGAGGCTATGATTTGACGGCTGGTAACCGCATTTCATTCGCAAAAATATATCACCTACCGAGATCCGCGTAAGCAGAGTACCACACCCATAATGGTTAAAAGGCGTGATGATATATTTATTTATTACTTACATTTTATGATGCATTTTTTTGCAAAGTGCAATTCACACACGTAACATAACTTTCTTTTTTTTTTTTGCTGGAACAAGGTCAATCCATTTTTGAAGCTCTTCATGGTTAATCGGAGTTAAAGGTGTGTAAACATGTGCCATACTGGCCGCCATTTTACACTCTATACGGCGATCGCAGCGCCTGTGGGGAATAATGAAACTAACGACGTACGATTGTCCAATATTCCTATGTGGCCCAATTATTTGAAACAATTTGAAACTGTTGCGAAAGCATATGGGTTGTCGTCTCGTTGCGAGGAGCCATGGTTGTGCATGAAACCCTCAAAGAAGACAGGAAGACTACGACCAACTAGTTAAGAGACTGGAGATGTGTACCGGACTCAACTGGGAACCGGTGTGTGAGCGCACAAGAAAGTCTCCAAGAATTCCAAGCCAACGTACTTCGCTTGGTTCGCCTCGAACACCCCACATCTGACATTTTACTCGTTACACGGGTTCGGTGAAGTTGAACGAATAACACTAAAGATTAATTATAAGTAACAAACATTATTCATTTATTTCCACTTATGCATTTAACACACTAAAACACTAGTAACATCACTTGAAATCAAGTGTTCAAAATCAACTGTCTTTGCTGTGATTTCAGCCCGGTTTATACCGGGAGTTTTTTTTATCAAAATACATAGGGATGTGTCATTACCATAGTTACAGTTAAAGTGACTGACAGCAATGTATTAACTTTTTTTTAAAGAGTAAACAAAGGGATAATTTACATTGATTATTAATAATAGTTAATCATAATGAAACAAACAATGCAAGTTTAAACAAATAAGATATTTGTTTTAATTGCTTTAGTACTTAATAAATTACATTGAATTGATAGGGATTATTATTTTTAATGACTAAGTTATCCCTATGTTCACTCTTAAAAAAAAACGCTTTAATACATTGCTGCCAAACATTTTGACTGTAACTATGGTAATGACACATCCCTATGTACACTGATAAAAAAAAACTCCCGGTACACTCTTTCTACTAATTTTTCATACACAGTGGAAGCTTCGTTCCAACTAGAAGTACGTATACTGATCTTGAATTAATTCTTTAACGATTTAATGCGCATGTGTCAGAAAAGTACGCATTCTGAACTAGTTTTTAGTTCTAGGGGAATGTAGACCTCTTAATTGTATTCACGTGCACCTAGCCTAAAAAATACCAGCTTTGCTAGTAGTGAGCTACAAGAAAATTAAAAATGAATGTATTTTAGGGTAAGTCATAATGTACAATATTCAATTTTAGTTTTTTGTTGTGTAATTCTATGTTAAAATAATATGAAAGTTTTAAACAATGGCCCGTTTTTTACTGTCATCAGTTTTTGTTTCAAATAGATGAGTTTATAATTTACCCCGAAAACACCGCTACGCTTGCTCCCCAAGAAATAAAATGGAATGAGCACAATACCAAGATGTTGATAAATTTATACGAAAACAAAAAAAAAAAAACGTAATAAAACTTGGTACAACGAAAATGAAAACAATTGAGCTCATAAAATTCTTCTTTGCTTGTTGAAGCTATATAATCGTCAATATCACTCATATCCAGATGAAAAACCGAATAACAGAAGAAGCGAAATCTTACAAAAAATAATTAACAATCTACCGTTTAACTAGATGTCCCCGTTGTCATAACAACGATCGTTAATCCTCAAAGAGTTCTCGCTCAGAAATAAGAACTGATTTCACCGTCCCTGAATTGGTTTCAGTTCCTACTATGTTGCAACGCTCTGGCATTCGGTACTAATATCAGTAAAGTTTTTGTTGGAATGCTCATTTCAATCTACGCATGATCAAATCAACTAATTCGGGTGTTTGTGGGAACGAAGCTTTATTATAGACAACAGCGGATGAAATTAAATAAGAATAAGGGTTGCGAATGAGTTATCGCGATCGAGAATAACTCCATTTACGAGCACTCAACATTCTGAGCACAGGTATTCGAGGTAAGGTAAATAGTAGAATTTACTGTAAAATTAATAGAGCCTGATATTTGTGTGATGTTTTAAAATACAGGAGTATCGCTGAACTCAGTGATGAAGCGTGGATTCATCACACTGTATTTAATGAAAATATTTTTAACCATATCCTAGAACGTCCCGTTTAATTCAATTCAATGAGCGGTAGAGAGTAGGCGTGTTTTAACGCAGCTCCTAAATCTTACCAACTTTTAAAAATATAAAGTGCCAAATCTGTTATCTTTTCTGACGGAATACTCTACTCCATATAATAAGTTCGCGTAATATAGCAAACATCGTAAAGGAAGTGGTAGAATCAGTGTTAGCGGATGAAAGTTTCATCGGCAAATAATAGAAAAAGTCGTTGTTCGATTTGAAAAAGCACTCGACGAACAAAAACAACACTACGAGTCTGTAATTTCTGCACTTCAAACCACCAATCACGTGCTCGAAGAGAGAATGAACAGTATGGAGCAGTATTCCAGACTTAACTGCATCCGCATCTTCGGTATCCCAGAGAACCCGAAAGAAGACACCGAGGCCGCCGTACTGGACGTGTTGAAGAAGAAGTGTGCCATTGATGTCGATGCCCAGCTTATTGATCGGTGCCACCGCACAGGTAAATTGACACCAGCAAAATCTTCAACTTCTAAGTCGCGGCCCATAATTGTGAAATTTGTGTCATATAAAACTCGTGCTTTAGTGATGTCTCAACGTAAAAAACTCAAAGGCACTAAGATATCAATTAAAGAAGATCTCACAAAAAACAATCTTAAACTGTTTAACGCTGCATCTGAAGTTCATGGATTTAAAAATGTGTGGTGTAGGGATGGACATATATTTGTTAAAGTGAACGACAAAATCACAAAAGCCACTGTTCTCTGATTTCTCTGTTGATACCGTCGATGATACTAATGCATAATTCTCACTTTTGTACATTGTCTGATTTGATCTGGAGCTGTCAAATTTGCGTCAAACATTAATTTGTTTTATATAAAGTAATTTTAAGTAGAGCTCATTTAGTTCAATTTGCTATACTCACAGTGAGATCTGTCTTTTTTCAAATACACTTTATTTTATTTTGCTATTAAACAAGTCACAACAAAATATTAATTAACAAATAATTAACTCCACCTGTTGTCTTAAACTGAGTTCAATAAACTTTTTCCCCAAGGTTGTTTAGTTGTATACTGTATTCACTATTCATTTTTGATTCTATATTTTATTACTCTTGTATATTTATATTAGCATATGCATCTAAGTGTAGCCCATCTAAACGTGCGTTCGTTATGTACTGGATTTGATATCTTAAAACTCCATATTCTTGATAATAACTTTGATGTTATATGTTTGACGGAAACATGGTTAAGTAGTGATATTGATTCAAAAAGTTTTACAATTGATGGTTACAATCTTTTACGTCATGATCGTATTACTAGAGGAGGAGGTGTAGCTGTTTATTTGAAATCTAATTTTAAATACTCTATTCTTAATGTATTAATGCTTCCGACCCTATAGAACATATGTGGTTAAATTTGTTTATTAATAACTTTTCCTTAAATGTTGGTGTTATATATAAACCACCAAAAGTTAATGATACCCAATTTGTTCAATATTTTGAAGATGTGATATCTAATTTTGTACTTAACAATAATAACATTGTCTGTTGCGGTGATTTCAATATTAATTTCTTAAATATCTCGAACAATACAGTGAGTATAATTAAGAATATTGTTTATTCATACAGCTTATGTCAAATAATAGAGGAACCAACTAGATATACAGAATTTAATGAATCCTTATTAGACTTAATGATAACAAATAAAGTGCTTTCTTCAGGCGTTACAAATTTACATGATGTATCGGATCATTGCCTTGTGTTTTGCAATTTAAATTTTAGTAAACCTATCTCTCCACCGAAGTATGTGACATTCCGAGATTTCAAAAATTTTGACTATTATCAGTTTTCACTAAGCCTCTCTTCTATTAATTGGTCTGCTATATACGATTTGCATTGCCTTGATGAAAAAGTAGATTATCTTCAAGCAAACATACTACAAGTATTTGACGTTCATGCGCCTCTTCGAACAGTTCGTGTCACTAAACCAAAAGCTCCCTGGTTGACTGACAACATCAAATATTTAATGAAATTGCGTGATGATGCGTTTAATAAATTTAAAAAGAATAAAAATCAAGTTACCTGGAACTATTATAAGCAATTACGCAATTATACAACTGGGGCCATTCGAAGGGAGAAAGTTGCTTATACTGAATATAAATTGAAACAATCTGATAAAATTAATATGTGTTCCAATCTTCGTAAATTGAATATTATACCCTATAGAAATACTCCTATCCCGTAATCTATTGATGATGTTGATAATATTAATGATTACTTCTCGAAACAATTTTCTCAGCATTCTGCTAGTACTGATTTAAATGAATTTTATCTCCATAACACATTTTCAGATATTTACACCCCGTTTTCTTTTAATCAGTGTTCTGTAGATGATATACATAAGATTATCTCTGAAATTAAATCAAAAGCTAGTGGAACTGATAAAATGTCCATAAATATGATCAGTTTATGCTGTCCATTTTTAAAACCATACTTAATACACATATTCAATACCTGTATATCGAGAGGATATTTTCCACAAGCATGGAAACAAGCTCTAGTCACACCGATAGCTAAAAACAAAAACCCTACCAGTTTAAGTGATCTGAGGCCTATCAGTATTCTGCTAGTGCTTTCCAAAATTTTTGAAAAATTCTTAAACTCCCAAATCATTACTTACATTGAATCTACCAACATTCTTCCTTCTACTCAGTCAGGTTTTCGCAGCGGTCACAGCACTACTTCTGCTTTGGTCAATATAGTGGATGATATTGTCAAGGCTACGGATGATGGTAGCGTAACCGCACTTGTGCTGTTAGACTATAGTAAGGCCTTCGATACAATTGATCATAATCTGCTTTTTCTAAACTTCACTACTATAATTTTGACAATTTATCAATATCTCTTTTATCTGCCTACCTCACCAATAGAAGTCAATGTGTCAAATTAAATGGTAAATTGTCTTCTCCTATTAACATTTCCTCCGGCGTACCTCAAGGATCTATCCTTGCTATTTTCCCTTTATACAGCAGATCTTGAAAAGCATATAAAATACTGTTCCTGTCACTTCTACGCCGATGATACCCAATTATATTACTCTTTTACACCTAGTAATGTCGACGAAGCTTGTGACAAAATAAATAATGATTTGCGTGGTTTAGTAGAAGCATCTACCTCACACTCATTGCGTATTAATCCTGAGAAACCCACAGTAGTTGTTTTCGGTAGTAATCAAAACGTAAAATCTGTTTCTAATTTAATATCCATCGTGGTTGACAATAAACCTATTACTGTATCTGCTAAATGCAAAAACCTAGGTGTATATATTGATAAAGACCTTAGATTCATACAATACATTAACTCTCTAATTAAGCAATCATACAGTATCCTGAAGCAATTATGGCTAAACAAAGATTTATTAAATTCTCATTTAAGAGAAAAGATTACGGATACATTAATTCTCTCCAGGTTTAACTATTGTGATATACTGTATGGACCTGGCATAGATAAATTAACAAGTGACTGTATTCAGAAAGTTCAAAATGCTTGTGCTAGCTTTATATTTGGTATACGTAAATTTGATTCCATCTCACATAAATTGAACGATTTAGAATGGTTAAATATGAGAAATAGACGTTATTTACATTCGCTCTGTTTTACATTTAAGGTTATCAATCAACAAATACCCACATATCTGTTTAGAAAACTTATTCCTCGTCAGTCTATACAATCACGTCACACGCGTTTCAAAAATCAGCTGCACTTGTCTAAATTTAGAACTACACGCTTCAAATCTGCATTCACCTACTGGTCTTGTAAAATATTTAACGAAACCATATCTACACTTGACTATTGCAACTTGTCATTTCTATCATTTAAAAAACCAATGTACAAATCAATTCTGCACGAAAACTTCAGGGTAACCAACGCTCGTTTAATGGCTCAGTATGATAACTTTATGTAATTTTTGTAAATTTTTTTTTCTTGTTTTAGCATATATATTTGTATACTGTCTGTATAGTTATATATTTTTCTTTTGTATTTACATAGTGGTTATGTGTAAGAACAGCTTGTGCTGAACATTACCACTTTCATAAATAAATCGATTTATTATTATTATTATTATTTCGCAAATGAGCAGTCAAACCGAATAGACGTGTCTAGTTGTGTGGTGCCTACGCTATCGTTAGTGTTTTTTCAGTTCAATATTTCTAATTTCTACTTATTGTATAAAAATGACCACCCGTTTGCACAAAGATGATGTGGTCGCATTAGCTAAACAAGTGGTTCAAGAACATTGTGGTGACGAGTTAATTAATAAAATTGTGGCTCGTGTGGAAGCAGCATTTAAACAACAAATTACTGTATTAAGTAATGATATAAAAGCCCTACGTAAACAATTATCTGATAAAGATAAAGTGATCGAAACCATGGGCGAGGAGATCGACAGACTTCAACAATATAGTAGGCGTAACTGCTTGCGTATCTTTGGAGTTCCGGAAAAGAGCGGCGAATCCACGGACGATGCTATTCTACAGCTATGTGAGAAGAAACTCGATCTACACCTGGAACCAGCAGCCATCGATAGATCTCACCGTATTGGAAGACCCGTTAAAGATAAGTCTAGACCCCTTATTGTCAAATTTAGCCGTTACAATGACCGTGCGACTGTCTTCTCTAAAAAGAGTAAACTGAAAGGTACTGGTATTACCATAAGAGAAGATCTCACTCAAACAAGACTTAGTGTACTTAATGAGGCAAAAAAGAAATTCGGAGTAGAAAATACGTGGTCTCGGGACGGTGTAATATGTGTTAAAATAGGTAGTGTGATTCACAAAATATCAACACTTAAACAGTTTTACAAACTTACTCAGTAAATTCATGACCTTCTTCGTTTATACCTGTCATCCTGAGATTTGTCGCTTACTTTACTTGGTTCGTATTGTAAATTATAAAGTTTGTTTTGCACATGCACACAACTATTGTCGTTGTATACCTCATTTAAATTTAGATTAATAAAATTTTGTTATTCTACTTTATTATTTTTAGTAGTATTTTGGTTATAAATAAGTAAATTAATAATATTTATATATTTATACATACATAAGAATACATACACATATACAGTTTGTTGATTTTGTTAAACTATACGTATCTTATATCACAAAGTAGTATATTTAACTAATATTTAAGTCACGCAAAGTCGAATTGGTTCTGATCACTAGAGAGCTTATTTCTCCATCAGATTTCATTATTTTCGTTTTTTCTCTACTGAGTTTATTTAACTTGCATACTTGCTAGTGCCTTACGAAGATCACTTCACTGACTTTTCAATAATTGCCTTATTTTGATTTACCACGTTTACATTATAACTATAATATATATAAATGTTTCATATCGGTCACGTGAATATCAGATCGTTAGTAACGCACTTTCATGAATTTAAAGATTACATTTATACGCATGATTTTGATGTTTTTGCTCTAAGTGAGACTTGGTTACATGCTGATAGTAATGAATTTTGCATTCAAGGGTACGATTTAATTAGAAATGATAGACAAACTGGGCGTGGTGGTGGTGTTGGATTTTATGTAAACTCTGTTATATTGGATAAAGTGCAAATTTTAGATGAAATCAATATAAATAATGTTCATTTGGAACAGTGTTGGATAAAATTTACCATTGGTAAAATTAAGCTAATAGTCGGTGTAATATATCGCCCCCCACAAGGGTCTTGTCTCGAGTTTATTGACTGTCTAGAAACTTCAATTTCGTCAGTTTTTTCGGAAGCTGATTATATTATATGTGTCGGAGACATAAATATTAATTTACTATCTTCCAGTAATAATTCAGTTCACTATTTATCTGCTTTACTTAATGAATTTGATCTAGATCAAATAATCACTGATCCTACGCGCATAACACCTAACTCGGAAACATTGATCGATGTGATGATTACGTCTTGCAAAGAGATTTGCTTTGGGGTATGTGTGGCGGACATGCATCAGGTAACTGACCATAGATCTATTTCGTGCAAAGTAAATTTGGATTGTTCTAACAAACGCCCACCAGTTTATAAGCAGTACAGAAACTTAAATCACATTAACATTGAGAGCTTGTTGGGAGATCTAAATAGCTTCGACTGGCATTATTTTTATACTTGTAATGATATAAATGAGAAATTATTTATCTTCAACAATATTGTTTTGACACTTTTCAATGTACATGCGCCTTTAAAAACTATGAAAATACGTCACCCACCATCACCGTGGATTACAGACGTTATTAAAATAATGATAAAATTTAGAAATAATGCGTATTCTCAGTTCAAACGTACCAAATCTAGCATTCATTGGAATTATTATAAAATGCTTAGAAACGAAACAACTGATGCGATTAGGAGAGAAAAGAAAGCTTATTTAGAATATAAAGTTCGTAAATGTAATGGTAACAATATATGGAAAGTTATGAAAGAATTCAACGTCAATGCAATATCAGAAAATGAAATTCCAAATAATTTATGTGATGTTAATATGTTAAATTCACACTTTGTAAATTCTATACCCGCCTCTGAACCTGATGACTCCACGTTGCAATACTACCAATCACACAGATTACTGCATGAAGACATTTCTTTTTCCTTTTCCCTAGTTACGGAGGAAGACATAATCAAAATCTTTAACTCAATAAAGTCAAATGCAACTGGAGATGACGACATTAATCTTAGTATGCTGAAAATTATATTTCCTGATATTGTTTCACAAGTAACACATATTGTAAATGAATGCTTACTTCAAAATACTGTTCCTAATTGTTGGAAACAAGCTATAGTAAAACCAATTAGTAAATGTAAAAGCCCTACCACATTCAACGATTTACGTCCGATTAGCATCTTGCCTACGGCCTCTAAAATTCTGGAAAAAGTGGTACATTTTCAAATTGTGTGTTACTTAACAAACAACAATATTCTACCACAATGTCAGTCAGGTTTTAGACGCGGCTATAGCACAACAACAGCGCTACAGCAAATCATTGACGATATTGTCATTGACGTTGACAACAAGCGTATGGTGCTACTAGCCCTCTTAGATTTTACTAAGGCTTTTGACACCCTTAACCACGAGCTTCTCCTTGCCAAACTACATTTTATAGGCTTTCATACCAACAGCTTACAATTCATCAGCAGCTTTCTCTCTAATCGTCTTCAGCTGGTTAAAATAGGAAGTACTAGATCTACTCATGCTTCTCTTGTTAAGGGCGTGGCTCAAGGTTCTATTTTAGGGCCACTTTTGTTCTCAATTTATGTTTTTGATTTAGTAAAATGTGTAAATCACTGCCGTACTCATATGTATGCCGATGACACCCAAATATACATATCATTTGATCAGAAAGATGCTCAAACTGCTGTCAACAACATGAATAGTGATCTAGAAGCATTGGCTAAATATAGTTCTAATCATTGCCTACACCTGAATGAGTCTAAATCTGTTGTAATGCTGCTTGGTAATGAGACGACTAGGAAAACGTTACTGAATAACAATGTTATTAATATTTTTGTAAATAATGTTAAGGTACATATTTCAAAATCATGTAAAAATTTAGGTTTATTGCTCGACAGTAGACTCAGATTTACTGAATATGTTTCTCTTTTAGTTAAAAAAGCTTACTTAGCATTAAAAAATCTTTACATGAATAGATTCATTTTATCACGAAAAAATAGAGTGATCTTATCCAGCAGTCTGGTTCTGTCTATATTTAATTATTGTGACACTATCTATGGTTCTTTCATCACTTCTTACGATGCTAAAAGAATTCAAAAAGTGCAGAACTGCTGCATAAGATTTATATATGGTCTGAATAGACGTGAACACGTCTCACCCTATTTATCTGAACTAGGATGGCTCAACATGAAACAGATAAGAACGCTACATGTTGCATGTTCGGCGCATCGATTGATCCAGAGCAAATCTCCGTCATATCTCCATAATAAATTGTCAATTCGTAGTCGACATCATCAATGTAATTTAAGAAATAGTCAACAATATCATATTCCAAAATACAAAACTAGTTTGTTTACACGGACCTTCAGTTACGTATATCCTCATATTTTGAATAAAATTCCACCACTATTACTGTGCTTACAACCATCATCATTCGTAAAAAATGTGAAGTTATTACTAAACAGTAATGTTTCCTGGCCTTGACGCATATATTTGATGTTTTTTCTAAAAGTTATGTATGTTTTATTAGAATTTGCAACTTATGATATTGGTTTTACTTATTATTATATTATTCTGTAAAATGTAGACTAGAATTTTTTGGTTTGCTGTACCATTTGAATTTTGTATATGTATTTTTTTTATTGAAAAGGTTAATATGTAAGATCAGCATTATGCTGAATATTTGCCAAATAAAATGAATTATTATTATTATTATTATTATTATATTTATAGTGGAACCTTTGGGGCAATGAGCTCTGTGTTACAATTTGATTAGAACGTATTGTCCAAAACAATAATATAATATTTCGGGTAATATGTTACAAGTTGAAGTAACAGGTGAATTTATTTTAGAGGTTTGCTTTTCTAATTAGCAACACTTTTTTTCAGCCAATTTGACTGGTGACAACTGTTTTTTTGCTCAATTTAGTTTGCCATTTCATAATAAATAGATTTACGCTTGCAACTTGTGCAAATTTATTTTGAAAATTTTATTCATCAATGAGGCTCATTTTTTGTTAAATGGCTACGTCAACAAGCAAAATTGCCGTCATTTGGGTGAAGAAAATCCACAAGCCATTATTCGCAACTGAAATTGCCGATGGCGACAGCACTGTACCTTTCAAAATGGCTACTAAAAGGAGTAATTGGCGTTGGTAAATAACATGTGCAGCATAGAAAAGTGAATCAAAAAATTAATTCATTTTGAATAGACGGTGTTTTGAAGTCTAATGTTCTTTATAGAGAAGTATTGTTACACATTCTATTGAGTCGAGTACAGTTATAGCACCCTTTTTGTTTTTACTTTTAAGTATTAGCAAGTTTTGTGGTTGACTTGTTCATCAGTTTTGGAAAACTTATTTACATAAAATGTTTTTATATTGTATAGTATATTATTTTTACCTTCAAACGAATCACTTTATTATAAAAATGATTTATTTCTTACTTTATCTTTAGGTATGGGTATGAGTCAAAAATATAAAACAGATATAAATAATGGTTTCGAAAATGGTTTGTATTGATATAACAACTAGACAATACATTAAAAAATACAATTTTGTATTAAAAGTAATGAATTTCACTGTTTAAATAACTTATTCCAAAAACTTATCCTCATTTAAAATTGGTGAAAAAGGTTAGTTATCGCACAAGCTAATATAAGAATTCCAGTAATATAAAATTGTCATATGCTCAGTCAATTCAAGTTCTCCATATTTGTTTAATAATTACACTTTACTTGCACCCTTTCATGAAAATAAATGGAAACTAAATCCCATATTCTTGCCAGCACGAAAATGACAGTCATGTATGTACACAACAATTTCTGTTCGGATTTTTTTCTAAAAAAAAATACCCGTTATACAGCAAACTAATGACTAAAGTGATATAGATGCATTTTTTTTAAGTCACATGCTTGTAAATAAATATTATATATTGCGATGTTATCAGCTACAGAATAATAAATATTTTTTATTAAATACGGGTGTTTATGTAAGATATGGATGATATACGATTGAGTTGAATTTCAAACGATACAGGTCCGAGGATTTAAGTTAAGTATATGGTCAGCTTACTTATGCCTGACAGTACGACTTGGGCGTTTTAGCTGCGACCATGGCTTTGTATCTTAGCTTTTCGCTGTTCCTAGCTATTTTAACAATCGTTATTCTAATCATTTTGTGGTATGTCCAAGCGACTTCGAAACCTACAAATTTTCCACCAGGTAAATAACGAGCAGGCTTCAAACTGTGAAAATATTAATTTTAATTGTTATTTTTTACATTATTATTCAAAGGTAAAAATATTTTTAATTCTAATTAGCATTAATAATGCTCCATTCATAGCGACTTATTACAAGTACCCCATAAAATTAGCAATCGGTTGCAGCGTCTTAAAAGTGCCTATTCAATATACGAAATGTACTTAGAATTACTATTTAGAGATGCTGTTTAAATAATCATGTAAAACACACAATTTATCTATTACTAATCGAATTTGACAATTGGATAACACTGAATGTAAATTGAATTTATTGTTTTATCTCAAGTAAACGTCCACTTCAGGTTTTGCAATTATAACCAAAGCTTAAAAAAAAAAAATAAAAAAAAACTTTTTTTTATTTAAATATGATTTTTTTTATTTGAACTAAAAACTCCAATTTTTTTGTTGATCTGATCTAGTTTTTATTTTATTGTATTATTTTATTTATTTTCATTATTAAAACTGGTGTATAATATTCAATTATTTGTATATAATACAAATCATTTCATTTTTATTCCTCCAAATAAGCGAGATATTAAGGTCTGAATTTAAAATTACACTGATGACGTAAAAGGTGTATTATACCAGAAATAAACAAACGGTGGTTACAGACTTTCGAAAATTAAAAAATAATGTAATGACCAAATACAAAATATTTGAGAAAATTCAAAATAAAAATGTATCATTTTTAATTAAATATGCCTATACAAAGTTTGCCATGAAAGAAAACAAATAAATCAAATGCAGAAATAATTGAAAAAATTGTAATTATGAGAATAATTATTAATTTTGTTGTTACAATACAGAAATACAAAGGTACACTTTAAAAAACTAATATTAAAAATTGTTTGATTTATTTGTTTTCTTCCATGGCAAACTTTGTATAGGCATATTTAATTAAAAATGATACATTTTTATTTTGTATTTTCTCAAATATTTTGTATTATTTGGTTATTACATGTGAATATCATTGAATTCAGAAAAAAATACTGAATCGAATAAGCAAATAAAAAAAAATAGGTTGCCATTTAAAATAAGAAAGTTACATCCCGCATTTTGAGAACTTGTCTAAAAAAATTCTTGTTTCGCTCATTTTAATTGTCTTATAATATAGAAATTGTTTACTAATTTAACCGACCTCGTAACTCTTATAGCTCTCGAAATAGCAATAGTGTTCCACTTAAAATCAGCACCCTTTCCGTCCGGCAAATATATGGCATTTTCCGCATCCTTTAACTATTATCTTTCATATTTTCAATAAACTTGTACCATTTTTAATTATGGTGGAATAGTGTATTGTCATGGTAACGCGATATACTGCTGGAATCCATATATTCAAGGGTAATACCACAGTATAAGAATTCACATAGTAGCGGCACTTCAAACATTTTCATGATCCCAATATTTCAATTGTGCGCAGCCGCGAAGATGGCCGCTTAGTGTTCGCTGATAGGCTATCTTAGTAACCATAGAAAAGAAAATATATGTCAGTGTCAGTTATATCTGCCAAATATCAAGCTACAGTATTTCTGTCATGTTAAGTTCATAAAATGAGTGCAAAATAGAGAGGTCAACTTATTTGTACCATGGAAAATTGTAGGAACTTTTATAGTGCAGGTGAAATAATATTTTTAGATTTTATCCCCTTTGCAACTGACAGATTTTCAAATTTACCGGCATATGCCGCAGCTGCCAATATGGCCGCTCGGCTCAAGGTCATCGATCGATGGAACATAAAGATCAAAGGGACCGACAGCAAGTGTCGCTACCGTGTGAATTCTTATACTGTGGTAATACCACTAGAGGTGAATATTTTTTGAAATTTTTTTGTGTTTTTGGAAACAATTACGTCAAAATTTTGCAATTCAAAAATTTCGTTTTTGATGAGTTAACAAAAATTTTTCTTAAAAAAATATTCACCTCGAGTGGTAGTTGGATAGATTATTCAACAAGATACACTATTTTTATTAATTTTATTAATGAAACCATTTATATTAGTAAATTATGACACGTTTTGCGAAGAATGACACTGACGTTTAAGTGAAATGAATATTTTATTTATAAAATTGTTATGGTAACGGGATATACTGCTGGGACCCGTATATTCGCTAATATATTTCTTTGATTGGTCAAAATTAATGACGTGTAAGCCTTTTATTGGGTTATTTACTATGGAGTTGAACAATCAGTAGTTATATCCCAAGTGCATGGCAAATACCTGAATATTTTTTCGAGTGCCCGAACGTGCACGAGAGAAGATATTCTGATTGTATTTGCTATGTACGAGGGATATATTAGACGAATATTTCTCGAGAAAGATTCCAGTGTCATTATTTTAAATTATTGTACATATATTTATTTTAATCTGTCACATAAACGTCAGATTTTGATAAATGTCATTTGTTAAATTACGTTAAAAATGAGTCATTAGCGTTTTAAAAGTAATTCTTTTGAAGAAATTGAAGATATTATCCTCCTTTGTCCTTTTAAAACGAAAAAAATTAACTATTCCTCATTGTGTTCACAATTAATATAAATATTCGGGTACCGCACTCGTGCAAATACTTGATATGCAAAATATTCACTGTATTCGACTGTCATTGGTCGAAATTTAGAAAATATTGCAACGTGATTGGTAGAAATTTTTCGAGGGAAATATTCAAGGGTATTACCACTAGAGTTGAATATTTTGAAGATATATTTATTACACGTGAGCATACAGCATTAAAACCTACGGACTCGTGAAATCTGCGGCGTCGGTTCCACTCGAAAATATCACTACTTATATTACCTCGCCCAGAGCATACCTATATACAGGGTAACTAAGTAAAATTATCATATGTCATTGGCTGAATTAGTTTTATGAATTGTTTAAATCATATACCGTGTGTCCCACGTAAAGGTTGGCATAGGCAAATAACATGTAAAATCAGTTTTTTGTAAATAAAAAGTGTCCGGCAAAAAATTATGCATCCAAATTTTATATCACAATACTGCCAATATCCCTACATCATATTTAATACAGATTACTTTATTTTGATACCGCAATTTAATGAAATTAATAATAATAATTCCTAATTTTCGCCTACTCTTTTTATTGCTGCTGACGTATAGTGCCTGCAATTTGTTTTAAATATTTGAATCTGTCACTGTCATCAAGAATACATTAAATGTCGAGAACCGTGTAAATTTTATTAGAATGTATTATGGGGGCGCAGTGCAAGACAAATATCTGAATACACTACAGGAATGAACGCTGAATAATTTCCATCGCCAGAAATTGACAGTGACAGATTAAAATATTTAAAACAAATTGCAAGCACTATACGTCAGCAGCAATAAAAAGAGTAGGCGAAAATTAGGAATTACTATTATTAATTTCAATAAATTGCGGTATCAAAATAAAGTAATCTGTATTAAATATGATGTAGGGATATTGGCAGTATTGTGATATAAAATTTGGATGCATAATTTTTTGCCGGACACTTTTTATTTACAAAAAACTGATTTTACATGTTATTTGCCTATGCCAACCTTTACGTAGGACACACGGTATAATACCACACGTATTATAGAATATATTATGTTGTTACCACGAAATGTTTTCTAAAATAATACGTTGAGTGTATCAACACAATATATTCTAGTAATCTGAATACACGAGTGGTATTCATTATGATTATATAATGAATAAAATTGATGACAATAGATATGAAAAACATGACATTAGTGATAAATAAAACAACATGTTACTGGTGGTTACTGATAATACAAAAGCGGAACATACTCAGCCAATCAACATTAAGTAAACAGTAAACTCGAAGAGAGCTAGAGAAATGGACAACAGTTTCGAAGAATGAATAGAGGCATTTAGTAAAAGTAAAAAAGTTATTAGAAGCCAAGGTCAGAACGATGGGTCAGAACAAAAATCAAGATACAAAAAAGACGAAGACAGATATGGCAGAGAGAAGAATTGAGAGAAACGATGTTGGAAATACTAAAAGAGGTAAAAAATTATAACAATGAAATTTTAACTGCGAAGAAAAAAATGAAGAAAAAATAAGAGGAATGGAGACAGGAAAGGAAGATATTGAGTGAGCGAATCGAAAAATTAGAACAGCAGAACGGTAAAACTAAGCAAACAGGAAACACATCACAATAATACAAGACATGAGACATGCAGAACAAACTCAGGAGAAATAGTTAGATGTATTACTACTAGAAAAGCATTAGATAGATACTAAACAAGAGCGAATAACAAATATCAGCCGAGATAAAGCTAAGAAAATAAACTGAGCTGAAATGAAGGCTTGGGAGGAGAAACAGCGAATAATCAGTAACAAAAATAAACTGAAAGACACAAAAATATTCAGTAGTTAGGTATATCCCAAGCGCATGGCAAATACCTGAATATATTTCCGAGTGCACGAATGTGCGCGAGAGAAAATATTCAGATTGTATTTGCCATACACGAGGAATATATTAGACGAATATTTCTCGAGAAAGATTTCAGTCGTTATTTTAAATTATTGAACATATCTTTATTTTAATCTGTCACATAAACATGAGATTTTGATAAATGTCATTTGTCAAATTACGTTAAAAATGAGTCATCAGCGTTTTGAAAGTAATTATTTTTAAGAAATTGATTGAAAAATTGAAGATATTACCCCTTTTGTCCTTTTAAAACAAAGAAATTAAATTATTCCTCATTGTGCTTACAATTATTATAAATATTCGCACTTGTGCAAATACTCGATATGCATAATATTCACTGTATTCGATAGTCATTGGTCGAAATTCAGAAAAAACTGTAACGTGATTGGTAGAAAATTTTCGAGGGAAATATTCGTTGAATATGTCCTAACTGTACACGAGAAAAGAATACAAGCGGAATGGCGAAAAATAGCTAGAAATAAAATGCAAAAGGAAACATGGTTAAAGGAGAATATAAGAAAATCACAATATATGGAATAAACTATACATGGAACGAAAGCAACAAAGGAGTAGTTATAGTAGATATAGAGATAGGAGGAAAAGGAGAGCAATATACAGTTCTGTTAGCTTACAGACCTGACAAAGATGACAACAAAGAAACGAAAGACGAATTAAAAATATAAAGACATTAAAAATTGTCAACTGTTTCATAAAATACAGTCTCAGAATAACAAAAAAGTTATTAATTCACAGAGACCGGCCGGTCAATCAATCGGTAACTACAGACGAATTCTTTCAGTCAACAAAGAACCGGAAATAGGAAGCGACCATGATCTTCTAAAATGAATATGAAAAGTAAGATAAGAAGTAATATAAAGCAAGGAAAGGTAGTAGTAAGAGAGAAAATAAAGAGCCATTGGTTAAAAAACAAGGACACAGCAAAAAAATTCCAGAAATTAGTAGATACAAATCTAAACGAAAACACTGCAAATAAATGGGAAATTTTTAAGACAGTGCTACTAAAATCAATCAAAGAAACATGTAAAGTAGCAAAGGTAGGAAATATCACTTTCAAGAAAACACCGTGGCGGACGAAGAAATAAAAAAAGGCAGTATATAACAAAAAGGAGAAATGGAAAAAATATTTGAGTAATAAAAACAACGAAAACTATGAAGATTAAAAAAAGAAAACAAGAAAGAGTATTAAGGTCTATTCACACATATCAGTGACGTGTCAGTGCCGTGTCAGTTCAGTGACAGTGTCAGTGAAAAATAAAATATCGTTGCATATAGTTTAGCTTAAACTGTTCACACAAGCCCGACACAGTGCCGTATTTTTGCGTCCAGTATCAGTGCAGTATCCGCTTCGTGAAATTATATATCGTTGCCAACGATATTTTCACTATTTCACTGACGTATTGTACGCAGTCGTGCAGCTTACTTGTTAATTTTCTGTGAATAAAATTATTAATTTTGTGTCTGTAAGCTAAAATAATTACTGACAACTGATGAAACTGTACGGATATGTGTGAATAGTAGCCACTGATATATCACTGATGTTACTGAGACTGAACTGATACGGCGCTGACACGGTACTGATATGTGTGAATAGACCTTAAATCATATGATAAATGAAGCTAAAAATGAATCATGGATTATATTCATGTATAATTTGCAAACAAAATTAGCTTTTTAAAATTTATTACAAAACTTTGGACTTTTATCTACAAATGTAGGTATAAAACATTATATGTTTCATTTATTATAATAATGATATATTGTTTCAAGAAAGTCATGTTCATCTTGCTATCTTCAGCCCGTATGGTTGACCTTAAGACCTGTACTTTTCTCATTGATTTTGGATGATGTAATAAAGTTTAACGACAAAATAAAACTATACGAGGTAGGATATTGGAAAATGTAAAATGTGCACGTCTGTGAACTATATTACGCTGATGACATGTTTATAACGGCATCGAACGAAGAAGACTTTCAGCATAACATAAATGTATACAACACAGAAATGAAAAGGAAAATTAACATAAAAAGGTAAAATAATGATCATAAATTGCAACGAATAACACTAGATAAAAATAGACAAAGCAGAATTGGAACAAGTAGATTTATACAAATATCTAGGCGTAATAATAATTAACACAATTAAAACTAGTAGACGAAATACTGGAAAGAACTGGAAAAACAGGAAGACTATTTAATGAAATAAGAAATACATTTTTCGAAAATAGATAAATATCGAAGGAAGTAAAAGTGGAAGTCGTTAAAAAGGTAGCAAATAATTTGGAGAACATAGAACATATGCGTGCGAACCATGGACAACAACGGAAAATATTAGAAGCAAAGTACGGAGCCTAGAAATGCGATTCCCAAGATAGATAAAAGGCATTCAGGACGAAGCTAATACAAGAAGGACAACTTAAAACAGGATATCGAAGAAAGTCTAGCGCAACCAGTAGGAAAAAGAAGAAGATGCCGCCCAGGCAAAACGTGGAGCGAAGAAGTAAAGGAAGCAGCAGAGCAAAGAGCTATTGACTGCACTTTGAAAAACGACACTCAACTCTAATGCAAAGTTAGAAAGGCTCGGGATTAAGTAAGTAAGCATTAAATAGTCATAATCGTAAAATTATTGCAAATATTTTTGACTTTATGAGAAAAACAAAAACAAACAGAAAAGTTTAATGGTATGCCACAATATTCAAAACCTGCGTATACATTTTTCAAAATCAATTAGAATATATGCTCACGAGGGTCGCTCAATCATTTGTTTGTGCGAAACATATTATTGTAAAGGCAGGGGATGAAATGAGATTTCTCGCAAACTTCCTACTAATTTTTTAATCTTATTCCAAAATTGGGTATTACCATTTTGAAATGAATTTTAAGAATTTTTCAAAATGGTTAGGAGAGAAATATAAGTAGTGACGAAGAAACTGCTGACGAGTCGGATAATGATGGTTAAATGTAAATTGATATGTTATTATTATATTATAATTTTCTATATTGTATTTTCTAGTTATTAAAATCAATATACTTCTGAAAAATATTTATAATTTGTTATTTTATATCATATTGAATATAGAACATGGAGGACATAACTGGAAATGGGATACATGAGAGGTGTGTGTTGGATGTCGGTGAATGTGAAATAATGGTTTGTTAAAAAAACGTGGAAGTAAGTCAGTTGAGGTAGTTTGACCGGCTTGAGCGAATGTCGAATGACGAGTTGGTGAAACGAATATACGAGAAAGATATTGAGGGTGAACAGTTAAATGGGAGTCTGATGAAGAAATTGTTAGTTATAATTGATGGTTTTATTGATAAACAAAAGATTTCCCATATGAAGAATAGATGTGCGGATATGAATCGTATTATACGCAGTGTAGTGACAGATCATTTTAAAAATGATCTAGATCAAGATCTTTATATTTATTATGTTCTAGGATCAGATCATAGATCAATTTTTTGATCGGATCTATCTTTTTAGACAAAAAAAAATCAGTAATTTTTTTAATTCTTATTAAGAAAACAGAACCCAAAATTAGAAGTTCAAGTTACGTGTATAAAAAAAGTAGGTAACGAACAAGTGATAACTCCGCTAAATCTTAGAATTAATAGTGCGTTCCGAAACGTAACCACAGCGACCGTGGTACTTTCTTTCAGCGAACCGTTGAAGTATCGGAACGCGGTACCTGAAGATTATGGTAACTTTCTAGTAACCGTAGGAGTAGAAGTCCGGCTGCTGTTTTGAATTTACAATAATAAAATCATATTATTAACGAAAATGAAATTAATATTTGTATTCAAAAATAGATGACATACACATAAATAAACTGCAACAAATCTGATTGTTATTAATTACATATGTTAAACAATTTCAAGTTTTTATATTAAATTATATGCAAATTTATATTTCAGTTGCAAATCATTGTACTTATTTTCTATATTTACTATACACAAACTTATTTTGAAAAACAACATTCAGTTTTAAATAAAGAACTGTTACTTTTGCACATGGTTACAACCAGCGCATTTCAAAACTTACCCAGAATGCCAGTTATCATTTTGTAACCGGTCACATAGTTACGCTTCCTTAGGTTAAGTTTCGAAACATACTATTAGCCAGAAAAGGAATGGCAGCGGCAGGTAGCGGAATTTTAACGTATTTGTTGCGGATTTTGACAAATCTACGCGGGCAACACTGGCTGATAATTTGCAGTGTTCTGAAAAGTATCTGATTTTTTTTTTAAATCATAGATCTTATTCTTTTTTATCTAGAACAAGATCAGAAATCATAAAACGATCTAGATCAGATCAAAGATCGTACTAGTTGTTCTGGATCAGTGATCTGAATGATTTGATTTAGATCAGTCACAACACTGACTGTAAATATGAGCGAGGCGTGGGGTGCTAGCATAGGTATATTTGGAGGTGATTGTTGATTAATTGTGCAGCATGGTTCATACTACCCCACTGTGTGTGATATAATGTGATGTTATGTATGTTATATCTGTTTAAATGTGTCATTTTATATTGTGTTGTTAAAGTCATATTATTATTTCCATATTTTATTATTATATTTTGAATACTATTTGATCTACATTCTCTCCTTGTACTTCAGCTATTCCAAAAAATAATAAAATCATTTATTTTATTTTTTTTTTTTTTTTCAAACATTCTGCGGGATTATAATCCCAGTTATTGAGAGTATGTAAATTTGCAATTACAATTGAAAACATACAGTTAGTCTCCCATTAACAAATATATGCAAATATATAACAAATCGTTAATAATCATCATTTACAAATTATAATAATATGAAAGTATCTTACATTTAAAGAAATTAAATTTAATAAAAAAAATGTCGAGTTAGTTGGTTTTGACGTGAAGGTGAAGGTCACAATTGTTAAGTATCAATAAATTCCCTCGAATCTCGAGAATTATTATACTAAAAACAACTAGTGGCAAGTAATTGTAACTGCGAAAGTGTTTAGATTTACCCAGAGTGTTATCTACACGGGAGATTGTGTCTCTAACTTGTTATTGTGAATTAAAAGTATAAAATAGTTGGTAAGTAATAGTAAAAATTATTAACGGCTACCTGTCAGCTGTCTCTGTGTGCGGTGCGCGCGCAACAGAAAACAATAAACTCTGCAAACGACTGGACCAAACAAACAGCAACCAACATATCATTGAAGCGATAACAAAAGCACCCAGCATAACAAGCAGGGTACGAGTGCTGCTGCACATAAAAACAATTGAATAGTAGAAATCGCGAACTCGTTGATAGGAATTTAGCCTCTGAGGAGTTGATCCGGGCCAGGTTCCTTACGCAATGAACGAGCAACCGTTAAGTTCCCAGTCGGAAAGTGATAAAGATACTGGAGATGAAGTTAAACGTAGAAGAGAGGAAGAAGAATTTATGGGGTTATTTGGAAAAAGTAAAAAACTGAGACGAACACCAGTTAAGAGTGGCAAAGATGCAAACGAAGAGCAACAGGAAAAATGATTAAAATGATGCAAACTCTTATGACACGAAATGACGAAATGATGAATGAAATTAAGCAAATGAGAAAGGAACAACAACGTAATTTTGATGAAATGAAGGAAATAAAGCAGGAAAACCAAAATATGAAGAAAGAATTGGAACATCTCAGCAAAAAAATAGAGCGTCTAGAAAAAGAGAAGAGAATGAATAACTTGGTGATAACTGGAAAAAAGATAGATAATATAGATGAAAAAATGCTCAAAGGTTCATTAGAAACTTTTATAAAAGATGAGTTACAATTGAAAATAAAATTACGCAGCGCGTGGAAAATTGGAGAAAGTAGATGTGTGATAGTAACCGAAACTATGACAGACAAAATAAACATACTAAAAGAAAAAAGCAAATTACGGAAAACCAACTCGTCGATATATATAGACTCGGATCTAACACAAAAAGAGAGAGAGGTACAGGCACAGATTAGGAAAATAGCTCGTGAAGAAAGAAGCAAAGGAAACCAGGCTAAAATAGGATACAAGAAATTGATTGTAAATGGAAAAGAAATGAGATGGGATGATGAAAGTAATGATCTTAAACTTCCAACAGGCAGATTCATCAAAAGAATTAGCGCTAATCCTATTTTTATTATTAGTCGTAACTTCAGTTACCATCCTCAAAACATATTTATGTTAACTAAGGTTGTAGTTACGATAGGTTAACATAAAATTTGACACATTTTGTTAATTTAATTAATTTAGAAATAAAGTTACAGAGGTTGAAAAAAATGGAATTAGCGTTAATTCTTTTCATGAATCTGCCAGCAAAAAACTAGTTACATACAACCGGGATGCTTATAAGGAAACGACACAGGCAAAAGAAGATGGATTGATGACTTATAAAGATCGCACAATAAATACTACGACAGTACTACACTCAAATAAAAGTATAAAGAAAGACAGAATTAGAAAATGGACAGCATGGAAAATAGGAACTTGGAATATAAGAAGTCTAAACGGCAAAGAGTATGAACTAATGGAGGAATTCGAAAGGGCAAACTTAGACTTCATGGCAGTTTGCGAAACAAAAAAGAAAGGCAGCGGAATAATGGAAATCAAAAATGGACACATATTGTTGTTCAGTGGTGTAAACCCTGACAGTAGGGCAAAAGAAGGAGTAGGACTAATAGTAGGGAAAGAATTTGTCCCTTACTTAAAGAAATGGGAATTTATATCGGAGAGAATTCTAAGAATAGATGTTGAATCAGAACTAATATCTAACACAACTATTATAGTAGTTTATGGTCCAGACGAAAATGAAAAAGCAGACCTAAAGGATAAGTTTTGGGAAGAACTAACAGACCAAATTGAAACCATAACAAATAGACTGTTAATTTTAGGAGACTTTAATAGCCGGGTAGGAAGGAGGAGGAAAAATGAAATAATAGACGTGATTGGCCCTCATGGAGAAAACCACCGAAACAACAACGGAAACAGACTACTAAATTTCTGCGTACAAAATAATCTAATAGTAGCAAATACATTTTACAAGCACAAAGATATACATACGTACACGAGAGAAGTTAGAAGTAGAAATGAAAAGTCAGTAATCGACTACGTGCTTATAAACAAAGAATTCAGGAAAGAAATTTTAGACGTAAGAGTTAAAAGAGGAGCGGAAATAAATAGTGACCACTACTTGTTAAAAACGAAGCTACGAATCCAATCTATAACACAATCAATGCGAAATACAGACATGAAGTTCAATAAATCTAAAGAAGTAATCAAATCATACAAGTTGCAAAATAAAGAAATTGCAGAAAAATATAAAAACATAATTGAAGAGAAAATAGAACAAGACACAAGTAATTGGATAAATGAAAATACTGAGGACATATGGAAGAAATTTCGGGGTATAATTTTATCAGCAGCGAGAGAAGCATGCGGCGTGATAGTTATTGACAGAAACAAAAAACAAACCAAATGGTGGAACAATGACATAAAGGAAGAAGTGAAAAGTAAAAAGAAAAAATGGAAAAAGTATTTGAGTGATAAGTCGGAGGCAAGTTATACAGAATACAAACAACAACGAGCAAAAGTGAAACAAAAAATACAGGACGCCAAAAAACAGACATGGGAAGAATTCGGAAAGAAAATGGAGCAGGACAATAAATCTAACCAAAAGTTGTTCTACAAAGTACTAAAAAATTTAAGAAATCCTAAACAATATGAAATGAAACAAGTAAAGAATAAAGATGGCAGTATAATAACTGGGGATAAACAAATCATGGAAAGGTGGAAGGAACATTTCCAAGAGCTTCTACATAATGAAGACCAAGACAGCAATTCCGAAAACGAAGATAACAATTACGGTACCCAAGAAGAACAAGATAATATAACTGCTGAAGAAGTAATAGGAGAAATAAAATCACTGAAACGAGGAAAATCAGCAGGACATGACGGAATAACACCAGAAATGCTGAAAAATATCGGCGAAAAAGGTATAGAAATGCTACTATGCATCTTCAAGAAAGCTTGGAAGGAAAGCAAAGTACCGGATGACTGGAAGGTAGGAATAATTGTACCGCTATACAAAAATAAAGGCGACAGCAGACAATGTACAAACTATAGAGGCATCACCTTACTCAGTATCGTAGCAAAAATATATGAAACCATACTAGAAAGCAGACTAAGAGACATTGTTGAAAATCAGCTGGAAGAGGTCCAAAGTGGATTCAGGAAAGGTAGAAGCACGCAAGATCATATATTCACCCTAAAACAGATCATCGAAAAAACAAAAATGAAAGGAACAACTGCATATTTTGCCTTCTTGGACTTAGAAAAAGCATTTGACAGAGCCTCACTAAAGGAAATATGGGAGAGTTTAAAGAGAAGAGGAGTCAGTTTTAAACTCAGACAAGGAATCAAGAGTCTATATGACAACAATAGAAATTATGTAAGGAAAAGCAATATGCAATCTGAAGAATTTACAATCAATGATGGCCTACGACAAGGAGGTGTGCTGAGTCCGCTACTATTCATAATTCTGATGGATGATGTAATCAAGAAAACTAAGGATAGAGTAAAACCACTACAGATTGGATATCGCTACTTAAAACCAACCGTGCTGGCTACATGTGCATTTGCGGACGACGTAACAATCTGCGCAGCGTCAGAACAGGACCTCCAGAACAATCTGAACATATGGGAGCAAGAACTGTCACTAAGAAGGATGATTATAAACGTTAAAAAGTCCAAGATCATGGTTATCGGAAACGACACCAAGGAAACTAACATAACACTGAAGGGCGCAAAATTAGAACAAGTAGATACGTTTAAGTACCTTGGGGTAATATTACAAAATGATGGAAAAATGGAACATGAAATAGAAGAAAGAATAGTAAATGCCTCGAGAATGTACTACGCGATAACAAAAACATTTATAGGGAAGAAAGAAATATCTAATAAAACTAAAATCACAATATACAAAACACTATATAGGCCAATACTTATATACGGTAGTGAGAGCTGGGTACTTACGGAAAGACAAAAAAGTAGACTGCAGGCAATGGAAATGAAATACCTAAGACGAGTGAAAGGCATAACCCGCAGAGACCGCATACGAAATGAAGAAGTTCGCAAAGAACTCAATGTAGAGGCACTGAATACAACCCTTGAAACTCAGCGACTTAAATGGTTTGGACATCTAAACAGAATGGAACAGCGCCGACCAGTAAAGGCAATATGGGAAACCAAAGTGCAAAAGAAGAAAACAAGAGGAAGACCCAAGAAAACGTGGAACGATGAAATAATGAAGACATTAAAACAAAGAAAAGTACCATGGGATGAAGCCAAGAAGATGTCAAAAAACAAAAAAGAATGGACAAAATTCGTATATCCAATATAATGAAATGTAATGTAACGCTATTAAATCAATTGTAAAAATAGTTTGTACCTTACACCAACGGGTAGAAAGGTTTTTGATTATATATATATATATATATATATATATATATATATATATATATATATATATATATATATATATATATATATATAAAATGTCACATTCAATATCTAAATCATTAAATAATTTGCATATTCGAATAGTCGGTGAATTTTTTTTTATAATTCGTGTTACAATGTTGAATTAGAAATGTAGAATTATATCTAGCATTAATTCGTGGTACGAAAAAATTAATCATGGATAAACTTATGCTGTCAAAAATCATGTTATTTAGCAATTTATAAATGTGCAAAATACTAATGACATTTCTCCGGTTTTCTAAAGTTATCAAATTAAATGCGTTTTGAAGTTTTGAAAATCTAATAAAAAAATTTCCTTATGATGCGGCTATAGCGGTGCGAACGTGTTTATCAAAAAATAACTTGTAATCAAATTGGACCTCTAAATCCTTGAACTCGTATACTCGTAAACTCTCTGCAGTGGTTGTGCATTTATATGATATTGAAATATGATTGACTGTTGATTTTCAGTATAAGTCATAATTTTACATTTCTTAATATAAAATAACAGCTTAGGTGATTCGGCCCAAATATATGAACTATCAATATCGTTTTGAAGTTCCCGACAATCTGCAACTGAGTTAACTTTTTTGAATATTTTCATATCATCAGCATGCATGAGAATCTTGGAATAATGGACTGATTTAGTAATATCATTAATGAATAGCACGAAAAGTTTTTTGAACCCTGCGGAACGCCTGAACTTGCAAGAAAAAGATTTGATTTATATCCATTTACATGAACAAACTGATAACGATCAATTAAATAAGAGAAGTTGACAAAATGGAAGAGAAAAATTAAAGTTATTGCACAAATTATTTATCAAGATACCATGATCTACCTTGTCAAACGCCTTGGCGAAGTCTATATAAACTCATCGACTTGAGTTCCAGTTCCTCTTATTTTATTTTATTCTCTTTGACAAAACTCAGCACTCTGTTGGTTAATGTGTGCAGTGTATGTTGCACTGTTTTCATATTTTCATTTATCGGTAGCTAAAAATTCTTGATATCGTCGATTGTTGTCGTTTTTTAGGTGCAATATAATTGGGAACACTGATTTTTAATTGCAATAAATGCGCTACGACCAAATTAAATATAAAAATTGAGCACTTTTCTTGTTGCAAGATTTAACCTTGCCTTAGTAAATCTTTTATTTCAGTTGATTTATAATTGTTTAGTACACGATTCAGTATTAGTAACGTAGTTTTAATGCAATAGGTGATTTGGTTTAGCACAGATATTAGCTATTTTTTCACCACAGTTAAAAACACAACTACTTCGGCTCACAACAGTGTTAACCAATTATATTTATTAATAAAAAAGTTGTTGTTTATAAATAAGTTATGACTTTTAAGAAAAGATATGAAAATCTAAAAATATCGTGTTATTTGAAAAACTTAAACCTCTTGTAATTTGGTAACTAGAAGGGTAGACTTGTTTTCATATGAATTTTTTGACTTAAAAATCCCTCAAGAATAAGCAATTAATGTTTGTTACAGTAATCCTGAAACACACTGCATTTAGGTGTAAAATCTTATCAGAGTTAAAATAATGAACGTACGTTTGCTTGTGTGCTAAAGGTCCGAAGTGGCTGCCGATGATGGGTAGCCTTGGTGTGCTGAGGCAATGGAGCGCGGTGGCCGGCGGCCAACATCTGGCTCTACAACAGCTTGCTTCACTATACAAAACCTCGGTGCTAGGTTTGCGCCTCGGCGGAGATTTGGTCGCATGTGTGGTAGGCTACCGCCTGGTGCACCATGTTCTCACGCAAGGGGAGTTCGAGGGGCGCCCCGACACGTTCTTCATTCGTCTGCGTAGTTTGGGAGCGCGACGTGGTCTCACCTTTGTGGATGGGTCGTTCTGGCACACGCAACGCGGTTTCGTCGTACGCCATTTGCGATTACTCGGCTTCGGAAAACAATCCATGGAAGAGATGGTGCTCAATGAGACTCAGCAAATCCTTCATTTACTCGAAACCACTGCAGGTATCAGAAATACTTCACTAATTTGATAAAACTTAATAAACGGTATTACTGAATCGGTGTTTTTTTTTGTTTGACATTCATTAAAATTTGCAAGGAAAATAATACTGTTTATTTTGTTATCAATGTGACTAACAGTACTAAATAATGAATAATTACTCGTATTATAAAAAAGTGTAAAAGTTCAGTAACACTATATTTAAAGACTAAAATAACGAATACAAAAAAAAACTTATACGCCAACTCTTATCACTACTATAAACAAACACTATTATTTATATAAAGTAACCAAGCGTTATTTATTTTTGACGATTTATTTATGTTCAGTCTGAGCGATATATTTATGTTCACAAGTTCTTCATACTAGCTTCGGAGTTAATTCTGAGTCAACTGACTGACTGAGTCTGAATCAACTAACTGACTGACTGCCTGACTGAGTATGAGTCAACTAACTGACCGACTGACTGACGGCTCCCGGTGATTCGCTTTTTTATATTGTTTTTCTTGTTTCGAGATGCTTTGGGAATATTTCCTATTGTTACTCTAGCGGACTAGTTAAAACAAATCAACGCTGTATCTATTTTTAAAAGGCTGCGTAAGCCGACAAGTTTCAGCTGGTCGGTACCGCGTCCGTTACAATATAATTAGAAAAAAATTACAATATCTTAATATAATTATGGAGAAGAAATTTATTTTTTTAATATAAATAAAGAGAATCATCTTTTATTTTAACTAATGGCTTTTCGAATGCATGCAATATTTTTCGAAAGCATTAACTTTCTATAGGTACATTGTATTAAGCCTAGTAGCGTGGGTTCTGGAGACGAACTGGTTGCATAAGGAATGAATACAGAGATAAAAAGGGTGGCGCTGGGTCTGTCTACAGTGACAGTCCGGTATCAACGATATAATTATATAATCTGACAGTAAAAATATATATGTTTTACAAATAGTAGTGTTTCAAATTCATTACATTTGGTGTCAGGTGTGGGGTTACGTGTGGCACGTTTGAGTGTGGCTTGTTGAAAGATTTTACGACGATTTAAATATGGCTTTTAAGAAATGGTTGAAGGTATTAAAAGTGCCTGAATTAAGAAGTCAGTTGGAAGAACCTGGAAACTACCGGTCGGAAAGTTGAATTAATTCAATGTCTCCGGGCAGAACTTGAACAAGGTGAGAGTCAGGTTAATTATGTTTTTGAGGATGAGTCATTAAAAAAAAATTGAGAAGTTACAAGAAAATTCTGAAAATTAAAAAAAAAACTGCAAACAAAAAATACAAAAATTTCTAGAAATTTGAAGGAAGAATTAAATAAAAAAAACTAACATTTAGAACATTAAAGGATAAATTGAAGGAACAAGAAAATAAAATGCAACTTCTCTAAGAAAAATTTATTAAAATAAATAATTCATCGACCTAATACTTGACAAGGTCAGACGTTAAAGATGTCCCGAAAACACAACCTACTTTTGATGACAACACATCATGACTACTTAAAATAATTTGAAGCCGCTGCTAGAGCTGACGGAAGGACGGATAGAGAAAAATCCTCAGCGCTTGAGGTTGCTCTCTGTGGCGATGCTGTCAACATTCTGCAAGCAATTTCAAGTTGGTGAAACGGCATTAAGAAGAAGTTTACTACAACCAACTTAAGAACCGTGTCCAACAATCAAGCGAGAATTTGAAGCAGACGTGGCCTGGATAGTTCCCTTCCGGTTTCGACGACTTCCTGGAGAATTGGGCTTTGATAATATTTGACAATGGCATCTGCACTAGGATTTGAGGCAGCTAAACAAGCTTCAAGAGGTAATGCTCGTGTTCGAATAATTAAATATGAACCCGACAACTGGGAAACGAGGCTCCAACGCATAATTGAAGATAATCTGAAAAGATCGAGGCAGCCCCGATGCTGAAATTGTACTGCTCCATATTAGAAGTCGTTGAATTAGATTCATGAAAAAGGTGTCTAACAACTCGCGCAGGAAAACTAAATCGGGTCGATGTGCAGGGGCAAACGTTGATCCAATATCAGACTGCCCCCACACAAAATCGCACTGGTGGCATCAATACGTCATTAATCTGACACCATCTTCGCGGATAGACACGTAGAAGGAAAGCCCTGCACTTTATTATTATACACTGGGGCAACAAAAATGATAGTAAGGCCCGATGTATTACATAAAAGCAAACAATGGCTGAAGATAAAATGTCGACTTCGAACTGCTACGGGAGATGCAGCTACCACCACCAATTGATGTCAACATCTCCATTGGCCGAACTGAGTTCAATCATCGTGTTTTGGTGGCTGGTATTGAAGAAGAATGTATTCTTGGAATGGACATAATGTGATCACATGGTTTTAATTTGGACATTAAGAACGTTATAATTAAAATCAATGATGAAGAGGTTGTTCTGCACCACCAAGAGGATGCTACAATTCGCGTAGTACTGGCATAAGACACCGTTGTGGAGAGATTGTGAAAGACAAAGTACGTACAGGCAGTGTCATGATGATGGAGCCAGATAACAAATCTACAGAAGGAATTTTGATAGCAAAGGAAATTAGCAGTTCGGCAGAATCAATACCAGTACGACTAATACATGTTAATAATTATCCAATAAAAGTAAAAGCTGGTAATATTTTAGGACATTGCGCAAAAGTATATTTGATTTTACATATGCAAGACAGAAATGCAATAGGCTGCGTGAGACATTATCCTTTCTTGTCTCATCCGCTGGTGAACAATTACAAAGCGATCAACAGAAGCAAGTGGAAGAACTAGGGCATTACCAAATGTGTTCGATAGCGGGGATGGACAAAAAGGAAGAACTAATTTTATGAAGCCTAAAATTAATACTACCGACAATTTCCATTCACAAGAAAACAAGAAGTAGAGGCAATTATTTCAGACATAGAGCATCAAGGAATTATTGGGCATCTCCTGCGGTGCTTGTGAAAAAGAAAGATAGATTTACTCGGTTCTGCGTAGATTATCGTCAGCTAAATAACGTTACCTAGAAAGACAGCTATCGTTTGCCCCAAATAAATGATACAACTAACACTTTTATTGGGTCGAAAATATTTTCAACTTCAGACAGGTAGCCATGGATAAAAAAGACCGCGGGAAAACTGCATTTACCATCGGCAGTTGACTATAACTATAGCAGTTTACCGTCATGCCAATCGGCCTGTGCAACGCACCTGCTCCACAGAAAAAAAATTAATCAAAATTGATAAATTTTTAACAAAATTTGTAGTCCCAGGCGGTCCCCTGCTAGTTTTTGTTAATTTAACAAGTTTCAAATTTGTTAGCAAGTAACAAATTATTTTTGAGTATTTCGTAACTGAATATATTTGTGAATATATTAATTATTGACATTTATTTTTATGGACTTTTGACTAAATATTTTCGTAAATATATTGAAGCAGAACATTAAATCAAAATTATTATAACAAATTAAGTTGTCACAAAGGATATAAACTTTCTTTAACAATTTCAAAGTTAGCTAAATTTGCTTGTCATTATTGACGAGTATATTTGTTAAATTTTTTAAATCCAGCAAATAAATAAGAACAATATTACTTGTTAAAAATTCAGAATTAACATAATATTAATTTATCAAGTTGTCATATTTGTACAAATTGTTAATTTAAAACACTTATGGAAACCGTACTAAAAGGACTGTCCTGGTAAACTTACTTGGTTTACCTGGGTGACATAATTGTGAGGAAAAGATCATTTAAAGACCACATGAAAAATAAAAAAATCCAACAATTAAGAAAAGCTAATTTGAAACTGAGTCCCAAGAAATGCCATCTTTTCCAACAAATTGCCAATTTTTTGGGTCATGTGGTCTTTGGAGAAGGAAAAGGAGTTGACGTGGAGAAGATTAAATGTCATTCAAGATTGGCTGGTACAAGCAGATAAACATCAACTTCGGAGTTTTCTCGGACTATGTACTAATTATAGACGTTTTGTTACTGGATTTGCCAACATCGCGAAGCCTTTAACACAATCGACAGATGTTTTAACTGGGATAGCATTTGTCAAGAGGCTTTCGTACATCTGAAGAGTGTTGTAACACAAACTTCTATTTTAAGTTATCCGATGTCTGAGGGAGATTTCATACTGAATACAGATGCGAGTGATGTTGGAATTGGAGGAGTTCTATCCCAACTACTGAACGGGGAAGAGAAAGTCATCGGGTATTTCAGCAAAGTTTTAGGTAGCACAAATGGCTTGAGAGGTTGCAAGAATACGACTTCGACATTGAACACCGACCTGGAACGGCTCATAGGAATGCTGATGCCGTATCTCGACGACCTTGCCCTGAATATTGTCAAAACTGCAACAGTTCAGAAGCAAAGGCTCTAAGAACAAGTGTTATAGACGAAGAGTGGCAACCAAAATAACTACATACCGAACAGAACAAAGATCATAATCTTCATATAGTTCAGGAGTGGAAAATGAACGGACATAGGCCGACGCGGCAGGAAATTGCTTCAACTTGACCGGTTATAAAGTACTCAGGCAACGGCTTGGCAGGTAGCGTTAAAGCCTGATCACTCGATAACGCAAGTTAAGCAATTCTGTTCGCGGTTAGTAGTTGGATGGGTGACCGCTTTGCGAAAACCCATTCCCATAACACCAGAAGAAATAGGTTTAATGTACCAATCAAGTATTATGACACCGCTATTATCACGTCTTACTAAATTTTGGAAGTTTTTAATAGTTTTAATTCGAATATACTAAGCGACGTACTTTTGGTGGTATGTTGTAGAACGCTGGCGTATCGGTGCTCGGGCGCCAACGGTCGGATAGCTGGTTTCGGAGAAGGGGCAGGGCTGATGAGTAATAATAACAGTAGAGATGAAATCAACGAATGAGTTTATTAATGCTGTTGAAATTGATGGACAGAGTGTTGTTACAAATCGCAATAGCACGTGGGAGGGAAAGGTAGGACGGTAGGATCTTAAATCGGGGGTTTTTCGGCAAAACGACGCCTGGCGTCGCGACGCTGATTAGGTTGCAACGGTGATGTAGAGGTTCGTAGTTGACGGACAGACGACGGAGAACGGTGCGGTAGCGTTGTGACAACTTAATGTCGGGCGTCGCGACGTCGGTGACGTCGGGGTGATGCGCGGGGTACGCGGAATTGACGGGTGGATGACGAAGAACGGTTTGGGGTAGGTATCATAAAATCGACGCCGGGCGTCGCGGCGTCGGTGACGTCGGAGCGGTGTCTGCGGTGCTCGTATTCGACGGACGGATGACGGAGAATGAATTGGCCTGGTTTGATAAAAACGACGCCTTGCGTCGCGGCGTCGTCAGGCCGGTGCGCGGGGTGTCGGAAATTGACGGACGGTTGACGGTCAGGTTTTCGGAAGATTGACGCCTAGCGTCGTGGCGTTGGTGACGTGGGGGTCCCAGCCTAGGGGCGTCGTGGCCGTAAATAGCTATGGAGAACTCACAAGCTAGGTTCGGCAACGCGTCGATAGAGTGGGACATCCGGATTGGTGTAAATAACCGGAAAACTCGCGGTCTACACACCCCAATTTGTTTCACGGATGACTTCTCCGTTTTGCGCACCTCGTGGCTCAGGAAACTCACCGCCGACTGTATTCGTTACGTTACGGGAGAACTCTCAGCAACGGTACTCCTACAGCGTCGTGAAACTCGAAGTGCCACAAGAATTCGCTCCACCAAGAAGCCACGGAAGCAGTCAGCGACAACCTCGTTTAACTTAGCACCCGGTATAGTCTACGGTGACGGTACGGTAGCAAGCGGATCAGAGGATAACTCACACTGATTGAAAGAACTCTCGGAGAATCTCACGGAGTTACTAGCGGGTAAATGGAATGACTTGCTCACCTGGTGCTGATTTGCGGAACGGTACGGTAGTTTCAGAAGATCACACAGATAGCTATTGTTCAGGAACAAATGATGATTTTGTCGCCAAAAACGGCGGTTTATATGGCGTTTTGTTAATTGATCCTGTCTGGTTAGGAATAAAATCGCCCTTCCTATGTGTATGGTAAAAAATGGAATCGGGATCACGGGTACTCGAATCTTGCTCCAAATAACAAAATACGGTGGCTCGCGGTGTTTCACCGTAGAATAAAAGTTTTTACGCGCGTGCGTTGCTTTATGCGTGAGTTATTCGCGTTTTACGGACAAAAAGGTCTGATTTTATCAAATCAGATCACTTCTAGCTACTTGTGACGAATCACTTCGTTACAACTATTAACAATAGAAATTGAAAAAGATATGAGCATTCCCTTGCCAAACACTTTAGTGAGACGTGATAATAACTGTGTCATATTACTTGATTGGTATATTAAATCTATTTCTTCTAGGCGTTATATTAATTTTATCTCTCTGATCAAGCTAAGAAAATGAAAATAAATTCAGTTTTGGGAATTAAACGGAGAATATTGGCAATTTCTCTTCCAACACTTCATCACAAAACTTGTGCAAACTTAAAGAAGTTCTTCTAACTAATGCGCACCCAAAAAAGTTGGTTAAAAGTATCTTGTTTAATACTATTTCACATACTACCAACACAGATGGTAACAATCCTGAGATTGATTCTTCCGAACGGATTAAATATTGCTCCCTACCATATATTGCTAGTTTAGCTAGTGCTTTGAAAGACGAAAGTGTGAAAATAGCTAATAGGAATTATTTTACACGATCGTTATTTTGATTATCGTTGATTAAAAAAAATTTTTTTTTGAACTGTCAATATTTTATTTCATATTTATATTTTATGTTATACTTTTATTTCATGACAGTTATATATTTTTACTATTCTGCTGTTAGGCCCATTATTAAGTATTTTCTATTACATTGATGTTATTTTATAATTAATCTCAACGAAATGTACGACATATTGTTATCTTTTAGTGTCTTCTAATTTCTATTTTGAATGTATAGGTAAATTTAAATTTAACTCATTAGCAGAGGAATTTTTCTTAATAATTGATTATTTAATCTTGACTATAGAATAGAATAGAATATAATTTATTTTAAGTTTTTCAAATACATAAGTATATAAACCACGTCAAAAATTAGGCACATTAATTACATTTCACACATTAAGAATTCATTTACACTGTAAAAGGCATTTTCCAATAGATAATATTTTATAAATTTTTTAAACTTTTCCTCGGGGAGTGCGCGAATAACTGTCGGTAGGTGATTGAATAATTTAATGCCAATATTACTTGGAATATTTTTAGATATTGCTAATTTAGTATTTATAGACCTCAGATTATCTTTATGTCTAGTATCATAATTATGATAATCTTAATTTTTTGTGTATTTAATAAAATTCTGTTTAATATATAATAAGCAGTGCATAATGAAAATGCAGGGCAATGTTAATAATTTTAGTGTTATGAAAAGTTGTTTACAGTGCTCTCTAGTGTTTACTTTACAAATTATTCTCAGAGATTGTTTCTGTAATTTAAAAATTCTTTCCGCAAATGTCGAATTACCCCATAAAATAATTCCATACGAAATAATTGACTGTATTAACGCAAAATAAACATCTTTCGCAGCTTCTTGGGATACACAGTAAACAATTTTTCTAAGCATAAAGTTTGCTTTATTTATTTTATGTGCTATAGAATTACAATGTTCTCTCCAAATGGGCAATGATTCAAGGGTGAAACCCAGAAAATTTACCGTATTGCTTCTATTCTCATCATCGCTCTTTAATTCTATGTGGCTCTTACTAAAAACTAATGAATTCGTTTTACTTTCATTTAGTAACAGCTTGTTAGCAGTAAACCACTTAATTGCGTCGCTTTTAGTTGTATTCATCAATGATGTTATATCATCAGTTTTTCTGCAGTTGTGGATCATCAGCGTACAAAAAAGTTACAGCTGTTGTTATATTATCAGGGAGATCATTTATGTAAATAACAAATAAAAGGGGCCCTATAACAGAACCCTGTGGTACACCGTGTTTGATTTTCTGAGGATTTGATTCTAGATTATTTACGTAAGTAATTTGATATCTATTTGTCAGGTAACTTTGTATTAGATCTAGAGCAACACCTCTAATTCCATAATGGTTTAATTTGTTCAACAGAATGTTATGATCTATACAGTCAAATGCCTTAGACAAATCGCAGAAAGTAGCTGAAACAGAGTCACCCTTCTCCAATTTGTCCAAAACATCGGAAATAAGATTAACGGCAGCTTTAACTGTAGACCTTTTAGGTCTGAAACCAAATTTATTATTGCTTAAAAATTCATGTTTTTCAAAAAAATTTAATGTAGCAATATCTGTCTTGAAATTGTCTCGTTTTCAATCCACACTGGACAAATAAAATATGTAGAAATAATTATCATAAAATCTTATTTAAAATGAAGCTCACTAAGTTAAGTAATATTACACATTGAAAACAAATGACCCTTTTGAAATGATGTTGATCTTCCAGGTGATGTACAATTCGAACCGATATTTGCGCCGTCTGTATTGAACGTGTTGTGGACGTTGGTGACGGGTATGAAGATATCTCGAGAGGACCCGCGTCTCGCTGGCTTCCTACAACTACTTCACACTCGCTCCAAAGCTTTCGACATGGCAGGTGGCATGCTTAATCAACTGCCCTGGCTGCGTCATCTTGTACCTGAGCGTGTTGGTTACAATATACTTCTTCAATTGAACAACGAGCTCAGGAACTTCTTTACTGAAACTATCGAGGAACACCATGCTACTTGGTACCCGGACAGGCAGGATGATCTTATATACTCTTTCATTACACAGATGAAACAGAATACTGAATCTAGCAGCAATACTTTTACCGGTAAATTTTATGTACTGTACTAATATTTAAATGGATTGATGCAAGTAATTTATTGAAAAACTAAAACTATAATAACGTTGAGAGTAAACTGCAGACGATCGTATTGTAATCATTTTAGGTTTTGGCATAGGCTTTGGGGTGCACCGAACTCTAAACTGCAGTGCAGTATGTTTTCTGAATTCCCTCACAATCAGCTATACACAACTTATACTTTAGTGAAGCGTGCTTGACTTTCTCAATGACAATACTACATGCTAACCACCCTGCCCACAATCTGTACACGATGTATATATATTTTTTAATTTGTTAAAGATGATCAACTTATTATGATATGCTTGGATTTATTTCTGGCCGGTGCTACAACAACGAGCGGTACTTTGGATTTCATCTTTTTGGAAATGTTGTTACACCCAGATATTCAAGAGAAAGCAGCCAAGTACATTAATCTTACAATTCCTCAGGAGAAGCCAGTGACATATGCAGATCGCCTAAAGTAAGACTTAAAGAATATTATACACCATTATTCTTATTTACATAGCATTGACCGAATGGCCTGCGGTATTTTTATTTATAGTCACAATGAAGTTATGTTAATATGTGTAAAAGTTATGCAGGGATGGGAGTAGCAAGTAGGAATGAGATCGGTACTAGCAGAATTTAAAAAGACTGGACCTCTATTCTGTAACTTAGAGTTAAGAGCCAGCTCTATAACTATGACGTCTTAGCAACAGTGAATGTTTCTATAATCTGAATAAAAACTGTTTCTATCCTAGGAATTTTGTAGTGTATAAGTTTTAAAAATTTAGGTTGGTAGCAAATTTGATTCTTTTTGTTTTTGTTTATTCTTACAAATTTTAATTTTAATTTACAGATTTATTTATTGTTTTTGTTTGGTTTTATGCTCTATTATTAGTTTAAGTTCAGTTTTTTTAATGCTTGTATATTTTATTTAGTTTTATAAATTTCTATACTAATATAAATTAAAATCCATAAACTGAACCATATAATCAATCAAATTAAAAATAAAAGAAAATATAATGAACTAATACAAAAAATTAAAACACAAAATATCTAATAAAAACTTCTTTACACCAAATGTCAAAATAGAGCTAGCTCTACGAAGTAGAAACAACTCAAGTGGTAGCTCCATAGATAAAGACAGACATGACGTCATATACCCCTGTTTCCAGTCATCTCCGCTAGACACCACTACTGAATATAGAAACATTGCCGGTTTAAAGCTAGCTCTAAAGTTACAGAATAGGGGTCCTGAAGTTGTAGAATTGAAGATGTTATTAATGACGAACTTAACTTAAACATTAACGTAATATGATCTAGCTTGTTTTAAATGTTTTGAAAAGTTCATTTTAGTATGTTTGATGCCATTTGAAATCCTATTTAAAACTTTTTTTCAGTCTTAATTATTTACAGTAGTAGTTTTCAGAAAATTATGTCGAGAGATGTTATGATGCATAAATAATTTTGTTTTATGTCAAATAGTACGAGCACAAGCTACAACCTGTTTTACATTGTGCTTATTTTGTCTAGAAACTTTGACAAGTTTCATACTAGGTTTACTTTAATTGTACTAGAAACGTCTTTATGAACTAGACACAATTTTGATTCAAGTTTCATGCTAGACCAGCGCATTGAACGCGTATTCCGTGTTTACCAACCTAACAGGAATGTTATATGTTGTTTAACTTTGTTTAATTACCGTTTTCTTCTATTAATTTTACAAATATAAAACTTAAAACGTCAAAAACTCGACCAAAACTATTTTTTGTTGTTGAATTGGCAGCATTACTTGATGAATGACCTTGTAACTATTACAAAACAAACTGTTACGTATTAATCAAAGGGGTAACATTGCAACACTCGAAAATTCTAACGCTGCCCTTCTTCATACATTACTTCATGCATACGTTGCTTTCTTCAATCACTGCTTTGTTCAAACACAGCTTTATTCATACACCGATTTCTTCTAACACCGCTTTATTCACCGTACGAAAATTAATAGTCCTAATACAGCATAGAAGCAAATCTAAATCTGTAATGCCGACAAGATGGTGCGTAGTCTTTGTATCCATAGGTCTCGTACTAATTTATATGAAATTACTTTTAAGCACTAGCAATGCTAAAAACGTTAAAAGACAGAAAATGTCATGAATTTAAAATTGTAAATTTTTATAATATTTACTATACAATATCATCTAAATATGTAATAGTAATAAAATATTGAAATAACAGTTTTCATTGAATACGGAGGTTTAGGTTTGTTTCTGCGTTGCATTAGGGCGATTGATTTTCGTACGGTGAATAAAGCGGTGCTAGAAGAAATCGGTGTATGAATGAAACTGTGTTTAAACAAAGCAGTGATTGAAGAAAGCAACGTATGTATGAAGCAGTGCATGAATAAGGCAGCGTTAGAATTTTCGAGTGTTGCATGCGTTCCAATTCAAAGAACATCGGTTTGTCGGTTTATATAATACAAAGATATAAGATATCGGTGAAATTAGAATAAGATTCAGATAAATAATTTTTAATCTAATTCTTAACTGTATATTTTATTTTTAAAATAATATTAGATTCATTTAATCATTTTACAGGGCTTACTAACAATTATAGCATCGAAACAACATAACCATACCATAACCTTATGTACGCATTATAATTGCATATTGTACGTACTGATCACAGAACAAAAAGAATTTTGGGGTTTATCAAGGTAACAGTTTTGGGCCACTGGTTGAATAGGTAGTTTTAATATTAAATTAAACGATCAAATATGAAGCGTCCAGTCCGAATATTATAGATCACTAGGTAGTCCGTCTGTGACTTCATTACGGTGCACCGTATTCAAAGATAGTAAGAAAGCGCTTGCGCCATGCTACCCCTCCCACTAACCAATAGGCACTCCGCTGTCGCTAGTCGACCGAGTTCATTTTTTAAAAGATAAAAACATTAATTGTCCGCAACCAGTGAAGGGCTCGAGAACCTAGAAGAGAGATTGGGATTAATTCGGATTGGACGCTTCATATAATTACGATCGAACTTAACTTACGGTAAGTTCGTTTGATCGTTTAATTATATTCGCGTTCAGTCCGAATATATAGATCACTATGTAGTTGGTCAAAGAATTGTGTTGCGGATGAACTAACGTGGAGACAAATAAAATAAGGTGGGACCAATGATAATTTACACTATATTGAAACGCATAATTTAATTATCAAAGTAGAAAATATTTCCAAACTAATGTAATTAAACAGATACGTTAATTAATTAAATTAATGAATGCTCAAAATTGCTTTCGCAAAGACGGTCTTGTCAGAAATAGGTCGATTGTAGAAATTAGCGAAGGTAAGCTGTGTGTTCTGACCACCCTGCTGCCCTGCTCCTGAGGTACTCCTAGTCTTAGTGCGGCGGATGTCGATGAATATCGAGTGGAATGAGGTTTAAACGTGGAGGTGTCGATTCCTGCTAAGTAAAGCATCTGCTTAACCCATCTACTTAGTGTTTGTTTATTAGCGACTGCATGAGGTTTTCTAGCTGTAAAAAATATTAGGTCTTGATCTTGTTTTCTGAAAGGTTCAGTCACTTTAATACACACTGTTTCAGGGTATATCCAATGTAGGTTGCTCCTTGTTCACCCCTGAAGTTTTGATAGGGTCCGAAATGTTAATTTGAATTTCTTGTTGATTTTCTATTAGGTTAGATAATTTTATTAAAGATAAGGTTTGCAGTCTGCCCCCTGTGATAAGGGCTAAGATTGTGACTAGTTTTTGTGAGAGTTGCAGAAGTGATACATTTTTGGGCAAATCTTCTAAGAACGACAGCTGCTTTAAGGGGTCCCAAGTGTTGGAATACCTCGGTTTGGTTGGCCTCGTTCGAGACATGCCTTTCATAAATCTTTTTATCATAGGGTCGGTGCCAAGACTTACGTGTAAAATAAAGCTGAGGGTCGACCTATGGGAGTTCAGTTCTCCATATTTGTAATTGCGGTCGTCTGAAATCCTCTGTACGTCTTTGTTGGTTGCTTGTTACAAGCAAATCTACTCATTTGTGCAAAATTCCCATCAAAGACGGATATAGCGGTAGTATTATCACATCTAAGAATGTCACAATCTGAAAAATTACTTGCAAAGCATTTTAAGCCACAGAAAATAGTTTGTAAGTAAAAAAAAATTAATATGTATATTTAGATCCATGTCATACCAAAACCCACGTATTTTTCTCCCTCGCAATAAGCTCCCCAGCATTTTAAGGATGCATCGGTAAAGATCTCAACTTTATAAACGTCATTTCTAATGTTATTGAAAGAGTTAGGGATCGTTTTCTCCCACCAAATGAGATCTGGATGTGGATGCTTAGGGATTATCATTAGTGTGTCGAAATTCATATTATTTTAAGAAAGTGCTAAGAACTTCTCGCGTTCCAGGGTTTTCGTATGCAAACAGCCATATTTAACGGCTGAACAAGCTGAAACTAAAATACTGATGAATCGTGCAAAGATTTTAATTTTGCAAGTGGATTTATTTCTAAAGGAGGTCCACTTTATTATGATTTCCTTCTTTTCAGGAGGTAACCTAATTTTCATCTCATTCGAGTCAGAAGAGAAAGTCCAGGAATTTTTTAGACTTACTCGGCGTTAAGCGGCAATTTATCTTGTTCACCGTGAAACCCAAGGAATTTAACAGATTGATAAGCATCTTAGTACTTTCCAAACATTGTTCGGAAAAATTGCTCAGAACGAGAAAATCGTGTAAGTAACTGACGTAAATATAAAACAATAGGTTTCATTAATTTAGTAAAGCAAAAGGGGACCGAAGTCAGCCCGAATGCTCCAATAAATGAACCTAAGGTATTTTCCCGAATATGTGTGAGACTGAAAAGTAGGCAATTTCAAAGTCAACGGTCGTTATAAGAGATCCAGTACTTAGTAGCCTTATAACGGTTCGATGGTCTTCAATTTTAAAATATGGCGCGATTACGTAATTATTTAGGCGCTTGAGGTTAAGAGTAAATATTTTCTTGCCATTTGGCTTGTCCGCTAAAAGAATGCGGGAAATGACGATCGATGCGGGGTCTGCATCTGACAATAGCCAATAGTTAGTAGTTTCTTTATGGCCAAGTCCATAAGGGTGGCCTCGCCGGCAGAAAAATGGATTTTAGGTAAATCTGATGTAAAAGGTGGTTCATTGTTAATCTGAATTTCGTATCCTTCGATCCTGGACAAAATTGTAATATTATGTCACTGTTTTCCAGGTGTTTATATAAACTCGCAACCGCCCTGCGAAAACTGACCTATTACCCACCGTTAGTTTCTCCATTCAGTGGATGCTTTCCGTAGTTGTGAGGCTCGCCCTTTGTATAGCCTCTCCCTCTTTTGATGTGCCGGGCGTCACTTGTTTAAATGGTCGTTATTTGCCACATTTTATTATTTATTGGCTCCCCCTCCTCTCTTTTCTGACTACCGAAGGAGGCGTACGGTGAACATCTTGGAAAAGCTGACTGGGTTGCTCTTTCCCGACTCTTGCTAGCACTTTAAGACATAAATTAAATTTTTTTACTATATTTCGTTTTCATTGCTATTTCAGTAATGTTCGCGTATAGTTCGTACATCATTTCTATTAATCCGTGGATGCCAGTAGTGTAATCTCTTGCTCTTGTTCGTTCTTTTTGAATTCTTTGAAGTTCTCGTAAGTTAGTGAATATTTGTTATTGTTAGTTTTCATTAAAGTTTTAATTAATTCGAGCATTGCTTCTAGTATTAGGTATTCAGTTGGGCTTTGCGTTCTGGGTCCTTTACTTATTGGTCCTATAGTTTTGATTGTTAGGCACCTTCCGGATTCGATTCCGCAAAGCAGTAAAAATTACCGTTTCCTATTTTTTGCTGGTTTCGTACTTCTTGTCAAACGGACACCCCATTTTTCGCCCTCCGTGGAGATATCCTTCATCGTGGCCCTGCGGACCGCTGTCCTCGTTTACCAGTATGTCAGTCCTTTATTGTTGGCAGTAAATCTTATTTTATATTTCCGTGCGTTTCCATAAAGAGAAGCCTACTCTCGTCCACAGCAGACACCTCCGCCGCTAAAAGTGTAGCGCACCACGCAGAACCAATCGCACCGTAAAGGGGTAAAACGTTGGATGCTATCGACAAAAGGCCCACCTAGTGTTACAATACATTTGCTGTTCTTAGTAATTCTATATGAAAATATGACGTTCTTGAGGCCGGTAATGCGATAATATTACCTATACTTATTACTTTTGTTCCAAGTACACGAAAATCCGTAACAAAACGATGATGCACATGCGCATTAGATAAAATGTGTTCCAACCGAGAAATTACGGTTCTTTGATAATCCTGGTTGCCGTATGGAATCAATTCTGGAACGGTTCGGGAATCGTAATTTCGGTACCAGGTCAAAGGTATTCTCACATTAATTGGTAATAAATGAAAAAAAAAATGTTAATGGTTGAAGAGGAGTAGTGGTATAGGGATGTGCATAAAGTAGTTTTAGGGTTAGCAGGAAAGTCGCATGATCGTGTCGAATGATTAGGATCAAGGTTAAAATACAACAAATTGCTATCATCTGGGTTCTCATTTCTGCGACATAGGCTGATTAATTCATCCTGCCAAACAAAGAAAGTAGGATTAGTAAACCAATAACGAAAACCGTCCCGAGATCGTTCCAACTCTTGCGTATTTCGGTGCGGTTCTAGAATTGTACCAAGTTGACGCATGCACATAAATCGATTCAAAAACCATTTCTTTATCGTTCAAGAATTGCGGGTTGGAACAAACCTATTATGTTTTCTTTTATTTTGAGTCCCATCTATTTAGTTCATAATGATTGCTTTTTCTTTGTTGGAGATGGTAGCTATGTTTGCTGCTTTTGTTGCCGTCATCATCTATTTCTTAAATTGCTAATTCATACATTTTTGTAGAAACTAATTAGAGGGCTTAGTATGTACGTGTTTTTCACTTAGTAACGTATACGTATGAAGTATGAATCAAATGAATAATGAAAATGTAAATTAGAAAGTTGCGTGTATATTTACTTATTGCTATTATTTATTTTATAATAGGTACTTATAGTAATTGTCAAATTATAAAATATTCATTGTTGAAGTACCTTTCAGTGTTTTTATTTAGAATGACGAAACACGTTAAACTAACAACATTATAAGTTATGTCCTTTAAATATCTTTTATTTAATTTATACTGAAGAAAGTACAAAATTTTAATCCTTCATTGTTAATCATCGTACATAGCTTTATTTATTGCAGACTCCCATATGTGGAAGCTATTATAATGGAATCAGAACGTATGCATGCTGTGACACCTGTAATAGGCCCCAGAAGAGCCTTGCGTGACACTACATTGGATAGTTATAACATTCCAAAGGTATACGTTAATTTTTATTTTTATAGTTCTAGGTAAGGAAGGTAAACAATTTACATACATACATATATAATAACATCATGTTAAGTCCCACGCATAGGGGTAGTAAGAACCCTATAACCCAAATATATGTGTGTGACGATTTCTTTGACCACGATTACTCAAAATCTTATAGAGATATGTTGAAATTACTTACTTAAAATTTAAATGTTTAAATTACGAGCTGATTATTTTTTGCTAGCAATCTATCAAGAGGAAGTGGTAGTTTACTTGTATATCTCAGTAAAAAAATAAGTTGGAGTAAATTTTGTCATATTGAATATGATGTAAAATGATCTGTAAATTTCATCCGAAACTTATCTGTATTTTGTACGGTTTAGGAAAAAAAATTTTCGGAAAATTATGAGATGGATACATGTTACTTTAATGAAAATCATATTTTACATTTTTTAACCAATCATAATTGAGAATTTTTCACGTATCTACAATCAAATTTCGATTATACTGGAAATACTTCCTTTGATATGCAGGAGAAGATTTTCTATAATCGAAATTTCGTTGGTCATGCACGGTGCATGATTTCTACTATAAACAAAATTTGTTTGGTGGATACGTTAAAAATTTTCACTTCTGATTAGTTAAAATACAACGTGCATAATTTTTGGAAATGATCTTGACAAGATGTAGGTAATGGTTAAGAATAATGTTCAGAAACTTAAGTATTAATGGAATAACAATTAAATAGACAATTCTAATCTCTCCAGCACCAAATGACAGCTCTGCTTATATTTAATAAATGTTAAAGAATATTATAGAATTCCAACCAAAATTCAAGGAATTGTTTCCACACGTACGCTTTTGAGTATTTTGGGGAGTAATACCTTCAAGTGCTTGGTCGATTTCTTAAATGGACTTTGCAGAAAAACGAGAGCTAGTATTATTTGTTGACATTTCGTTTTAAATGTAGAACCGTTTCAAGTTTTTCCTATTGTTGTTTATTTACATTCTAATTTTATGGCAATAGTTACAACTGAATAAATTTTGTTTTTAAAAATTAATCTGTCAGTTAAATATAAAATACGATTTTCAAGCTTATTTGATTTCCTGTGGAAACTTACCTTCTGGAGTATTTCGTATTAATTGCTACTTGAAAATCGTGGTCATTTTCGTAGCAATGAAAATTCCATAGTCCATGCGGTAAATTTTTGGAAATCAAACTAGCACTTAATAGATTATGTATGAAAATCATGTTTTACATTTTTAACCAATAAAAAAAGATACGTAGTGCTTGATTTTCAGTATAATCAAATTTGATTGGTAGATACCTTAAAAATTCTCACTCGAATCGTACAGGTAATTCAAATGAATCGAATCAGTATTTTGAAAAATATTCGTTGAGTTAAAAAGAATCAACAGTGAACGTGTGCTTGAAATAACTTTGTTTTTTGTTTAACGAAATGATTCCATATAAAACTCCTTTGTCTATCAATAATATTAGTACTCATTATTATGTAGGATAATAAAGCAAGTGAGATACAAATAGGCACGAACTAAATGTATTATCAACATCAACGCCGGACGAATAAATCGAGTTGCGCAATGCGCTGTGCGCACCGATTCGGTACCACATCGTAACATCGGTTCGCAACGAACGCTTCGTTCGTTAATGACTTATAATACAAAATTATAAGTGATTCGGTGAACGAATCCTACTGAACGAATCACTTTACTGAACTGAATCAAAATATTCGAATCAGTAAAAAGATTCGGATTTCCCATCTCTAGTACGAATGATGTCCATAAATTAAATTATTATGGAATACAATTAAATACACAATTATGATCCTTCCAGCATCAGATGTTTTTACGATTTTAGGCCTTGTTCCTGTTTTTTGCCCTAACTTTATTCCAAATAATCATTAAAAGTTTTGTTTAACTTATAGACGCTTTACAAGTGTCCTTTATACTAAAAAAAAATTTATAGAAATGTCACAGCACGACTAATGTTTATAACCTTGTTTTATTTGGAAAAATAAGTTGATTCAAAAATATACCTTTGTGTTTGGGATAATAACTCTCTTGTAAACAGTGATAAATAAATTAACAACAGAACAATGTTTCAAACAATAATAATTTACTGAGATATTTCAGAATAACTTGATAGATTATCACCAAAAACTAATCAGCTCTTCTAACGGGGATACAGTTAATAATGCAAAATATAAAAATTTTCAGTTTAATAGTTTTTGAGAAACCATAACTCCAGAAATCGACACAGCCTGACAGACAGACACAAACACAGACATCATCGCGAAACTATTAAAAATCGTCTTCTAGGGACAATAAAGCATGATTCCTATACCTCCCTTATAGGATGTGGCGGGAGTAAAAATTGAACCGATGAAAAATTGAAAATAAAAATAAAATTCACTAATTTTGAATCGGTGTCAAAGAAATAATCAACAAACGCCGAATCAAAATTAGTTTATTTTATTTTTCGCTTTTACTTATCGTCGGTACATTTTTTTTTCGTTTTTGTGTTTTTCGTCGGTTAAATTTATTATTATGTTTTTATTACTGGAAACTTTTTATTTTGTACCGTTTGAAAGTTGTTCAGGCGGAAGTTTTATGTATTGGTATATCATATTTTTTTAAATTTAATTTTAAGGACACAACCATCTTAATAAATATTCATTCTGTTCATTACGATAATGAATACTGGGGAGATCCTTACGTATTTCGCCCGGAAAGATTTATTAGTGAAGAAGGAAAATTGCTCTCTGGAGAACGAGTACTTAATTTTGGGCTAGGTAAGGCACTAGTTAATTGCATTTGGGAATAATAATAATTATTGGAATTAATAATTACAGGAAAGAGAAGATGTCTGGGTGAAGTATTGGCTCGCCAATGTATATTCTTATTTTTCGCTGCTGTTCTAAGACAATACAAAATTTGCCCCGTTCCTGATACACCAATGCCATCGACGACTCCAATTCCTGGCATCACACTCTCTGCAGAAAAATATAAAGTTCGATTGGAGCAACGATTTAAAAAATAACATTTGGTCATAGTTCTATATTTTTCAGTGCGTTGACCAGGATTGATTAAAATTAATGAGGTTAGTTGTAATTTTACATTATGCGTACGAATTTCTATAGGTATGTATATAAATTTAGGCTCATTTTATACAGTTTTGGTTTCTGAATATTTTTTGTATTTACACTTTTGTTCTAAAATTCATACAGAACGAAATATCGCCTAATGAAAATTTTAATTTATGGGTTGGTATGCTAAAATATGTGATTTAGAAAAAAAATTGTTATAAATTTTGTTCTCGACGAGTTCTACCACTGATTAAATTTTTGTACGTATTTATGTTACACTCTGTAGGGTTAATAATGTTCAACATTGGTTTAGTAACTATAATTGGTATACAGACAAACGAGCAATGAGTAATTTAGTAATCTCATAAAATTATTTCCAAAATATGAGCAAACATAGATTGATGTAAAATTTGGACAAATTGTTCAAAAATTATTAATAGAATGTACATCACTAGTTTCGTACTGATTTACTTTGTTCTTTCCAGGTTGAGGTCATGGACACTGACTAGTAAAGTTGCACTTTTGGGACAGTTCTTTACGTTAATATTTAATGTTTCTTTGATAAATAGATTATAATTATTATACTGTCCAATAATTACAATAAGGTATATGTAGTAAGAAAAGAGAAAGACTAACAATAAGATGGATTGAATCAATTAAAGACAGAGCTGTACGTGTACTTAAGTTCAAGTACTTAAAACTGTACTTAAATACATTTTTATTGTACTTGAACTTAACCCCTCTATTGCATGAATTATTATTTCTTTTAAATAAGGGCTCAAAAACATTATTTTTTACAAAAGAAATATTCATATATGTAAAATAAGTGTGTTATATAATTTTTTTTCCAAAAATAAATTTTTTTTTTTAATTTGTTTACTATTGGGAACATTATGAACAAATTCAACTTACAATAGAACTTTGGTCTATTGGGTCGTCTTTGTGTACTATACAAAATTGTTTGATAAACAACCCCTTCTAGGAAAACATCAGATAAAAAAATTTTTTGGAAATTTTGTCAAGGTATATTTAGCTGTAATATATCAGCTGGTAATAAGCTGCTTCCTTCAAATTTTACATTTTATATCTCAGTTTCTGTAATTATCCTTTTTCCAGTTAAAAATTTTTTTTTATGTTGGTCAAATTGGGAGGATTGACCTAATTGGCAATTGACAAACTGTATATAATGTTCCTAAATGTTACAACATGATTGCCATGAATGTAAACTGCATAAGAAAAGAAAAATTTTTTTTTAAATTTTATGTTCCCGTTCGGGAACAGTATGCAATAGAGGGTTAAGTACAATTTTGATATGGGTAATTGTACTTGTAATTAAGTATATTATTAATTAATTATTTTTTGACGTTCAATTATTTTGACGTTTTTAACATTTACTCATTTTTATCAGTTTTCCTTATCGCTTCATTCCATATATGTATGTCACAAAATGAGGAAAAGGCGTGATGTTATATTTATTTATTTGTAAGGTAGATAAATTATCTGGCCTATAGCTATGTATTAGCTGAAGGTAATAATTTACCTGACTAATTGTTAATAAACAAGTCATATTTTATGATGTGACTAAAAATTTATTAGTCAATTTAGTGTTTACAGTTCATATTTTACTTCACAAAAGTTATTATTCATTAGTTACGAAACTTATTAAGTTGAAAAATAATCGGTATACTATATTTTGCGCATTAATTACTAGTTCCTAAACATTAACTGACAGATTCATAAAAGGGATTAGCGTTAACTTCATTTTTTCATCATTTGTAAATTCGTTTCTAAATTAATTATATCAAAATGTGTCAAATTTTATGCTAATCAATCTTGATTACAACCATAGTTAAAATAATAATGTTCTGAGAATGAAAATGAAGTTACGAGTAATAATAAAAATGGAGTAAACGCTAATCCCTGTAAAGATTTAGTGATAAACAGTCCTCTACGTTTGGAATATAAACTTTTCCAATTCTTTCATGATTAATTAGTTCAGCAAATGTTATTTTCGAGCTACCTTCTCAATTCCCAATGAATAAATTAATGTTGTTATGTATTTTGTTCACCGTTACTTGTAGTACAAGTTCTGCAAGAATTTTGGGAATCCTACATGTACCAATGAGACGTCATTATTATGTAGGGGAAACATTGCTCAAAGGATTAGCAAACAGAGGACATAATGTTACTATTCAAACTATTTTAATCAAAGAATAATGCGGCTAATTGAAGAGCAATATTTTTGGATGGCCCTTATATGATAAACTTGTTTCATTTATGTGGTGCTCCCACCGTTTAATATATGTATGCAATTTGGTGTGGGATCTGATTTTAATTTTGTTAAACTGTTATCACTAATAAATTTAATAAATTTGTTTATGTAATAAGTTTGATTAAAAAATATACCTTTGTGTTTGGGATAATAACTTTCTTGTAAACAATGATAAATAAATAAATAACAGAAAAGTGTTTCAAACAACAATTGTAGATAATAATATTTGAAGTATTATTCTTATAACAAAAAATCTGATTAACCATAATTTACTGAGATATTTCAAAATAACTCGATAGGGTTTCAAATAAACTACCATTTCTGGTTATCAGATTATCACAAAAACTAATCAGCTCTCCTAACCACCATACAATTGATAATACAAAATATCAGAATTTTCAGTTTAGTAGTTTTTGAGAAACCATAACTCCAGAGATCGACACAGATTGACACACAGACAGACTGACAGACAGACACAAACACAGACATCATCGCGAAACTATTAAAAATCGTATTCTAGGGACCCTAAAACGTGCTCATTCACTGAAGACTCACTACCGAATTTTTAGCATGATTTCTATACCTCCCTTACAGGATGTGGCGGGAGTAAAAATTGAACCGACGAAAAACTAAAAAACGAAAAATAAAATTCACTAATTTTGAATCTGTGTCAAAGAAACAATTAACAAACGCCGAATCAAAATTAGTTTATTTTATTTTTCGCTTTTACTTATTGTCGGTACATTTTTTGTCGCTTTTTAGTTTTTCGTCGGTTGAATTTTATGTTAAAAAGTTTTTATTACTGGAAACTTTTCTATTTTGTACCGTTTGAAAGTTAATTAATTAATTAATTTAATTTTATGGACACAACCATCTTAATAAATATTCATTCTGTTCATTATGATAATGAATACTGGGGAGATCCTTACGTATTTCGCCCGGAAAGATTTATTAGTGAAGAAGGAAAATTGCTCTCTGGAGAACGAGTACTTAATTTTGGGCTAGGTAAGGCACTAGTTAATTGCATTTGGGAATAATAATAATTATTGGAATTAATAATTACAGGAAAGAGAAGATGTCTGGGTGAAGTATTGGCTCGCCAATGTATATTCTTATTTTTCGCTGCTGTTCTAAGACAATACAAAATTTGCCCCGTTCCTGATACACCAATGCCATCGACGACTCCAATTCCTGGCATCACACTCTCTGCAGAAAAATATAAAGTTCGATTGGAGCAACGATTTAAACAATAACATTTGGTCATAGTTCTATATTTTTCAGTGCGTTGACCAGGATTGATTAAAATTAATGAGGTTAGTTGTAATTTTACATTATGCGTACGAATTTTTATACGTATGTATATAAATTTAGGCTCATTTATACAGTTTTGGTTTCTGAATATTTTTTGTATTTACACTTTTGTTCTAAAATTCATACGGAACGAAATATCGCCTAATGAAAATTTTAATTTATGGGGAGGTGTGCTAAAATATGTGATTTAGAAAAAAAAATTGTTATAAATTTTGTTCTCGACGAGTTCTACTACTGGTTAAATTTTTGTACGTATTTATGTTACACTCTGTATAACTGTAGGGTTAATAATGTTTAACATTGGTTTAGTAACTATGGGCTCGATTCTAAATTATCACTTCATTTCATATCACAATGATGATATATTTATATCATATCACTTGTCAAACTTATATACTATTCTCAATGCAAAAGTGATACTATATAAAATAGTGATATTGTGCGATATTTTATTTACTGTATGTTGGCAAGATTTGCTGCGCATAACAACAAAATAGACGCTTGGCGCATAACGTTTATGAAATCAGTGACCTACGATGTTTGTGACATTTGAAAAAGACAATAATGTCGCTTTTACCAATAACTTATCTATCTAATGAACAAAAATTTACTGTTTTTATGCAATATTATCCGAATTTAAATAGTGACTTTTTATTAATTTAAACAAGTAATCTATCTGTAAAGTGTCTCAAATATTAAATTCAAATTATTCTTAAACATTAAATATTTTTGATAAAAAGCATCTTAATACTTGTTAAATCTTTGTCCGTTTTTGAAAGCAACTTTTCTATACACCTGCTGACAGAACTTTGGCCACCGGATACAAAAAAATCGTAGAGAAATCATAATCTCTAAATATAAAGGTTATTTGTACTTGATAATGCAATTAATTAAATGTTACAGTATGCTACCTTTGCCTCAATGTCTAACATTTACATTTAACGAGGAGCACGATTATGATCCATTATTTTAATTACTAATAATGTTGCAAGTTCATTATTAAGCCTAAATAATTTGACAAATCAATTTTTAATTTAATCGAAATCATAAAATAATAGCCTGATAAATCTTAGTACATCATTCTCTGTGGTTTCCAAAAGTAACAAGTCAAGATATTCCTTCGTAATTATTATTTATTTACTGCCTCACAGACCTTTAATTTGTATTTCACCTGATATCATCAACAAAATACGTGGTGAAAATAAGTGAGTGATATATCTCACCATATATCACATTTACTTGATTGAGAATAACTTCAAGTGATAAAGGGATATTTGGTGAAAATTTTCACTGCATATCACTTCAGTTTTAATTGAGAATCGAGCTCTATAATTTGTATACAGACAAACGAGCAATGATTAATTTAGTAATCTCATAAAATTATTTCCAAAATAAGAGCAAACATAGATTGATGTAAAATTTGGACAAATTGTTCAAAGATTATTAATAGAATGTACATCATCACTAGTTTCGTACTGATTTACTTTGTTCTTTCCAGGTTGAGGTCATGGACACTGACTAGTAAAGTTGCACTTATGGGACACTTCTTTACGTTAATATTTAATGTTTCTTTGATAAATAGATTATAATTATTATACTGTCCATTAATTGCAATAAGGTATAGGTAGTAAGAAAAGAGAAAGACTAACAATGAGATGGATTGAATCAATGAAAGACAGAGCTGTACATGTACTTAAGTACAAGTACTTAAAACTGTGCTTAAATACATTTTTATTGTACTTGAACTTAAGTACAATTTTGCTATGGGTAATTGTACTTGTACTTAAGTATATTATGTTATGGAATTATTGTACTTGTGTATTCACAAGTATGTACATGGACAAGTACTTTTCAATCTGCACAACTACGCAAAAATATATATCCAATTTGTCTCGTATTTTCACTATGATATACATTTAAACGCTAAGTTAGCTAAATATTTGATTTATTATTAAGAGGTTGTATGAAATAACTAAAAAAGAGAAAAATATGTTTGCCCTTTTTAGTAACTGTGCAGTTCAAAATGCTAGTGTAATTATTTATATTTATTTTCTGGATTTATTAAATAAATAGTTTTACTAATTCAATATTTCTTACTATTATCTATAAATACATATAAAAAATATTTTAAATTGGTATTTAATTTAAGTTGTTTTGTGTCGTAAAAAAAGGAACTAAGAATGCTACCACTAATTTTGTGATACATTTAAAAAGTGTACGCAATATATCATTTTAACAGAACTATCTCGGGAAACAAATTAATAAAGAAAATTTATTGGTAAAAAAATAACCAAACGAATCCCTGTATTTCTGATCATGTGTGCAAAAGTAACCAATCATGTCGCAATTACACTGATAATTTCCCCGGCAAATTATCGCTTGTTGCTAAGTAACAGTTGTTTACAGTTAGTCGACAGTTAATATAATACTCCATTTGTTTATTTCAAAATGTTACTTTCACTGTAAATGAATGAAAATAATAATAATTATGGCAAAATATTTTCTCACCGAATATTCCTCGGCCATTGATTAATTCTCATAATTTGATCACAACTACCTCAAGAACTTTGCTTGAAGGTAACTGTGATAAAATTATTTCGTAATTATCAATGGCCTAGAAATGTTAAATTATAAATTAAATCACAACATTTAAAAAATCTAATACATCAAATAAAAAAAATTATCATATCTACAAATTCTTCTCAAGATGAAATTGACAATTGTAGATATTATTAAATTTTTTAATGTCTGACGGCTATGTTATTGTTATCATAACTTCCCAGCTAGCTTATAAATTTGACATTGTTGCTATTGGACACAGAAAACATATACACTGACTTCTATTGGCAGATAGAAACTATTACCGATTTATATTGACAGATAGAAATTGTAAACAAATAAGAATATTGTGTTACCTAGTTACAGTGTTTGCAAACAAATAGATTAAGATCTTTAATGAAATACAATGACAGGATAAAAATTGATAAAAATCATTTATAAAATAATATATCGGCCGGACATTATACATTGTCGGTCAACGTACACACCTCGGCAGCACACTGTTGACCTCACGTAATATTGTCCTTATAATGCCCTTGATACGTTAATTACTATTAAAATGTCTGTTAATCTTAGGTTTGTTCCAACACACCGTCAAACTAGTTTTTGAACTGTTCTGTACTTGCGCAGAGTGCATTCAGTGTTCCAACATAAATTTCGACTAAATCATGTACTCGGCGTCGGTTGTTCCAACACAAAATTGATCGTACATGAACTGGTTCGTGAACGGTCAAATTAAGTCAGTGAATTTTTAGGTGTACTGATAGTCCGAGTCATGCGCATTGCGTAAAAACAAATACAAGCCTATTTTATTCAGATTACTTTATTAGATATTAGTCATTTATTTTGTACGAAGAGAGATTTAGAGGGATTTTCGGAATTTTTTGATTTTGATACGTCAGACGATGAAAATTTAGAACAGTTATTTAAGGGCGGATCTAGAAATAGTGAGGGTGAGAGGGAGGGGGTTGCTTTTCTAAAGGATTACAGTAAATAATTATTAAGAAATTTTAAGCCACTTATATGCATAGCAAGGTGGGTTAATACTTTTTGCGTGGAATATATATTTATATGTATTTTGTATTATGTTATAGTTTTTAAACTTTAAATAACCTGAAAAACTCGGAAAATGTCTGAAAACCTAAATTTTTAAAGCTTTTAAGAATTGTATGAGAGTATTAAAATGTTTTTCAGCGATTTTATTTCCTTAAAGATTATCGAAGTCGAATTAAAATAAAACTGAAAAAAAAAATAATGCCTTGCAGTTATTGATGGCAAGATAGAAAATGAAAACTATTTAGGTTTTGTTGAAGGGCCATTTATTTTGTACATAATTATTGTAATTGGGTAAATCATGATATTTTTATATGAAACCTTAGCAAATTATGATAATTATCTGTTTTTTAAAATTTCCGTATTACTCGTGAAGTTTTCCATTTTATAAAGATTTTCTCTATTTTTCAATGGACGTTTGACAGTGTCAAGCAGTACAAATCTCTGTTATGCTCCGTTCCAACATAACGCAATTCTGCAACAGTTCAAACTAGTACTTCATTGGCGCTTGCGTAGAAAGTAGTTCATGAACCATACTATGAACGATACACAAACTGTATGTTGGAATAAACCTATTGTAGATGAAGCTGCGCGTGATGGGGCAAGCCTCCCGTATACTTTCCGTTACGCTGTTCGGCCGGATGATATGTTGACGACCATATCACAGTACTGTCAGTCCAAGTGGCAAGATGAATGGTCTCGATCAAATGAGAAACTTAGGCAAGTCAAGCAGTCCATTGATAAATAGAAAAGTCCTATATCCATTAGTAGAAAGGAACAAGTGGCCATTACGCGCCTGCGTGGAGGTCACATGAAGGCAACACATTTATATCTTCTACTGAGACAACCTATTCCTATGTGTATGACTTGTAATGTACGTCAGTCAGTGCACCATATCCTGATCCAATGTTCTAAATACCGTCACCAAAGGCAACTATATTATATAGATAATACTTTATCATCTATATTGTCAAACGACAAGAGTAAGAGGAAAAAACTAATAGCTTTCTTAAATGCTACAGGCCTAATTAGCGAAATTATTTAGCATCTCATAGCTTAGCTGCATTATTGTGTATACTCCTTTCCGGTCTTATAAATGACTTTGTCAGAATTAATAGGTGTGCCGAGTGACAGGAAAAAAACATATATGGATGAAAGTTGTTTATTCTTGAAAATAATATATGTACTTTGACATGTACGTTCTTATAAAACAATACAACAATTAAACAAAAGCTTGTGGCGCCAAATTTGAATATACATAAATTAAATTGTATATCCAACAATCCTCATCAATTTTGTTTATGTATAATCATTAACACAGTTATAATTTACGAATTCTATGTAATTTACGAAGTTGAACTAATAATCTTGAGACAGATGTTTGGTCGCTATTTTGATCAACCCCTTTTATGTAGCGGAGTATTCTCTTGAGTCCTTTCCAAAGTGATGCATTTGGTTTTTCCTTGCGCCTGCTGTAGTAATGAAAAACTGCATTCAAGTTCGGTCTTGTAATCAAGATGGTGTACAGCAACCATCTGATGAGTTCTCGAAAGGGGATATTCTTCAATGGTTGATTGTTATCATTTCCTGTGATTGGTTTTACTTCGATGGGTATCTTCACAGGGTTACAGTCTTCAAAGTTATAAATATCTTTGAGGAAATCCGAAATATCGCCTACAAAAGACTCCGTAGAGTGCGCTCCGTTGGCAAAGTCTTCTAGATATCGAGATCTGGTCTTCGTCCTTGTGCTTCTGCGGGGAGTTGCTAATTTGAAGTGAACAAATGTTGTTTCCTGTGATCTTTCCTCCTCGGCTTTATCTTCTTCTGTTTCCTCTTCTTCCGGTGCATTGACCGTGACAACATCGTAATTTTCCTCCTGGTTGTAATTATCCGATTGATCTTCCTGTATCAGTTCTAGGGGCCTGTGAGCCCTCTTCCGCTGTTGGTCATGTATATTCTTCCACTGTTTCCCTTTAATGCGGGTGTCACATCTTGTCTTTGGTTTCTGGTCCCCGTCGATCTCTAGCCCGTCCACATTGTGCTGTAATTTGTCCAGGTTGTTAAAGTTCAGACTTCCTCCTAATTGACAAAACATTGCTTCCTCTCGACGAAGTGTCAGCTTTAACTCGTACAGTTCGGTCGCCTGTCTCCTGGCGATCGCAATTGTCTTGCCGTTTTTAGAAATAATAGCCACTCCGTTCCTAAACGTTACTTCCATTCCGTTCGTTTCCAATCTACGTACTGATAACATATTATAGTGGAGACCTGGAACGAATAAAACATCTCTGATCGTGATTAAGTGCGTTTTATCTCCTACAATCACGTAACCGTCAACATGGCCTTTAACTTTTGCTTCCAAGAATGATCCTGATTTTGCAACTTTAATTTTTATTGGAACTCGGAGTTTCCTGATATTCGTGATGAGTTTGTTGGAGTTGATAAGATGTTCCGTCGATCCGGAGTCCAAACCCCAATCATATCCCAGACGAATTTGTTGTGTTAGTTGTAAAGCAATAGGAAGGTAGCTCGGGATGTTCTTGATCATCTGTTTCCATTGCTATGTGTGCGGAATTGCATCTCTGCTGTTGTGGTTGTTTTGGTTTTCGACACTCAGTGCGTTTATGGCCGTATAGTCCACAGTTATGGCACTGAAAGCTAAACTGATTATTTCTGTTTATATTCCATTTATTGTAGCCAGTGTTTCGATTGTGTTTATTAAAGTTTGACTGATGGCTAGAGGCTTGAGACGTAAATGCATTAGTGCACGGCATATTGCACATTTTTTGTTTGAGTTTATCATAATCTTTACGTTATGATTCCTCATGAAGGAGTCGGTTTTTAACGAAATTTATTGTCAGGGTGTCGGCAGACATTGTTTCAAGGGCAGTTACGACATTGTTATATTCCTTTGGCATTGTCAGTAATAAATGACATATCACGTCTGACTCTACTAAAGTGGCCCCAGTATTTTGCAGCTCTCGTCAAACTTAACAAAATGATCCATCAATGACTCATATGAGCTATTGTATTTCATGGTAACGAGTCACTTCGAAATTTCAAATGGGAACCCCTAGTTTTTAATGCAGATTCGGATTCAGTAATGTAAAAAATCAAGCTTTTATCTAACAATTTTTTTCGGTCCGCAAAAGATGGCGCTACAATCGCAATAAACAGTTTTTTTCTATTTCTGAGGATTTTCAAGGTCAGATTTGAAAAATAAATTAAAGGTGTGTTAACCTTTTGAAAATTGTAAATTTAGGGTTAATCGTATTGATGCCCCCCCCCCCCCCTCTGCCATTAAACGGAGGTGAAAGAATTAATCAATTTCGGATTTACCAAAATAATGTAGATAATTAATCAATTTGTGGTGATTAAGTTTAATAATTTATGGACTAATATAAATTTATATAAGTTGAAAAATGAAACGATATTAAATGCGAATCCGAATCTGTAATAAAAACTGGGGGTTCCCATTTAAAATTTCGAAGTAACCCCTCCTCCCCCAGGGGGTGGGGGGAAACTCTCATTTGCTGTCATTCAATAGAACATTTAAAAATATTTTGGACGCATTTTTTTGTTTCTTAATCCGTTTTGTTGTTCGCGAAATAATCGGGGGTACGGGTGGTCTGAAACACCCTATATAAACAATTTAACAAAAGCTTGTGTATGTGTGGTGCTGCTCTCTGGTTGGCGCCAAGTTTAAATATACATGAATTAAATAGTATTTTCAACACTTTTTAATCGCATTTTGGAAACAAGGGCAAGTTTTATCCAGTGCAGAATGATTTGTGGGAAATTTCTCAGTTTTGCAATACTTGTTCCAGTTAATACAATTAACACAGGCTTATGAATCCGTTTCTTCTTTACAATCTTTAAGATTATGATTTAATGGCCCTTACAAACCTTAGATTTGTGATTAAATTTACTAAATTTAAAACAGCTGTCTACTGAAATGTAATCGTCGTTATTGCAAATAGACTATCCCAATCTAATTTAAATTCTTTTAGTTTTTCTCTGATCTGATTTTTCACCTCAACTACTAAGTTCTTGATTTGCTTTTTATTTTTAGAAATGAATTTTGCAGGAACGTCTCTTTTTATTTATTTATTTATTATGTTTTCGGCCACTCAACAGGGCAGCAAAAGTCACTTAAAACCAAGCTGGGTAGGATCTATTACCGAGAGATTTATTGGGAAAAAATTTATTTATGCACTCCCACAAAATTGCGTAAAAAGATTGAACCATTTCATCAGTACTCCTATTCTTAAATAGGTCCAGTTAATATTGTTAATATAAGAGTTAATATTATCATAATCTGCCTTTTTGTAAAAGAAGGTTTTCCTGGGAAGTGATTTTAAAATAGGCTGATCGTTGACAGATATAAATATATCGAGTGCGGGGTGATGCTGAATGTCTAATTTACTTAAAGGACTGTCACAGTTTTTATTTCATTCAAATTACTTAAAACTAAGTCCAATATTCTATCATTGAAATTTTTTATGCCATTAAATTGATTTAGATTGCAGTATGAAATGCAATCGATGTAATCATTAGAGGGTGTATTGTATGATTTTTGGCTTCTAAGAAATGATTTGTTATTTACTGATTCCCATTTTAAATGTGGTAAGTTAAAGTGTCCGCAAACTAGAAATCTCGCATCACCATTTTTCTCGATAATAGCAGCAAGACCTGTTAGAACGAAATTAATGCAGCATTGCCATCAGGTGGAATATAAACAACATATGTGAACTTTAAAACAAGCACTGATATTCACCGTGACCTACAATACTTCACAGTCTCTTGAATTCCAGTTGAGAACTTCTGTGTACGAAAGGGTGTTGCGTATAGCGATGAGAACGCCGCCTCCGTCAGATTTTGATGACGTCATGGAAGATCTACGCGTACGACATTATAATTCGAAGAAATTATTTCGCGATCACTTATGTCCGGGTTCAAAAATGTTTCGGTTAGGCATATTACGTCATAATTTGAAGTTGTTGTATTCAATCTGATTTCATTTGTTTTAGTTCTAAGTCCACGAACATTTTGATAGTAAATAGATAATGCCATTTTTGTTATTGAGTTATTTAACACTGAACGAATTTAAGAGAAACGATTTAGAATTTATTAACATCATCCTGACTGAATATTGTATGGATGCGGGATGTGTCATCTTTTCTGACAAAGATTTTGCAGTTTTTAGTCCAAATGTATTTATAGTTCTTAGGTCTCAGTGTATCGCGTGTATATTTAAATAGGGTACTATTCTTAATGGTAAGGTGGTCATTCGCAAAAATTTCAATACTCACTTGTTCCGGAGTAACGTTTGAATAGATATTTGTTAATTTCAACGGGTTTTTATTTTTTATGCCTGATTGGAATTGATCTTTCATTAATCGTGTAGTAAATTTTACAATTATAGGGCGAGTTTTTTTTATTATTATTAGATTTAATAGGCAGCCTATGCGCTGCATCTATGTCTGAATTAGTTATTGTAATATTTACCGATTTACCGATGTCTTTTATTATCTGTGAAACGTTTTCGTTGTTTCTCTCGGGAATGTTATGTATTATTAAGTTATTAAGCCGCGAATACTGTTCAAGATTATCTACTTTATTTGTTAATCGTTTTACTTCCGGCTTAAGTTCAATATTTTCATTTTTAAGGGATTCAATAATTTTTAGTTTATCATTTATTTGTTTTAGGTTGGCTTCGAAATCTGTTATTTTATCAAAGCAGAATTCCACTGATTTCTTTAATTCTTCAAATTTGGTATCTAATTTGTTATCCATAGCTTTCATTATTTCCATTTTAAAGTCTTGAAAAAGTAGAGCAATGTCAGGTGACTTTTGAGATGCGGCGGCAACATCAGGCGTGTCTGCAGCATCAGTTTCAGTGGTCTCCAGGAGGGACACTTGTTCAGACATGAGTCGCAGCACCACAAAATTGAGCGGGATTTGAACAGGTCCAGCTGCTTGGCGGTAACGTTTACGCATTGTGGGTGGAACGCTCTTGCGCACTTTATGCATTTAAGCCCGGGAGTTCTTGAACCAATGGTTCGTGCACACTCGCTGCAGACCTCGAGCATCGTTAACTGATTAATTTAATTAACACAGGCTGTTCCACTACGCACACAGCGAATAAAAACTATGATTTTTTCACTAAGATTTAACGAAAACTATGCACAAAATAATTCAAAAAACACCTTTTTAAATAAATGGTGATACCAGAAAAATTGAAGGATTATTATATTTACTGTAACACACAAATTTAACAAAGTTTAGCAAATAACACTTTTATAATTCTCTCAGAAAATTTTATTGAGAAAGAGACGATATTTACACACGTGCATTCAAACGAAACGCTACTATACAAAGATCAGGATTTTTTTTATTATCATTTCCTCGGCAGTATCTGCATTCATTTCTTCAGGAACATTGTATATTATAAGCCTTGGGTCTCTTAATTTTATTGGACTTGCCTTCAATTCATCGCTACATGCTTCATTAATTTTACTATTTATTATTTCAACCTCTTTTTTATTTGTTGTTTCAATAATAAATTTGCCATTTTTTAAATCTTTAAAGGAATTAATACCAATTTTTAATTCTACTGGATTAATGTTTCTTTTAATATACGATTTAATAAAATCAGCTGGTTTGTATGGTTTAGAATTTACAATAATCTTAAATTTTTTAGTTTTTTCTTCATTACTGACATTTGTTTTGACAACTTCAGAATATAGCGGATTACGTGTCACAACTGGAGAATTTATTTCTTTTGACTTTTCAATTGTTTCCTTCAATTTCTTAATTACATTGATCGTTTCACTTAAATCATTTCTAACTTTGTTAAATGCGTCTCGTTAACTTGATACTGACTTTAATATATCTTTCTTCAGGTCATTTCTTAAATTACCACCTATTTCCGTTACATTTACTAAATTTGTCAGGGCACTGTAAATCACTACGTTTTTGTGTGCGTGCGTGCGCGTGTTCGTATGTGCGTGCGCGTGTGCAGGGTCGGACTGGCCTCATTTGGCCCCGTAGGCAACAAATCTATTTTGGCCCCCTGGCCATAAATAATAATTCTGATGATATAAAGAAATCATATTTAATATATAATAAATAATTTTGTTTTCTTTACACGTACTTTTTATAATAACAGCTTTCCCTTTAATACAAACAACAATGAACAATCAAGTTAATTCATCATCAATTAACCTATAAGTACTTTTTTAGCAGTGTGCGGGAAATATCTTCATAGATACTTACTAGCATGTAATAGTGAGTACTGCCAGATTCCTGTTAGTTGAAAAAATCCCCTTTGTGATCTCATGATACCCCGGGACTGTTGAAAACATTTCATCAGGGTATCATATGTTGCTGGTTTTATCTATCTCCTACTTCCCTTTTATCGATTATGTTCTAAACTTTCCGTACCTTTAATTACTTTAACGGTGAAATTGTTAATTGCCTCTCAGTTTTTCAGCTGAATGAGTTGCTTGTGTCGAGAGTTATCAATGTACAGAGGTGCTTCTGCCTCCAATTTTCCAGTCTAGCCTCCTGCGCTATGTTAGCAAACCTTAGGATAGCTTGGACCGTACTTCATCTCTCTCTGAAGCCGTACTGGTTTCCAGCCAGATCTCCTGCATCCTCAATTGTACTTTTTAACTTACTGTGTATGAGTATGTATGTTCAAACATTTTCCCTGTCGTGCTAAGGAGGCATAATGGTCTGAATAGAGCTGGGTCTCCTGCAGGTTTCCTGATCAGTTCCAGCCTCGCCTTTTTCTACTTGCCAGGAAATTCCGCATGCAACATTAACTCATTATATACAGCGACAAGTGCTTGTGGGTGGGTGCTTCTTACCTATCACCTTCATGGCCTCCGATGGATGGCGTCGGAGTCAGGTGCCCTTATGCTTTTCAATATTTTTAGTTGCTTTCAGGATTTCGTCCTCTGAGATCAGGGAGGTGTTACTACCTCGTTCGTTGTTGGCCGTATTCAATTACAGGGGAGCATTCTGGGCCAGAAGAGGTCGATTACTTCCCGCAGAATTTCCTTGCCAAACATTAGGAAGCCTTCCTGGTTTGGCTACTTTTTCTTCTTTCTAACTCGCATTTTGCTTTGGCATTTACGCCTAGCCGCTAAGGCTGTTTTCCGAAGTGAGGCAATCTCTACGGTTCACTAGTACACGGAGGCATGCTTTGCCATCTTTTTATTCGACAGTGTTTCTGCACATGCACTTACTAGTTTTCATATTAATTGCTTCGCGTCCTTGACAGTGTCTCCCATTTCAACCTGCAGTACATATCTTAATTTATTTTGGTCGAAGTTCCGAGTAGACCAACATAAAGTTGCTTTTTTCCTTGGCGTTTATTCTTCAATGACCTCCCAGTTATCAGCTTTGCAACCGAAGTTGAGGCCCTTGTGAGATCCAACAAACTCACTGATGCGCCCCTTCTATGTGTAGGAGCAGATCCCGTGTTTAGGATAGTGAAATAAATGGTACGTGCCCAATCAGTTAATGAGGAATTCATCATATTCTTCAATTGGCTTGTTAGTGAAGAAGTAACAACCGTACATAGTCAGTACTCCTATCTTAGCCCAAATAAAACCCGTTGGATTTTCGTATCGTTCTTTGTGTTCCGATAGGTCCTGTCATTGTAAAGTAGCCCAGGTTTACTGATGGCTAGCAGGTCAGCGTTTTGTTTGTTGGCTGTTACACATATGTACTTACTTTTATAATATTTAACAATTTAATCCACACCCCACACTCCAATGACGCACTGACCGATCACCGAACTTACAGAACTGCAAAGATCCGCACAGAGAAATACGTGAGACCGATGAATTCGTTAATAAGGAATGGATCGCGTTATTCGGGCCGGTTATACAGTTTCCAGCTTCTTGCGAATCGCATCTTATGTCACAGGTTACACAGTAGCAGAAGATAGTAGATAGACTATTGTGTTAAGTATACTAATAAAGGGTTAAGCTATCTGGTGTCCGGAGGTCAGGAAATTATTTTTGAGTTTGTTAATTAAATATAAAAACTATTTTTTAAACAATTAGTAAAAATACAAAAAAGTTTTCAGTTTGCAATTTGGCCCCGTCGGCAATTTCCGACTTGCCGACCTGGCCAGTCCGACCCTGTGTGTGTGTGTGTGTGTGTGTGTGTGTGTGTGTGTGTGTCTATGCTGCTATCTGCACTTAACGTATTGGTTTCAAATTCTGATAGCGTTCTTTTTCCAGTAGATGGACACAGTAGTTATTGGTGACATGTACGGTTTCGAACCAAGCAAAGTGTTCATATTTAAGATGAAATTTTTTATTATAGCATTGATTAATATAAAATAACTTACTGAAAAATATGGCCATAAGCGTGTTCCATTACCGGGTTTATTGTTGTGGTCTTTAACAGATTTATAAGTCCGTTTTAGGCTAAAAAATTTCGATAAACACTGAGGTCCTGTAACATTATAACCATTTTTAATCATTTCTTGCGCAATCATAGGCCACACTTTCTTTTGAGATAGCATTGCATTCTTCTACAAATAAAAGAATGGCTATGTGAGGCCATTTAAAAACTGTAAAATATAGAATTGTTATTAGTAAGTTCCAAAATTATAAATATTGCCAAATAAAAATTATTATTAGTACCTGCTGTAACTTCTTCGCTGTAATTTAAACTATCACCATTTATTATTGTTTCATCATCGCCAGCGGTATTACTATTATCATAGGATAAAAATTATTAAGTGAGATGATTTCTTGACTGGAAGATGTATAAAAGAGACAAATAACGGAGAAGCAGTCAATTTATTAAAAATTTACAACACCAACGTTTCGACTCCAATTGAGTCTTCTTCAGGGTGCTAGTTACAAACATACAAAAAACACAATAAATACAAGAAAGTACAAATCAGGTACACGACTTACATAAAATTACATTAGGATGAATAAAAATGAGTAAATGTTAAAAACATGTCAAAATAATTGTACGTACAACATAAACGCGCAAACTGACATCCAAAATCTTAGTTCCATCTACAGTGGTGTCTTAATTAAGCATTACGCATCTTTATTACATTGTTGATTCATTATTTTCTTTGTAATTTTATTGTAACCATTAGCTGTGTTTGCTGTGATATGCTGTTTGTTATACTTATTTATTTTTTTAACGTTTTATTTATTTTTATTTTTTATTTAGTTTATGTTTCTTGTTAGTGTTGGATAAACTATCAGATTTGTAGGTGGTTGGCTTTGCTTGTTTTATTTTTATTATTTTTTGACGTACAATTATTTTGACATGTTTTTAACAGACTCATTTTTATTTATCCTAATATAATTTTATGTAAGTCGTGCACCTGATTTGTACTTTCTTGTATTTATTGTGTTTTTTTGTATGTTTGTAACTAGCACCCTGAAGAAGACTCAATTGGAGTCGAAACGTTGGTGTTGTAAATTTTTAATAAATTGACTTCTTCTCCGTTATTTGTCTCCTTTATAAAAATTATTGTTTAAGTTTAGTATAGGCACTATACATTTACTTTATTTAACTTACCTAATGATTTCTTTGCTCCCACCGATTTTCTGTCGCAAAAACAATATCTAAAAATAGAGAAAAATAATAAATAAGAAACAAAATGATACTAATAGGTTGACATTTAGAAAGAAAATAATTCATAATCTTTCAATATTTTGTAATGATTTCGAAAATAAGGAAGGAGCCTGCTTGTTTCTAAACGTTCTGCTTCATTTGCTGTTACTTGAACGGAGTAAAGTTTGTCAGTATCGACATTATTACACGCTTATGCGTCAGTTACTACGCTGAACAGCGCGTGAGCGAGCACCCAAAGCGAACGCAATAGAATTTTTCTACCAAAACATGTGGCCATATAACGGAAATATATCTTTCAGAAATATATTGTAAAATGATTTCGGTGAATTGATACTCAAATAAAAAGCAAAGTTACAAGTTTTAATAACAGTAACAGTATTGAGAAAATTAAGCAAGTTTTAGAAAAAAAACCTGTATGAAAAATTAGATAAATTACATTTTGTGTTCAAGTTACACGTCAAATACTTTTTATTTGTTACATTTACGTACAAAAAGACTTGATCCAAATAAATATGATGTGAAAAATGAATTAAAATGTGATCAATTTATACAGGTACATGAAAGAAATACAATCCGACCAAGATTAGGTAAAGGAGCCTGTAAAAGATTTGTAAAAAATGAATCAAAAGTGAAACCACCACCCAATAAGACAAACTTTTGTAATTTAAAATTGTTTTACTCTCATAGAAAGTATTATAATTTGAAATAATTCACCAAAACAGTAAACAACAGAATGTTTTACAATCTAATTAACAATCTGTGTATAAAGTTGAATTATTACAAAACGCAGATCAAACTGCAAAAAATACAATTCGTTCAATACAGTATTGCAGCAGTAACTTTAACAAACAAAATGCAATTCAAAATGCTGAAATAAAAACAATTACTTAAAACTTATTTAAGGTGAATCAATTCATCTGAACGAATTCAAGGCAAATTATTCACTACAATCATACAGCCCATAGTATACCAAAGTTTACATCTAATATCACCAATAACAAAATGATATACCAGAGACTCCAATATTTTTTGTTGGAATCAGTACGAATGAAACGCATGCGAAGTAAACTTCTCCCTGCACGTGAAACATTCGCATACCCAGCATCTGCAAGAAATTATAAAACTATATTATAAACTTAGTTTAAAAGCATGATCATTATTGACGCTTGGTCAGGGCCGGATTTAGACTTATTGAGGCCCTAAAATATGAAATGTTTGAGGCTCCTTTTCCAACCCACTGTTTACGTAAAAAAATAAAATATTTTTAGAGGAATTTCTAGTAAAATAAATGTCAATAGTTATAAAATTTGTTATATTTCTTTTGTTTTCAATTTTTTTTACTTAATAAGTACTACCTAATAAATATCATCACAAAAATTAAAAATCTTTTGTTTTATTAATCACAAAACAAAATTATTTCGTTTTACCTAAAAAAAATAAAATTACATAAACCATAATATATTAAAGATGTGCAATACAATAATAATAGAGTTTAATCCACACAGTTACTATAAAACAAAAATAAAAATTAATATGATTTACATATTTTGAAAATTTTCTTTCGCGACTTAGTGCAAAATTAGAAACAAAATCTTCAAATGAAACGAAGCTTGCCACTTTCGATACATAAACTGATGAAAGAAGAGATTTTTAATTCTCTTCAATTTACTGAATGATCTCTCACCTGAGCAATTAGTTATCATTATATTTAAAAATAATCTTAATATAATTTCAACGCCCGGTAAAACATTTTTAGTGGGTCCTGTATTAAAACTTTGCTACGTAAATTCGATAAAGTTCTGAGAAATTTTTCTTAGGGCCGGTTTTTCCATCTACAAATAAAGTTCCGAATAAGTTATTCGTCGAATAAATAAAAAAAAATACGCTCCTAAAAATGACAGCTAGAACAATTACTATCATTTGAACTATTATTTGGATGCGAAATTTTTCATCTATTCGGCGAATAGTTTATTCGGTATTTTGTTCGTAGACGGAAACATCAGCATATAAGTAAAAATGTTTTAATTCCTCAGAAATAGTATCATCTACATCTTCCGGTTATTCTTTTAAATGTTAGTTAAATTTTTTAAGTTCCTCAATTGTCTGATCAGTATTTAAAATAAATTCAATTTTTTTTATGTATATACTTACAATTTCTATAAAACACAAAAATGTTTTCAGAAAAACTAAATAATAGAAATTTGAGAAATTCAATATAGAAATAGATGGGGTAAATAGCTCCGTGGTAACGTGTCGGACTGTGGATCGTGAGATCCTCAGTTCGAATCCCACATCTGACAGTTGCCAATTTAAATTTACCCCTGTGGTTCCTCCTCCACTAACATCTTTGGAGGCTATGACCTGACGGCTGGTAACCGCATTTCATACGAAAAAATATATCACTTACCGAGATCTGCGTAAGCAGAGTGCCACAACCACAACGGGTAAAAGGTATGATGATATATTTTTTTTTATATAGAAATAGATACAACAATCAATAATTGTATAGAAGTAGTAAGTTTTATTGTGGAAATTTTCTGGTAAAACAAAACACTGTTTCCAATTTAAATTTCTCGATGTTGCAAATAAATGTATCAAAATTATTTTGTATCAATATGTAACGAATTGTATAATGCAATGAAATTTAAATTATCTCCAAAGCCCCTAGTAATATGAGTCCCGGAGTACGTAAATCCGGCATTGCGCTTGGTCAATAATGATCTTCTCAGCCGTGGTTTATATTGTTTTTTTTTTACTACTAGCTCTTAAATAATTTCTAACGAATGTTATATTAATACTAATGATTATTTTTTGACGTTTCTTTAAACCAATGAAATGCTTTATTGTATGTCACGTGTCTGCGTTTTAACCAATCCTGTCATTATTATACTGAGAATAATGCTTTTGTGATTATTCCCGGCAATTTTCTCTGTAGCTTTTTTGTTTTTGTTGACAGATGTCAGATAGTTATCATCAACACAAGGAAAAATGAGTCAAAAAGATAAATTTTGTGACGTACCTGATGTTGAAATAAAAAAAATAATCTAATTAAATATAACTCGAGAGTTCGATAAATTAGAAAATAATTCTCCTGTATCTTTCTCAAACTTGTCGCCATTTGGCAATAGCCACTCAAGCCCTACGGGCTTTCGTTCTCTATTGCCTTGTAACAAGTTTTCGAAAGATCTGTCAAATTATTTTCAATTTATTCTCACTCTCTTGTTATATTATTACTGAGAATTTTTACAAGAATACTTATTATTATCTAAAAAAAAAAAAAAAAACTGAAAAAGCAGGCACTGAATTCTTTAATTTTTCATCAGGACAAGAAACCGGTTTTTAAACCGGTTAACTTAACCGATAAGAAAATATCGTTCCCAATTTCGGTTTACCTTTAACCGATTTTTTTTCGGTTTCTGTCCTGTTTTTGATTTGAAGTTTCATTTTGGCAAGCAACAATGTTTGAAAAAAATTCAATCAATTTATTCTGTAAATAAATAATGTTACTAAAGTTTGTTGTTTTTTATATAGAAATGCAATTATAATTCTAAAATAAAAAATGTAAGATAATTTTTTTATGAAGATGGGAAGCGAACTATCTACTATGGTCATATGTCGCCTCATGAATTGATGATTAAGAATTTGTATGAACACAAACAACCATGCTCTTCAGTGGGATTCGAACCCACGACCTCTGGCGTGCTAGGCTAGTGACATAGCCACTAAGATAATTAAATAATATTATAATAAACATTTACCTTTAACGATGATATCACTCCTCCATAGGGCTGTGCGGGCGCAGCACCTGGGGCGAAGAGGGCAGCGCAGGCTGGATGAAGCGTTCAGAGGTGCGCCTCGCAGACGGCGCGGGAGGGCTGCAGCCACACAAGTAGCAGCGCCCCGCCATGTTGTCTCGCGAGGTAGACCCCGCCAGCGTGAGCCCTGGACTAAGTGGTCGCACGCCGGGAACTTGCTCGTTGTACTGTTGTTCTTTTTTCACTTCCAACGAGCTTTCGCTTTCTGATAGCTGGCGACATAGGGCTTCGCGATGCTCAACCTAACACGTCGTCAACAATACAAGTGTGAACATTGAAATTTAGTAATACAGGAACGCTAACTTGGATCGTCACAATTCTCTAACCAAATCGTTATCGTAGCAACTTCCTTATAGTGACAAAATCCAATTGAGACATTTTGTTTAATGTATTGTTAGCGATCTTCAGGAAATGATAATAGGAGAAAAAAAATAAAACGCAAGAGATTTCAATTTAACTCAACTATAATTGACCACCACTATTACACAATCATAAACCAACGTCTTCAACGAATAACCAACAACTAACTGAACCTGAACCCACATCTAGTATTACGCTATCTACCACCACTCCGCTCGCACGTAATAGTGACATAACGGCCGATGATTTAACTATTCTCTAACACGGCCTCTCCTGACGGATGAGCGTCCCCGATCATCAAAGTAGGAGCATGTGCAGAATCTTTCAGTTGCTGAGGGTTATCCGCTAAACATACAAAACAAACTATTAGTGATTTGCTAAAGTTCGGCTTCTGGCTCAGAGACGCTATTAGAAATGTGAAATTTAAGCACGTTCTCTTCAGCTAAACTATCCATTTTACATGTTAACACACACATATGATAGAGGCCCCCAGTTAGCGTATCACCTTCGGCAGAGGCACCTAGTTAGCATACCGGAACATATACATGACAGAGGCACCCAGTTAGCATGTCAGAACACATATATGACAGAGGCACCCAGTTAGCATGTCAGAACACATATATGACAGAGGCACCCAGTTTGCATGTCAGAACACATATATGACAGAGGCACCCAGTTAGCATGTCACCTTCGGAAGAGGCACCCAGTTAGCATACCGGAATACACACTTGATTATGTAAAGTGTTACTCACTTTCGAAAAATGTGGCACACGCCTCCGGTGTCCATTCACCACGCCAAGGTACCATGAACTCCGCTGACGCTTGCGTATTTTTCCCATAAGAGCCACCCAGCAAACATAACTCGTAACGCCCATATGGGAGTACCTTCTTTACTCTATAGGGCCCACGCATGCCGGAATCTAATTTTCCAGTCATTTGTGCATTTTTTCTCACAAAAACGAGGTCGTCAATTTTATAAGTACGACCGTGTTTCCGACTTTTATTAACATAATCGTCCTGCTTTTGCCTTTTATTATCTAATAAAATTGAAGCCCTTTGCCTCTTCATTTCTCGTAAAGCCTCATGATTTGATGAAGTATCGTTAAGTGCAACATCTCGCACTATGGACCTTATGACTGGCGTACTTGCTTCAATACCGATTAGTAACTGCAATGGTGAAGCATCGGTGGTTTTATGTCGAGTACAGTTAAGGACTAACTGCATTTTCCATAACGTATCAGACCATGTTGTTTGTTTATTATCTGCCTCAATTCGCAGCATGTTCAAAACTGTACGACAGTACCGCTCTACTTGTCCGTTTTCATTATGCACTTCTGGTGTTATGAAATGTACACCACATTAAAATTCACTCACCCAAGTCTTAAAAGTAGTACTATCAAACATGCGGCCCCTATCAGTGATAATCATCGCTGGTGTTCCAAATAGGGATATAGCATTCGAGAATACCCTTTTAAGTTCTTCTGTATCCTGTCTTTAAAGTGGGTATAGAAGACAATACTTCGAAAATGCATCGACTATTATAAGGTCAAATTTAAAACCTCTCGATTCTGGTAGAGGCCCCAACACGTCCATGTGGACTGTGTTAAATGGGACGTCGGGTTTCACCCACGAAGTGATCGGCGTTAAAGGTGTTCTGGGTACTTTCTTTGATGTAAGACAGACTAGACAATGACTTACATATTTCTTAACAAAAGCCCTCACGCCTGGAAACCAAAAGTGACGTAGAATAAGATCTACCGTTTTGTCGGCACCTATATGTTGATGCTGATCGTGAAAGATTCGTAGCAAACTTAGCCTGTGACCCTTGGGTATGAAACAAAGTAACCTACTCTCTTCCCCTGTATATAGGTAGTAAAGCAAATTATTTTTGACAACATATTTAGTGGAATCTAACTCCTGATTGTTCAATCTATCAATCAAACACTTAGTTTCTTCATCAGCAGATTGAGCAATTTGTGCCCAGTTTTTAGGTCTGGTTATATGACAAACATTTACTGGGTTCCTACTAAGGTAATCGGCATGAGACATCAAAGTACCTTTTCTATACTCGATTGTAAATTGATAGTCTTGCATATACATCCACCATCTTGCAACACGTGGTAAAAGATCTTTCTTACGTTCGGTTAGTTTGAGTGCATTGCAATCTGTAACTAGCTTAAATCGGACACCTAGTAAATAATGACGAAAATTTTGAAGAGCTTTTACAACTGCAAGGGTTTCTAGCTCGTATGAGTGATAACGCGGTTCAGCACCCTGAGTAGTCTTACTAAAATATGCTACCACGCGTCGTCTTTTGCCTTCATGTTCTTGCATGAGCACGGCCCCATAGCCAATTGAACTCGCATCTGTATGAAGCTCCGTAGGTAGTTCCAGGTCAAAAATTACTAGTACAGGTTCGTTAGTCAGGCATTCGACGATGTATTGTCGTGCCCTCTCTTGTTCATCTCCCCACAGAAATGGAACCCCATTACGAGTTAGACGAACTATAGGTGCGGTCTTAGTAGCATAATCTCGAACGTAACGCCGGAAATAACCAGCTAAACCAAGAAGTTGTCTCACTTGCTTAACATTCGTAGGAACTGGAGATTCAGTTAAAGCTTTAATCTTCAAACCGCTCGGTCTTACCTGACCCTGTGATATTATTCGACCTAAATATTCCCCCTCAGTAGAAACAAAAGTACGAATTATGCCCGTGTTAAGTAATTCTTGCACTATTTGACGTACACGCAATTTCTCGTCGAACGATAATTTATATGGCCTGTAATACACTGGAGTGTCATTAGTCAAACGAATATTCATGCTTCCTGTATTTACAGTTGTTACGGCAGTGCCCACAATCAGGTAATCAACGAATTGTTGTATTATTGCTATTAACTGTTCACGTTTATATCCGGTAAGTGGCGTATTTACGGTAATTTCATTGTTAAGTTGAATGTACCTTACTAGATTTGGTTTAAAAGATCGCGTTAATATTGGTTCGTTCTTTGTCCGAATGTACGTTACGCCCTCTCTATTAAGTACATCCGTGCCTATTAGTAAGGAGACACTTATACAACTAGGAGATACAACATAGAAGTCTATTTCCAAGGAAATGTTACGAAATTCAACTACTAGGGTAACGTAAAATGTAGTTTCAATGTTTTGACTGCCAACGCCTTTCAATATTTGATAAGAGGGTATACGTTTACAACTAAAATACTTGAGTACCGATTCAGATATCAGGGAAACGTAGGAATCACTATCAATGAGTACATCGATAGGAATTCCCTGAACTACGGCTGAAATAATATCATCTGACTTATCTGAGTTACTTTCTATTGCTTGACACAAGTTCACTTCATTTTTGTTACGCAATTCGGAACGCTGTCTTGCAAAACACTTATCACTGTTATGAACAGGTTTTTTTTACAGAATGAGCACACTGCTTTATTTTCTGTTTTCAATAGAACGCTTTGATCAGGCTTAAGTTTCTTAGGGCAAAATCTTTGAATATGACCATTAGCACCACAAGTGTAACATTTTATGTACTTCGATTTAGAATCGTAAAATCGTTTTCGTGATATTTGTTCATTTGGTTTATATTTAGGCACGGTATGATTCTTAGAGTTAATCGCGTGTGAGTGTACAGGCTTTGTGTTCGTTGACAAAAACTCAACAAGGTTGTTCGGCATTAGTTTAGCATTGGTAGCAGATGCACGAATTTGTGGATCGGTTATACCGCGAATTATAATAGCCGTCAGCAGCTCACTACTTAAACCCTTAACTATATTCAAACGTAATAAAGATCGTCGGCCATATTCTGCATAGGTTGCATAGCTATCGGAATTTGTGCACATGACTTCGAAAAGTATATTTGCAATATCGATTCTTCGCGGACATAATGGTTTAAATTCATTTTTAAAATTTGACCAACTACGGTCATGGGTAACCCAGTCATTGAGCCAGCTACGAGCATCGCCTTTTAAACAGTTAGCAATACGGAATAAACATTCGTTGTCGTCCCAATTGTTTAATTCAGTAGCTCTATCGACTTCCGCGCACCAAGCATCGATGTCATTAATACTTGGGTCAAAATTCGAAATAAAGTAATGGTTAGTTCTTACTTTTGTCAGCGCAGTTAATGCTCCAATGATCCTGTCTGTCGGGTCGGGAGCGTTCACACTCTGAGCCTCACTGCCACTTGCAGACACGTGGTGAGAAGGTGGTGGTGGCGGGTGTGCCTCAACGACAGGAATTGGCGGATGCAGCGATGATGTTGACGGTGCTATGCTTACACTACTGCAGTGGTTCCCAACCTTTAGGAGACTGCGGACCACTACGACAAAACTTGAACTTTCCAGGGACCACACGTTATTTAATACAAAAACCCAATTTTTCCAAAAAAATGTATTTCAATTTATTGTTGTGTAACAAAAAACAAAAAGATATAAATATATATAGTGTGTGATTTTTTTTGATTTTGCGATTAGTTTCGAAATTTCAAACGATGCAGCCACTGCTTTTTGAGACATTTCGTATTTTGAGCCACTTGGTCCTAGCTTCATTATTTTTAAATACTCCAATTTTCCCTTGAAAAATTCTGGCGGACGATCACTGAACTTCGAATGCACAGTTTTTAAATGGCGTTCTAACTTCGCGGGTTTAAGCGCATCGTTGCTGATAACAGTAGCACATAATACACATTGAGGTCTTGTTTCCCAGTTCACTTCGATTGAGGTAAATCCAAATCTTATGTAATCATCATGATATTTCCTTTTCGGTGGCATTTTCTGAGACCAAATGAAAAACAGTAGGTTATTATTAAAGTAAGAAACTACTTGATAATCTTACTTCACTTGGAGATTCCACACAACAGAAGTTTTTGCTTTTTTTGCAATTATTTCAATTCCTGTTGAACTTTTATGAACGACTATTTGAAACTAATGCACAAATACAAACTACATTTTCCACTTGTTGTAACTGCCCAGTGCGAGATGACAAGTTCAAGCGCGTTTGAAGTGAAGAATGGGTTGCGCGTATAATATAAAATATAAGGGGGAAGTACAAACTGCTACTTAGCATTTTTAAATTCATGAATGTAGATTTTATTTGTGGATAATTTAATATTTTTTTTATATTTTATTAAAAATGAATAAATTATGTTGGTATTAGTTTAATGGTGAATTAAAAACTTAAAATAGGTTTGTTAAACAAATGTCGCTGCGGACCACTTAGATGATCGTCACGGACCACCTCTGGTCCGCGGACCACCGGTTGGGAACCACTGCACTACTGCCACCGTTGCTCTCTAGAGCATCTAAACGTTCCAGGATGATACCTAAAGTGTTATTCAGTTCTCTATTGGGACACCCCCTACGCCTCCGTCGATCATGATCTCTGTCTCGCTTACTTGTCCTGTGCCTGCGTCTCGTTTCGTCTGCCATTCTCTTTTATTGTCAACTTTAAAGTAATGTCAGAATATATCGGGTCGAAGCTAAAACACATGGGTCTATCCCACTTCTGATGTTAGCGATCTTCAGGAAATGATAATAGGAGAAAAAAAAAAATAAAACGCAAGAGATTTCAATTTAACTCAACTATAATTGACCACCACTATTACACAATCATAAACCAACGTCTTCAACGAATAACCAACAACTAACTGAGCTCTGAACCCATATCCAGTATTACGCTATGTACCACCACTCCGCTCGCACGTAATAGTGACATAACGGCCGATGATTTAACTATTCTCTAACAGTATAATATTTCAATAACTATTAAAAAAGGATTAATTTTTTTATAGAATAGGACAGTATAAAAGCTGAAATAAAATAAATAAATAAATATATCATCTCGCCTTTTACCCATTGTGGGTGTGGCACTCTGCATACGCAGATCTCGATAAGTCATATATTTTTGCGTATGAAGTGCGTTACCAGCCGTCAAGTTATAGCCCCCAAATATGTTAGTGGAGGGAGAACCATAGGAGTAAATTTAAATTGGCAACTGTCAGCTGTGGGATCTCACGATCCACAGTCCGAAGCGTTATCACGGAGCTATTTACCCCACAGCTAAAATTGATGTTATAATGCAACACTTGTTTGTTGAACGGTTGCTATGGAAAAACATGTTGAAAAATTCTTTAAATTCACATACATAATGGATCATTTCTATTAATATAAAAAATATGAGTTGTTTCTCGACTGGATATTGAATGAAGATGTCGGAGAAGCAGTCAATTTAATAAAATCCAATAAAAACACCAACGTTTCGACTGCAAATCAGTCTTCATCAGGGTGCTGATACAAACAACCAATCAATAAATAAAACATACATATCTCATCGTAAGCAGACTTACATAATTGGTTTTTAAACAATAAAGAAAATAATGCAAAAATTATTTTACAGAAATCTGTCGTTAAAAATAGGTAAAATACACACGGATACATGTTATTTATTTAACAGGCATCAACTTATTGACTTACACAAGAAGTTTCTAGTGAAGTAATCGTACAGAGATGCAAGGAACCACTTTTCAGCCAATCAAGAGCTTGAGGGACAAAACTATAGGATTAGACAATAAATTAATAACTAAAATAATATCACAGTTGAAATATCACTAAAATTGTTGAAATGTAAAAAAATAAAAATTATTGTAACAAGAATTGTCCATAGTGTTGTGCTGAGATTTTGGATGTCAGTTTGTGCGTTCATGATATTTTATTTCTTTGGATGTGTAGCATTTCCAAGGTCAACCTCTTGTTGAGATTCTTCTCCGTGGCTAGTATTGTGGTATCATCAAAGTCAAAAGTGTGCTTTTGTTTGTCACAGTTTCTTTTAAGTTCTCTTAATCTGGTATGCAAGTATCTTTTTGTTTGTCCTATGTAAACTCGGTCGCAATCTATACAAGGAATCTTGTAAATGATATTGGATCTTTGCATTGTGTCAATAGGGATTTTAGTGTTACTGTTATTTTTTTACATTTCAACAATTCTAGTGATATTTCAACTGTGATATTATTTTAGTTATTAATTTATTGTCTAATCCTGTAGTTTTGTCCCTCAAGCCCTTGATTAGCTGAAAAGTGGTTCCTTGCATCTCTGTACGATTACTTCACTGAAAATTTCTTGTATAAGTCAGTTAGTTGATGACTGTTAAATAACTCGTATGTGTGTGTATTTTACCTATTTTGACAACAGATTTCTGTAAAATTATTTTTTAGATTATTTTCTTTATTTTAAATAAAAACCAATTATGCAAGTCTGCTTACGATGAGATATGTATGTTTTATTTATTGTTTGTTTGTTTGTATCAGCACCCTGATGAAGACTGATTTGCAGTCGAAACGTTGGTGTTTTTATTAGATGTTATTAAATTGACTGCTTTTCCAACATCTTGTTTTTTCATAAAAAAATATGTTGTGGGCACCACAATACCTCCCGCCATAGATTTCTTATCAAACAATTCAAGAACACGGACCTACATTTCAAAAAAATTACTTTTCAATTAGACTAAAAAATTACATTCTCCAACCGTTGTTTTATTTTATTTATTTTTTTCAGAAAGCACAGACAAGCAGATTTAAACGAAAATATCATAATATAATTTTTATTAAACTTGTTTTAATTCATTAATTTTGACCGAGTACAATGTTTCAATCAACAGCTAGAACAACAAGTATCATTTGAGCTATGATTTCGATGCTATATTTTTTCATTTATTCGGCGAATAATTTATTCCGTACTTTATTCGTAGATGAAAACATATGCTCTAATAATAAAAAAAATTGTCATTAAGCCATAATTTACTGAACTACTTCAAAATAACTTGATAGGGCTTCAAGTAAACACCACTCCCGATTATTGGATTATCACCAAAAACTAATCAGCTCTTCCCAAGAGGATACAGTAATGTATACAAAATATCCAAATTTTCTGTATAATAGTTTTTAAGAAACCGTAACTTCAGATACACAGACAGACAGACAGACATACGCACACAGACATCATCGCGAAACTATTAATATCGTGTGCTTATCCACTGAAAACTCATTACCGATTTTTTAGCATGATTCCTATACTTACCTCCCTTACAAGATGTGGCGGGAGGTAAAAAAATATCATCACTCCTATTACTCATTACGGGTGTGGCACTCTACTTACACAGATCTCGGTAAGTAATATATTTTTGTTTATGAAGTGCAGTTTCCGGCCGTCAAGTCATGCCCCCCAATGATATTAATGGAGTGGGAACTACAGGGGTAAATTTAAAATTGGGAATTCGAACTGAGGATCTCACGACCCATCAAAATCGATGCATGTTAATTCCTTAATTTCTCATTAACTTTCTAAGCGGACTGTACAACAAAGACAGATGGCCCAACGACTGGTCAGTTAATGTACCAGTGACAGCCTGAGAGACAGCTATTGGTGGGCTATCTGTCTTTGTTGTACAGTTTTATATATTTCGTCGGTGAAATAAGTAGATCAATGTGAGGTTCAAGAATGTTGTTAGTAATATCTACCTCTAGCTGTAACTTGCGCTGAAGACAAAGATTCTCTTCTCGGGTACTGCGTTCCTCTTGTACAAAGCGCTGCATCTTCTCAGTGTGCTCTTGCTGACTAAGAGTCAACGTGTTGCGCAGCCGTGCCATTTCCGACCGCAGGCCCTGAATGTGGTTACTCAGGTTGAGCGCCGTGTCCCCGTTGTTAATGTCCCTGCAACATTGAACCCAGAGTCCAGGAATCATCACACCACGCATTAACTTCAACACAAATTGTTTATTATACCTAGAACTAGCAGAATCTGAAACAGGCTGATGTAATTTAATCTGCAGCATTCGTTTCTCAACTTCTAGTTTGTCCATTAGTTTCCATAATTTGCTGACAATTGCTTCTTTTTCTTGTTCCAAGGTGTTTCCTAATTCCACCTGGAAACAAAATACGATCAACCAACGTCAACAGTCAATTGTTTGAAACAATCGAATACCTTTTCGCGACGCAACTGTTCCCAAGTGCTCTGCTTCGTCAAAATTTCGGCTTCGAGTTTCTCTATTTTTCGCATCAGCCTCAGCATCAGACATTCTTGTTTTCGTTCTAAAGTTTGTCGAAATCTGAATTTTTCTTGTCGGAGTTGAGTCAGCTTCCGCAACACAACACTGGCGAGACACAACTCTTCGCGTTGATAATGCTTTGCGAGAGTCTCCTTCTCTTTTTTCAGAACTTGGATTTCTTTAAGAAGAGTATTTGAGATAAATTCCTCTTCTTGTTCAACTTTTGCTTGCTAACAAACAAAGTTATCATAAAGAGTTAGTTAGTAGGTGTGTAAACTTACAGTAATAACGGACGCTTGTCTTAGGCTGCGATTTTCCTCTTGCAGAGCTTCAACTCGCGGTTTGTAAGTCTCAAGCTCAACTTTTAAGACACAGTTGAGCTGCTGTAAACTTTCGATGCGTTTCTGCAGCATCATGATCGGAACCCCGTCAATGCTACTCGAATCTGATTTACTCGTAGAATAATCCATCTCTAATCTACAAACAAATAGTAATTACAGAGTAAAAAAATTATATTACGTTACGTTAACCTAACGCTAATACTGAAATATGAGGTATTAACAGAAAATAAAAAAAATGAGGCGATACAAAATTTGGTTTATAAATGTTATAGTATATTGTTGTTGAACTAGGTCTTTTTGTATTGAGCTCATATATATGCGGCCGAAACTATTTAATTCCGAGTGACAAATACTATTTTTTCTTCAAGCTCCTATGGACCGGGGTTTGGGACCCGGTGGGACCAGGAGGCGGAGTCCCTGAATCGGGGCCTGAGACCCATTTAAATAACAATGTTTTCAATTTGAAGCTTTTTTCTTTAAATTAATTTGGCAGCAAGTTATACAGGCTGAATTTTTTAAAGCAACCACTCAGTTTTGCTGGCTCACTAATAACTTTATAGAAAGATTAAATACCCCGACTTCTACGGCAAGGACGAGAACATAATTGTACGGTAGGCAAAATAAAATTATTAGGTGAATGTGGCGGGGGGAAATGAAAGTTGTATTTTCTTAAATGGAAAGGGGTAATTTTTTATGGGAAATGATAGCCCGAGGTATTCCCTTTCCAACGATATAACATGTTCTTCTACCTAAAATTAATATTAAGCTCACAAAGTTCAAAAAAACATCAACATTTTTGATGTGGAAAATATAAGTTCGGGTTGGCCGTTGAACAAAACAAGTTATTGTTCTTATTATTGGGCGCGTTCAGTTGCATTCAGCAACTAAGTAAGCAACTCAGCAATAGCAAGTAAGCATTTTAGCGTAGTGCTGAACGACATGTTGAGTTAGTGATGGAAAATTTAACCTGGCAACTATCAATATTATACATACAGTGGTCAGGGTGATAAATTACTTTCTATTTAATTTATATTTTCAATATTTATTTTTGGTATGAGTATTATAAATCAAGGAAGATTTAAACCTAATTGTAAAATATATATAATATGTAAAGTAACACCTTGTTGTACGCCCTTTTATAAACATGGGACTTGTATTTCTGGCGTGGTTACAGGTGTGTGATTAACATCTACAAATTATCAAGGTGAAATTAATTTAATAAGTACTAATGTTCAAAAAACAATTTACTACAAACTTACCAGTTAGTATAAGAGTACTTTCCGAAACAACTTCATTGTCAGTAAAATATGGATAGGCAAATTGTGGATCATAAATAGAAACAATGTAAAAGATGAAAAAATTCATTAACATTTTATAAAACATATCGTTTTCTATTACATGACTGCCACACAATCTATATAATTTCCATTAAAATTCATGTATATTATTATTCAATTCTATTTTTGACATCTATCCTACAACTCAACTAGAAATCATCACTTTCTGACACAAATCAGCACGTTTTAAATGCGCTGAATTGTTGACTCAGCTGATGACAGTAATCATAAACTCAGCTGAGTGCAACTGAACGCGCCCATTGATAGTCTTGTGATTAATTTGTCAACAATTGTGGTCAATGTAAAGTCATTGTTGACAGGAGTATCAATAAAAACACAAATAACTCGCTTTGTTCAACGCCCTACTTAAAATTTATTTTCCATATTTAAAATGTTTATGTTTCTTTGAACTTTGTGATCTTAATTTTAATTTTTTAGATATAAGAACATCGTTGAAAAGGGGATACTTCGGACTATCCATTTCTATAAAAAAAGTACCCCTATCCATTTAAGAAAATATAACTCTCATTCCCCCTACCACATCCCCTAATAATTTTATTTTACAAACCGTATAATTATGTCCCCCTCCTTGCTGTATAAGCCCATGTATTTACTTTTTCTCTAAAGTTATTAGTTAGCCAGGAAAACTTATGTGTTGCTTTAAACAACTCAGCCAACAACAATGTCAACTAAGATACACGTACATTAGCGTCATTTGCTGGTTAACTTTATTTTTTGCCGTAAAATGTTCCGGATTTTTTTTAACGAAAAATGCTTCACATAAAATTAATAAATAACTAAATTATCTATCTTCTATATTTGACACATTGTTCTCTAAAATAATTTGGCTCTAAACTATATCACTCTATATGCTCAAAGTCTCGCACAATTAGTAAAAGTAAAATATTTTGTCACTTATCAATAAAAATAAACCCTTGAATTAATATATTCCGTGCATGTTAAGAACTCAGAAATAAATTATGAATGATGATATATTTATACGATGAACAGATGTTTTCCTATTAAGTTACAAATGTGTTGCTGGAAACACTCTTGCTGATGAAATTTTTCCGTTTTTATTTGTATTTTAAATGTTTCCATATTTCACAGCATATATCTAGCAGAGTGTACAACTCTCAATAATATTTATCAGTAACAATTTGCACCGTTTTGTAACTATAAACTTCCCTAAAACATGTGTTTATTTTTCGTGCGGCAATTAAATATAGCACCGTAAATACATGAAAACACTCTATATATCTACTTATTTATTTACCTACCTGTAGTTGATAATATACTGTACACACAATTAAATATTTTATTTAAACTAATAAAATATGAAGACAAATAATTTAAACAAATAATAATTTGGATGATGACAACATTGCCCTATTTTTTCTTTCACATCTGTTCTATGAACAATAAATGTTAACATTTCTTTGTTATTTCATGAAGTTATACAAATAAATTACAACATATAAAAGCCAGTTGAATTTCAACGCGTAGGTAGATCAAATATTGTTCATTGGTTAAGAATTTTTCAAATAATTCTTACATTAATTTCTTTCTTTACTTTAAACATTAAACTAGAACTAATAATTGTTTTCAAAATGTTGTGATAGAGTTGTCGTGTGTTGTCGATCTCAAACAGTAGAGATTATAAGTAATAATTGGGTCACATAAATGTTTATTGCTAAAAAAATATTTATATAGAATTAAAATAAATAAAATATACATAAATAGCATTTATTCCAGGGAAAAACATAAATAAATTGTAAGATTATTTTAGTTAAATGTTTGATTACCACTGATAAATTTTGCTAACCTAAGTCATTCAACATGCCTTTAATTTCATTGTCAATCCAAACACGTGGTTTCATTATCGAGCGCATTCTAAAATAAGTTTGATTTTTGTTCCGAATTCAAAACAAAAAAAATATCTTCAAATTAAGTACCAACCATTTGACACTTCGAAAATCTGTCAGCTCAATAGTAAGAGTAGTACAAAGAACTTATATAGAATAGATGTGTGCGAGAGAAACATAATACTTTGCTGCCACAATTGCTATATTTAATATTAAAATATCTTAATAATTAATAATATTTTTTACACTTCTATTATATCTAGTCAGGGTTGGCAAAAATATGATTAAAAAAAATCATCGATTTTTATTTACTTAATCAGGTTTTTTTTTTTTAATTCGATCACTAATGGAGAAAAAGTTATTTAGTATTTAACTATTTATATGAAAAATTCCTTTTGAAAATATGTAGTTTTGATTATTATTGCACATTAATTTATTTATATTTTATTACTACTCCATTTCATGGATATTGTGTGAATATTAATTCATTTAATAAATAAATATAGAAAATCATTTAGTCTATTTTAATAAAAATCTTCAAAATATTTTTCAAATAACTAACACTTGTTTTGTTCTGTACCAGAAATATAATTAAATTAATGCAAAAAAAATCTAAAAATTATTTAAATCGATAATAAAGTAAATGTATATTATACAGGAAATCAAAACACAACGTTGCTAAACTAAATGTACATAACTGTGTAAATAAAATTACTTATGATATGACTATAGCTAAATATTAAGTTGCATTAAATGGTAAATGTATTCATGATTACTGACCAATAATATAACGAGTCAATAATAATTAAAACTATGCCAAATGCAATCTGTCAAACTCCAACAATACGATTGTTTGTTTTGTTTACAATGGCACTCAGACAATAGCTAAAATTATAAATTGTATTTTAGGTCTATTTCATAACAGAAATGTATTACATCGAAAAACAGTGCAGAGAAACCACGTATTTGTGACTAATATAGTTGTTTTTCATTTGCCATACCGTGTATTTTACCTGACTCCATTTTAAACAATTATATATTTCAGTGAAACTATAACCAATACAAAAACACAGATTTTCAGCGGAAAATATATTTTGAGGGTTATGAGTTTTACAGGTGAAATTAAAAAACAATATGTTATTGTTTAAATACCTGAGGCCGATGCTTATCTTGGACATAAATTATCTCAATGCTTCCAATCACGATGCACTAATACAGGTGTTATCACTATGACTTCATTATCAAAATACGTAACCAACAGTTCACAAACACAAACAAATATGCCTTACCCACAGATATCATAACCTTTTTGAACATCAACATGAACATCGCACAAACAACATACGGTCAAAAATGGCGCGAAATTTAATAACATGTGTAGGCACAATTGAAAATATAAGATTTATGCAGCCAAATTATCATGTATTTTATTGGCAATAAATAGATTATTTATAAATGTAAATATTTATTGAATAGAAATAACTGTGACAATTTTTTCTAATTAATTCTGTTTATATTTTACAACCTAAGAAAAATAAAACATTCATGAAACAAATTAGAACAATTCTCACAAAATTTATAATACAGATAGAAATCACAGCGGAGAACCAAAGACCTAGAAAAACACATGAGCTGGCTTCAACATGATTGGCTCTTCATTTAAAATATTTTGCGCGCTGAAGTGACGCATGCATACACGATAACAATTAAGAATTAGCAATGCAAGGAATGTAAATGTGAAATGAGTGAATGTTTTTAACACAGTAGTACGAGTCTTTTCGGTGCAATGACTGAGTATCAAGTGGAATCTGTTCCACAACGAGTATAACGTGCGGCCAAACAGTGGTGAACCCCTGGTGCATCATCGGTGGCGTCGCCTCACCTCAACCACAGTATAAGAGCTTCAAGCAGTAGTCGCACTCTCTGTCGGCACCTTTGATGTTTTGTACCATGTCAGATTTTCTTGCGCATCCTATGGCTCGCTCTGTGGACTGAACGGCTCAGCGGGCGGCAGGCAGGGTCGGACTGGAGGAAAAAGGCCCACCGAGAAAAATAGAGTTGAAGGCCCTATTCTCTAAGTAAAACGATAGTTTTACTTGGATTCATACCAATTCAGCAAAAAATAATTAATAAGACCGTTTCACTGGTAACTTTTTCTTGTATTTTATAGTTTATAATAACTTCACACGAAATCAACAAATGAATAATTTATGTCATTTTTAAATAATAAATTAATAATTATTCGTTTTTTGTTAAATATTTAAAAATCAGCACAATTAACACAGAAAATAAATAATAATGCCTACATTAACAAATTTTTGGGTTCTGTACTAGATGAGGCTCGGGCTAGGGTATCGTATCGAAAATTTCCAATAGGTCTTGCTCAACTTTCAACATAATCAAAGCTTGCAATATATCTTCCCCTATATTGGAGCATAAACGTGATTTTATTATTTTTTAAATTAAAAAGACAAGTTCGCACACCACCTCTGTACACTCCTCATTAGTTTTCAGACATAGTTGAGTTTTCGTCATCCCATGTTGAAATAAGTTTCGCTAAAATTTAATAATCAATTTTTCAAATCTACATTATCAACATTAATACGTTTTGGAATCAACTTAAAAATTTCTTTATTTTCTCGATTTTTGAATAATTCTTTAATACTGTTAAAAATTCTAGAATTAAGATTAGTGATGCAACGTGATGATTTTAATTTTTATTTTACGATTACGATTAACAATTTTGATAATCGCCGATTTCGATTACGATTATTTAGTACAAATAGTTAATTTAATAGTATCACAATAAAAATTAACAATTTATTGTAAAATAATTTAATAATTTATTAGTTTCGATTATAAAATAAGAAAGTCGGACCCTTTTTAATTACAAAAAAACAGATTTCACATGTTAACTGCCTATGCCAACATTTACGTGTATATAAATTAATATTGAATTATTTTGTATAAAATTTTATTTATAAATATCGTCTTGCCCAAGGGCCCAAAAGAAGGCTAGGGCCCACCGAGAAATTTCTCGGCATCTCGGTGGGTTCAGTCCGACCCTGGCGGCAGGCGATCAATACTGAAACTTTTAGTCCACAGAGCGGGACTTATCGCTTCAAGGCCAAATTTTCATGAGACAAAAAAACCCTGGGAGTGCGACTACTGCTTGAAGCTCTTATACTGTGCCTCAACAGTCTGCCAGCCGACTGAGTACATCGTACGTTCGTACGCTACAACATGTTGCTGTGAACCACGGATAAAACACACAAGATTCGACAAAACCAGCTTAAATTTATTTTTCAAATTGAAGACAGCGCCTCTCGCGGCTAATTCCTTGAACTAATTTTGTGCGCGCGAAAATGTAACCAATTCAAATAATATTTTCATATCAGCATACAAGGAAAACTATGTTGTCACACTTTTTTCCAGAATTGAGTTATGTACATCACACGATTCAATGTCATATGATGTACATAGTTCAATTCTGGAAAAAAGTGTGAGAACACAGTTCACCTCTAGTATGCTGGTACATTGGTAAATAAAACGGTAAGGAAAAGGCAGTCAATAAAGTATTTATACTGGAAAATTGAACTATATAATATATACAAAAAATTAAAAACTATATACATTTATATACAAAAAAATTAAAAACCATATACATATATACAAAAAAATTAAAACTATATACATATATACATAAAATTAAAAACTATATACATATATACAAATAAATGAAAACAACACATACAAAAAAGAACCTATAATCTATAATATTTACAATAAATTTACGATATGACTTTTAAAAAATTATCAACATGAACTAAGCTTTTGACATTGTTATTTTTAATTTTTTCGTTGCATAACCTTAAAAAGTAAATAATACAAATTTTAAATATTTTTAAAATAATTTCATTGTGGAGATGTTTATGTTTTTCACACGAAATCTGTAATTTTATTTTATGTTTGACATAATCTTTTATTTGCAAACTATTGATTATGTCACTAAAATTTGAGAACACATATTTCCTTATGTTCTCTGTATCCTCAACGAAAGATTCAGTAGTATAAATCAACCGTTTGGTTTCGTCATATTCTTTAGCTTTTGTCAAGTCGTGTATATGTTGCGTTTGTTTCGCTAAAAAATAGTTGCTGCATATTTCACAACCATCGAACTTTATTTTTTTTAAAATGAAACCTGCAACGTATGCTGCCGTATTATTAGATGAGGAATCAAGCAAGTGAGAAAGTGGAAGGGCATTGGGAGGAGAGGGAATGGATAAATGAGGATTTGAGTCTGAGGATGGCGGGATTTTAGCCATGTTTAGGAGGATATTGTACGATAGAAGTAATTCCTCACCATCATCCTCACAATTCGTACCAACAGTACACTTCACTGCGTTAGTAATAACAACAGTTTTATACGCATCGGAGAATTGAGAGGACGATGGACGAGTATTAGCTCCGCACAGACCACGCACACAGCTGAAAAAATTCTCTACAGGATCTTGATTAAGAGATCTTAAAGAAAGATAACTAAAATCAAGATTTTGTAAAGAATTCCACAGATATTGTACGTTTCTGATCGTAGCAATAAGAAGAGGGATGCAGGGTGGAGGTGATAGGTTTTTTTTTGTGGTACTACTCACAAATTTTAAATTGGATAAAATTCTCACTGCTTGATTCCAAAATTCGGTATGAGTTTTATAAGTTTTTTTGCCCAGTGGTTTACCTAATGGTTTCGAGGAACTCGCACTTGAATTTAAAGAATCAAAAAGGTCGTTCATGAATTTTAAAAAATGTGCGGTTCCTCCTGCATTCATAACTTTAGATTCCGTAAGGATGTACATTAAAGACGCGGCTGATTGGCTGAAGACTTGTGTGGCTAATTTTACTTTCATCTTTTGTCGATGTGTAGGATTTATATGCTTCAATGTTAATTTTGTCCCTTTAAAATATTCATTAATCCCATCTCTTTTTTGCAACTCAACTACGTCGGACCACTTTGCTTTATTTCCTTCGTATATAACATCTTTAGTCATAAAATTATTTCTAACGCTCTTAAAAAGATGTGGCACATCGAAGAAATGAATAATTTTATGACTACCGATGTTATACACGAATTCATTATTATTTCTCTTGGAATCTAAAGTTAGTGAACGCACTGCAGCGACATTCCAAGACCCGCCATCACTAACCGATGCTACTATTTTAAAACTTGTTCTGCAATGAACTGCGTTTACAACATCTTTAATCAATTTTTTCAGCAAGTGCTGATTTGCAGCGGAACGGGTAAAGTAAAATGCCACTGGCTGTTTCCATTTTTTTGATAAACCGCGCAACATAAAAACGAGAGCATGGTCAGCGATTTTTGGAATGTCGTTGCAGGTTGTGAAACCATCAATAAACCACTGGTTATCTTTTTGAATAAAAGATAAATTTTTAGAAATTTCCATTTCATCGAACATCAAAATGCAATGCCTATCTCTCTCTGAAAGAGATGTTGAAATAGTATTTAAATATTTAAAAAATTCCTCGTTTATTCCAGGCTTTAATGTACACAGATTAAGCGTACGTTGCAAAGTTCTAATTGACGGCAATGGCAAAAATTTTTGTAAATACCTAAAACAACGTGGGCTGCGTTTATAAATGGATAAAAACAATGATTTCTCATCTTGACTATACCGACGAGACTTTTTTGTTTTAGCAAAATTTCTTAGCAACGACAAAACAAACAACTTTAACAATTTTGGTAACTTACCCAACACTTTAGAAAACACCATTTCATTTTCTTTTTTGTGTGTTACCGATAATGTCTTTCCCCTCTTCTTGTAAATTCTCAAAAGGTTTTCCGTACTTTTCAATTTTTTGTAGAGTTTCGCTTTGCGAGGTGTTAATTGCTTCTTCCTCGTACACTCAATATCTCTCAAAGTAAAGGAGGTATCTAATAACAAAAGAAACAAAATTTAGTTTTGAATTCTAATATAGTAAATAAAGAAAGAAACAAAATTTAGTTTTGAATACTAATATGAGATGATAATGAAAACTAGTTTTTATAAAAGTGAAAAATTTCGGAAATTAAACATATGCGCAAAATTTAAACAAATTTTTGCCTGGTTGATCATGCGAGTAGCTTTTTTTTTTGATCAAATTTACCTCTACTTTGAGAAATATTCATCCATTCGTCTTCTTCACACTCCGATATATTTCTTCGTTTCCTAGGACTCTCTAAGTTGTTTTCCTCCGTAAAAACTAACGCCTTTCTCGCACTCTTAGTTGCAGGACTGCTCAACTCTGTAAACAAATATCAACGTTATGACTGTTCTAACTTGTATTACATTTTGATAAATAATTTATAATCTTTAAATAAAATAAATATTACCTTCAAAACCAGAACTACATGGAACGTGAATAGACGTGGTGGATTCCTCAACTTCCATTAAAGGCATTTCTTCATCAGTAACCTTTCCTCCCGGAATAGGCTCGTCAACGGATACAGCTGGCGGAATAGCATTGAAGTTCAATTTTTTCTTCAAATTATTTTGAAATTGCCCATCCTCAAAATGTCTATGACAAACCCGGAATCCCCTATTTGTCAACTGCGCCGTAGTGAGATCGGACAAAACTTCCAAATGTAAATTATGGAGCCATTGTTCCCGTAGTGCATCGTTCAGAGGAAAGCAGAACAAAGATCCCCATTCCTCACGAGATAAAGTTTTTGTAGGGCATTTATCCACTACACATCGCGGTTTCTAAAGATAAAAAAACTATATTAACATCAGCATTCATATATATATATATATACCACTACTGTTGTATAAAGCTTGTGGAAAAGCACGTGTTTACGAAAATTCAACAATAAAGTCATAAAAAACTATGTACAAACATAACATGTGTCTAGCCACATGTTATTCCAATTAAATGTGAACTGATTACAACAAAATATCTCAAAACTCCCACTGTTTTAGAAAGATTGTGGAAAAGCACGTGTTTACGAAAATAAATAAATATGGGACAAACTCTGTTTTAGAAAGATTGTGGAAAAGCACGTGTTTACGAAAATAAATAAATATGGGACAAACTCGAATTACAGTATGTGTTTATAAATAAATACTTAAATATATAAATAATGTTACTTACCACAACCATTTTCCACTTGATAAAGACAAAAGTTTCAAAACACAAACTCTAAACTTTGCAAAATGACAAATGACAACACAAGAGCACAATAGCAAATGACGCGGGCAAATGATCTGTTGATGCTAACTTTGTTGAAAAACAGACGCCACAGGATGAAAACAAAATGACGCATGCGCATCATAGTTCGGATTACAACCAGCGCCTCTCACGGCTACTTCCTACAACTAAAAGGTTACAAAATTCGTGCGCATAAGACTGTCTTGGGCCTAAACCTCTGGGTACACAAGTCGCTGTAAACGCTCATCAATGGCTGGACCAACCCGAGCGCTGGAGGCGCATCCAGTTTGTAGTCTCTGAAGATGTCCGTTAACCGTATTGCCTCGTATAGCAACACAAATACAACGCTCATGAAGCCACAGCAGATGTTACTGGGTTTGGTTAGGTGGGCCACGCTCAGAATCTAGCCTTTGTTTTTACATTTTATTTCAAATATGTAATTCTATATTATCATTTTTTATATCTTCCAATGCTATTTCTTTAGTTTCTTTCTTTTCTTTAACCATTTTAAGTTTTCTAAATCTATCAACAAGAGATATAACAATACATAATATTATAATAACAATTATTACAGTATTAATTACATTATGATGATTTTTTTCTTTTTACATTTATACTTTCAATTTTTGAAAGTTCAGGTATAATAAATTTTTTGTTCATTTATTAACTTCAAATTCATATTTTCACTACTTAATTTATTCTTATTTATTTTAAAATTTATATCTTCAAAAATTAATTCTTTTGAATTCAAAATTTTTCTTTCAATTATACAATTGTTTATTACACAATTATTATTCAAAGTAGTTTTGTATATTCCTTTTAATTTTCTTTTTATTTCATAATCTTTACATTTCATATTTATATCTTCAAATTCTGAACTAGCTAAATAATATATATTTGAATTTCAAAATTTTTTAATTTGATATTCACAAAAATCATTATTTTGTTTTATAATAATATTATAAATACATTCTTTTTCTTCTACATACTTTGTCTTATAATAAAATATTTTATTAATATTAATACAATGTTAAGTATAATATAGATTTTGATAATCTTTAAATAATAATTCTTTATTTTCATTCATTAAATAAATTTCATCATCTTTTATTAATGGTATCGGTGTGATTCGTAACAAAAGTTTATTACTATTTTCATATATTGGTATTTCAATTAAATATCTTATTTGATTATAATTAATTTGACAATGGCTTGTAACTTGTATAACAAATTCCCAAAAATTTATTTTTGAATTAGTATTTTTTATTATTTCTTTCAATTCATTAATATTTATGATAGAACTATGTAATTTATTAATATTACTAAAAGTTAAACTAGATTCTATTTCACTTATTATTTCTAATACATTTATTAAAAGAAAAGTTATTTGATTAATAATATCTTTAGTTTTGAATAAATTTTCATAAGTCATTGTTTCATTCAAAATTTGTTGCATTTGAATAATTCTTGATTGTTAAACAAGTTCATTGTGATTTATATTTTCTAATTGAGTATTAAATTTTTGAATCATTAATTTATTTAAATTAATATTTTCTAAATTTTGTTTTTCCAATATTTCTTGGTTTTGTTGAATTTTTTCAAACAGCTGATCATAACGTTCACATCTTGTGAATCTAAATTATTCCTGATACTTTTTATTATATTTCCTAATCCGTTTATTAAACCACGTTTTTCTCTTTTATTTAATAAAGTAATTTGTTGTTTCTTTATATAATGGTTTCTTAAATTTAATCTTGGATTTTCTTTATTTTTTATTTCTATGTTTTGATCTTTAATTTGTTTTTGGGCTAAATATCTTTTAATTTATTAATTTCAGCTCTATCTTGAACTTTTCCACGAATCTGCTGTAAATTTTCTTTCCATATATTTAAATAATCGTGGATAACATTTTCAAAGTTAGTAATTTTATTTTCATTATTATTACCAAACATTGTTTCAACTGGAGTGTATTTTGAATTATTTACTGAATTATTATATGCTATAAGGGCTAAACTAATTTTTTTTTTGGTTGATAAATTTACAAACTTTTCCTTTTGCTCAATTATTCTTAAATGTTCTATAAGAGTTGAGTGAAGACGTTCAATTAGTCCATTACTTTGAGGGTTAGCTGTCGAGGTGATATGAAGTTTTATTATATATCCAGATTCATTTTTGAATTCTACTCCATTATCTGAAATTATCTGATTCGGTACTTGATATAATGGGAATATTTTTATTAATTTTTCTACGATACTAATAGACGTAGCATTTTTTAATGATTTACATATAGCAAATTTTGTAAAAGCATCAATCATAGTTAAATATTTTTCTTTATTTAAAGTTAAAATGTCTATATGAGCTTTTATTTTTTTTTACATAGCACATCATAATGGAAAAGTACTGCAAGAAGTGCTGACATAATAATAATTATTGTAGAATAGAAATACAACAATACATAATTTATATATATATATATATATATATATATATATATATATATATATATATATATATATTATCACGCCTTTTGTCCTTTATGGGTGTGGCACTCTGCTTACGCAGATCTCGGTAAGTGATATTTTTGCGTATGAAGTGCGGTTACCAGCCGTCATATCATAGCCCGCAAAGATGTTAGTAGAGGGGGAACCACAGGCGTAAATTTAAATTGGCAACTGTCAGCTATGGGATTCGAACTGAGGATCTCACGATCCACAGTCCGACGCGTTGCCACGGAGCTATTTACGCCAGTAAAACTAATGATACTAGAGATTTTCTAAACTTTTCTTTGGTGTCAAGGAACTTTGATAAGTAAACTGATAACAGGTAGTAATACTTCTGTTCGTCTATGACCTTGAACGTTTAATATCGGCTATAAAAATGATAACAATCAAATTTGGAGTATTTACATTGTATAACAAGTGACATTAGACATCATATTTAGTGCAGTCACACTTTATATATCATTGTACACTTATATCTTGTGAAATAAGCTTAATTAAATAATATTATAACTGTAAGTTGTTTTTTATTATTTGTAGTATATATAAATAAAAAAAATTTAAATTATATATATATATATATATATATATATATATATATATATATATATATATATATATATATATATATAAGAAGTATTTTGTTTGTGTAATATTGTTATAAAACTATTATATCAGAATCAATTAATTTTGTAAAGTAGAAGAATGAAGCTGATCATTTTGCTGTGCATCCTGGTGACTTGGTGCACGGTGAGCCATGGCGCCGACATCCTGTACCTGTCGCTGACGCCGTCTCCAAGTCACCATATCTGGGATCGAACCTTGGCTATGGCGCTGAGAGAACGGCAGCATCAAGTAACTTTTGTCACTCATTTCGCAGAGAAAAATTTAGACAACTTTACTGTCATTCAATTTGAGGGTAAGCTTATATAGTATGTCCCATTTAAGGTTCGAATGCATTGGGATCTCGAGAACCGTAAAAGATACGAGGTTGGTTAAATTACACGAAAGTTGCGGCTTTAGTAGGGCAGTTTGAACATGTATTTGTTTTTCAAAATGAATTATACTGGCCAAAATGTATATTTTGAGATTTCCTTTTTTTTACATTTTTATATGACAACATACAAGATTCTGATTTACACTTTTTAATGGTGAATTTGCAGAATTTTTTAAATTTTAATATTTACGAGTTACTGCTATCAACTTTTATTTTCATATGAAGGACATAGTGAGCCATGACAATTTTAAATAGATATTTTTTTTGCTTTATAACGATATAAAACAGTAATAAATTATTGAAAATAAAATTAAATTGAAAAGAGTTATTCGTAGACTGCTATGAAATAAAATAACAATTTCAGACAAATCAAAAATAATTTACGAAATATTTGCCATGTATATTATAATAATTGGTTATTTCGTCCAAGCACTTCTGCGCCTTTCATTTTGTTTTTTTTTTTTTTATAACTTAACATTCTCGGAATAATCTGATTTGGAATTCTTACTATGGCATTTCGTAATATATTTTCATTCTAATGTTCCCAAATGAAGAATTTATTTTCTAAGATACTCTATAAAAAATATAATTGTGTTAAATCCCTATCCATTGTTCTCCAAATCGAACATTTAATTATTTTACGGTGACCTGTGAATTGTGAGCGGAAGCTCCGTCTTGTCGAAACCACATGTTTTCTATTTGACGAAGTAGCAATGTATCGAGAATATCTGCAATATCACTTTATTACATACTTAAATCTTTAGGACAATTTAAAATTTCGTTAACTATAATTGGGCCAATAATTGAAATTCTTAGTGTACCACACCATATATTGAAACTAAATTTAGTTCGATGGTGAGATTTTATTATTAATTGTTAAATGTTTCCATAGCAGCCTACGATTTACTTATTTATTTCAATTTTATTTTAAACAAGAAATTTCGTTAATTTTTCTATTAATTATATTAAAAAAATTATTGCTGTTTTATATCGTTGTAAAGCAAAAAAAAAAAAATCCCCATTAAAAAATAACATCTCTTACTATGACCTCCATTTGAAAAATAAAAGTTGATATCAGTAATTCGTCAATGTTTAGGTACAGAAGAAAAATTGTGTACTTTTGAAAATTTACCATTAAAAAGTGTCATAAGAAAGTGGAAACCAGAATCTTGTATTATGTCATGTAACGAAGCAAAAAAAAAACTTACATTTTAGCCAATAGAGTACTTGCATCAAGGTCACAAACTTAGCGCGCGAACCAACCAGACAAAATTTTAACATGGCGTCTTATGGAGTATTCATGTTTACTTTTGTAAAAATATCTGTTATTCGCATTCTACGTTGTTTTAAAAAAAGAAAACTTATGACGTTGATTAAGATAAGTTAATTTATAAAACTGTAATATTCTCATCATATTTTGTGTATTTTCTGATAGATTAGGAAATGGTATATGCTTATTTATTTAACAATTTGTGAAAATCCATGTAGATGTCAGAAATTTAATAGTATTAGAAATTAACCTGAATTTGAAGAAAATTTTGAGAAGTACATTTTGCATCAACTAATTAAATTTAAAAAACTGTTTGCTTATTACCAAAATTAACGAATTAAAGTAATTTTCAAACCACCTACCAATTTCAATCCCTACAATAAATGAAAAGAGGATATAAAAATAATTTTGGTTAAGTTCTTCAAGTTACTAAACAGTTTTTAATCAGTAATCAAGTGTTTCGACAATTAACATCATAATTCTAACAAGACTTAGCATTGTAAGACTTGACAAGAATTATTATTTTAGTTCTTTGATATAACTGTTTTCTTTAACTTTAAATTTTAAAATATATTAATTTATATTTCATTTTTAGATGAGTAAATTAAGTGAATATGTGAAAGATTTATCGGGAGAATCTAAGGAGTGATATTTGGAAAAAATATCTGTCATCAGTATTGATTCATATACTATACATCAACTTACCAATACACTTAATGTGTTTCTAATACATTTCATTTAAAATATACTTGCTCTACATATATGTATTTAATGCAAATACATTATATATATATATATATATATATATATATATATATATATATATATATATATATATAAGTTACAGTGTGCCAATAACCCCTAAAAGTGCTGATAACAGACAATTCCCCGAACGTGACATTCCGTAGTTATAATGTTATATATAGTTGTGTTTAGAGATGAGAGCGCTAGTTTAGACTCGTTATTCAAACTCAGTTCATATTGTAGTTTATAGAATAAATATAATAAATTGTATTACTTGCAATAAATATTTTTTAAAAACTGACTTGTTGGTTGAAGAAAGTTAAGTGGCGCAGTCGGTAGGATTGTCAATACAATTTAGCGAAAATAAATTGGTTCACACTAGTGATTTAATTGACAATCGAAGAAAGAAAAATCATACTTCTCCGAACCACATCAGTCAGAGGCAGCTGAGTGTACATCAGACGCCAAGATCCGACATCCTTCATCTGAGCGAACATCAGAAGAACTTTGGCCGTGATCTACAACCCCGTGGACGACTTCAGGGCAAATGAAGCGGACACTAATATTTGTGTAAGTCATACATGTCATTTAGAGATAATATTCTCATTAATTCAGAGTCTAGCTCAAATTCTGAGTCTGAACCAGATCTTGAAGATCATTTAGAAAATTTATTCAATACAAATCCGCAAATTACATTAAGACAATCTCCATTAACAATGGCAGTCCCAGTTCTCAAGAAAGAATATCTTGATATGGTTCCCGAATTTAACGGTGAACGCGAATTACTTCCTCGGTTTATTGAAATTTGCGAGAAACTTGTAACTAAATTTTATAATGCCACTGATGCAAATGATTTTCAGAATGACTATTTGATGAATAGTATTATTACAAAAATTAAAGGCGATGCAGCGATCAATATCGCAAGCTGTACAATTAAAACATGGCAAGAATTAAAAAAGGCCTTGTTAAACGCATTCGCAGATAAACGCGATTGGTTTACTTTAAATATCGAAATGACTGAATTAAAACAAAATCACAATGAAAATGTTTTTGACTTTTATGGAAGATTACAGCATATTTTAAATTTACAAATTTCATATATTTCTACCCATGCTACACCGCAAGTAGCTGTCGTAATGAATGATTATTTTCAAAATTATGCTCTACGCATTTTATTGCGCGGGTTAAAAGAACCCATTGGACAACTTATGAGGGCGAAAAACCCAACAGATTTAAATTCCGCGTTAGGCATGTTAGCTCAAACTCAAACCATCTAGGAGCACGAACACAAACCCTTTCAAACAAAACAACAAACCACCTACACACAATATAAAACAATTTTCTCCTAGACCAACATATTTTACAAATAACTTTCCTAATAATTATTACAACACACCCAACAGAACAATGATACGTCCCAACAATCAAAAAACAGTTGTAACACGAAATAATGTACAACACAATAATCCAGGCCCATCCACTAGCCAAAATTTTCCAAAACCCATACCAATGAGTATTTCTACTCGTAATACTCAACAGTATATTCCTGGAACTTCTCCATCATACCAAAGACAAACTCCATTCGGACAAAACCGAAACGGACAAAACCAATTCTTTAGAAAAAACGTCACATCAGGTGAATTATATAACATTGATGATACAGAACAAATTATTAATTCTGAAAATGATAATTTTGATAAATACGAACAAATAAACGAACAAAATTTTGTAAACGATGATAACAATCCTGATCAATCCGATAACTGTTTTTTAAAACAAACAGCCTCGGATGTAGACCAAATACAACCATTGAATTATTAAACCTTACAAATCATCAAAGTAAACTTCCTTTTATTGTTACTCCAGAAAATAATTTAAAAATCCTCATTGACACTGGAAGTACAAAATCTTTCATTAAACCAGACGTAGCATATAAATATTATAAGAATTCCATTCGCGACGACCCGTTTCAAATAACCACAGCTCACGGCACGTCCACAGAGCTACTAAGTACAACAGTTCCTATTTCAAAATTGTTTAATAATAAAAATAAAAAATTGTCACATCTTAAGTATCATCTTTTTAAATTCCATGAAGAATTTGATTTACTTTTAGGAATGGATAATTTAAAAATTTTAAAAATCATAATCGATACACATAATGATTTAATTATAACACCAAATGCAAAAATTAAAATACAATATCATAATTCCTCAAATAACTCTAATACAAATAATCTTTCATTTATAAAAAATAATGTCGTAGAACCAAATTCCGAAAAAATAATACAAATTAAAGTAGATATTAAACAAGGAACCGTATTAATTCCACAAATAAAAACGGAACATCTGAGAATACCAGAATGTGTTACGGTTGCAGAAAATTATCATGCATTATGTTCAGTCGTTAACACAAGCGACAAAGAAATAAATTTTAATCTTTTGAAACCTATTAAAGCAGAAAAGATTGATAATTATGAAACTTATAGTAGTCCAAATTTAAATATGACACACGTTGAAAAAACTCTTTTTGATTTTTCTAAAATAAGAACCTCACACATGAATTATGAAGAACAAAATGCTATTCTAAATTTACTTAAAGATTACCCCGATATATTTTATTCAGATGATCAAAAGTTAACCTTTACAAACCAAATAAAACATACCATAAAAACACAAGACGAAATACCCATATATACTAAATCATACAGATATCCCAACGTACACAGAGAAGAAGTAAGAAACCGAGTTGATAAAATGCTTGATCAAAACATTATTAGGCCTTCCAATTCCCCGTGGTCCTCCCCAATTTGGATAGTACCAAAAAAGATTGATGCATCCGGACAAAAGAAATGGCGCATTGTTATAGACTATCGGAAATTGAACGAAAAAACAATTGGCGACAAGTACCCATTACCGAACATTACTGACCTTTTGGACAAACTCGGACGTTGTCAATACTTTACGACCATTGACTTGGCATCTGGATTCCACCAGATTGAAATGAACGAACAAGACATACCTAAGACCGCATTTAATACAGAAGACGGACATTACGAATTTTTACGTATGCCATTTGGACTAAAAAACGCACCAGCGACATTTCAACGAGTGATGGATAATATTTTACGCGGATTAACCCACGATAAATGTCTCGTCTATCTCGATGACATAATTGTTTTTAGTACTAGCCTACAAGAACATTTGCAAAATTTAAAATTAGTATTTGAAAGACTTCGGAAAGCAAATTTTAAAATTCAAGTCGATAAGTCGGAATTTCTGAAAAAAGAAGTAGCTTATCTTGGGCATATCGTAACACCTGAAGGCGTGAAGCCGAACCCAGATAAAATATCTGCTATTCTAAATTATCCGATACCCAAAACCAGTAAACAAATTAAAGGATTTTTGGGACTTTTAGGCTATTACCGTAAATTTATAAAAGACTTTGCAAAATTAACCAAACCCCTTACAAAATGTTTAAAAAAGGATGCAGTTATTGATATAAACAACCCAGAGTACAGACAATGCTTTGAACTCTGTAAAAATTTACTGACAAATGAACCATTACTCCAATACCCGGACTTCGAGAAAGAATTTAACTTGACATGTGACGCCAGCAACGTAGCGATAGGTGCCGTCTTATCACAAGGCAGCCTTGGCAATGACCTGCCTGTAGCATACGCAAGCAGAACACTCAACGAGACTGAGACAAATTATTCGACAATAGAAAAAGAGCTTTTAGCCATCGTTTGGGCTACTCAATACTTCAGACCATACATTTTCGGACGAAAATTCAAAATTTATACGGACCATAGACCATTACAGTGGCTAATGTCACTAAAACAATGCAGCCAAAAATTAATTCGTTGGCGCCTCAAACTCGAAGAGTACGACTACGAAATAGTTTACAAAAAAGGCAAACTAAACACCAATGCCGATGCACTTAGCCGTATTCCACAAAACGACGAAAATAAACCCCAAAATGCACCCAAAATTTTAGATAATGATACACCCTTGGCTATATATCAAGATTATTTAAATAATAAAAATCAAAACTTTAACTACAGTAAAATAATAGAGGTAACAGGCGATTTATTTAATGCACCACTCGACTCTAGCTTAGCTCATTGCGTGAGCAAAGACTTAGAAATGTCAGATGGAATAGCTGAAAAATTTAAAAATAAATTCAATAACGTTGATAAATTACAAGCACAAAATCCAAAACTTCATAATCTAGTTTATTTGAAACATAGAAATAGATACCTGATTTACTTGATAACGAAAGAACGTTATTTTAATAAACCCACAAAACAAGGATTATTTTACACACTTTTAAAATTAAAAGAATTTTGCTTAAAACAGAATATAAAAAATTTGAGTATACCTAAAATAGCTTGTGGTTTAGATGAATTAAATTGGAATGACGTCAGATCAATGTTAGAATACATATTTTTTAATACTGACGTAATGATAACAGTTTTTACACTACCTGAAATTGAATTAAACATAAATGATTCAGATAATTTGGAACATTTTAATAAGTATATGAATGATTTTTATAAGAAACTAGAAAAGAATAAAGATAATAATAATGACGATGAAATTCAATCCCTAGCGGTTGAGGTAGGTGATGCAGAACCTAGCGAGATAAACGACGATGACTCACCGAGTGACACTGATATCACAGTGCACTCTAACAGAGAACACCCTATTATTGGAATACCAATTGTAGAATGCCCCGTTAATTATGGCAAAAATCAAATAATAGTGTCAGAGGTTGAATTCAATCCTAAACCTCCTAAAATAATTAAATTATATAATAATACAAAACAAAGAATTTTAGTTGAATTTTCAAAAAATAACTGAAAAAATGAAATGATAACATTTCTTAAAGAATACATTGTTCCTAAAGTAAAATATAACATTTATTTTGAAAATGAATTATACGTTAAATTAAGTTTAATACTTCAGAATTATTTCAAAAATTCTCAGATAAATTTCGTAAAATGTACAAAGTATTTAACCGATGTTACAGAAGAAGAAGAAATTATACAAATAATAAATAACCACCACACTGGCAAAACTAATCATAGAGGAATTGACGAAACAGAGACACGTATTAAACAACGTTACTATTGGCCTAAATTAAGAAAATCTATTCAAACATTTATTAATAGTTGCGAAACCTGCCAAATAACAAAATACGATAGGAAACCTTTAAAATTAACTTTAAATATAACACCCACAGCTACAAAACCTTTTCAAATCTTACATATTGATAGTATTACTTTGGAACAAGCAAAATTTTTAACTATTGTGGACTCATTTTCGAAGTACGCACAAGCGTATAAATTAAACTCTGGACAAGGAATAGAAGTCGTGAATAAATTGATACAATACTTCACACATCATTGTATACCAGAGCAAATTATTTCAGATAATGGATTAGAATTTAAGAACTCAGTCGTAAAAGAATTATTACAGTTACACAAAATAGACATTCATTTTATAAATTCACAACACCCAGACTCAAATGGTATTGTCGAACGTTTCCATTCCACTCTCATAGAACACATAAGATTATTTAATAATCAAGATGAATATAAAACTGAACCTATCGAATTTAAAGTAAATTACGCTCTTCTACCATATAATAATTCAATTCATTCCATAACAAAATTAAAACCATGTGAGATTATCACTGGACATTTAGATATGAAATCACCTTTTAATATGGATTTAGAAAAACAACTTATAAATAATTATGTAGAAAATCATAAAAATAAAACAAAATTGCTTTATGAAACAATTCGTGATAAATTAGTACGAAATAAAGAAAAGGTGATCGGTAAATGTAACGAAGTGAGAGAAGAATTACCAGAAATATCGAATACAGTATACGTTAAAAATAAACAGAAACAGCAAAAAACTAGAAACAAATATAAACGTGAAAAATTAACGCAACTAAATAAAAAACTTAAAACCGGCAAAATTAAACCCACTCACGGTAATACAGTAGAAAAAATACATATGTCTAATATAAAACGTCCTCGACAAATACTTACAAATTTGAATCACTTCCAGGTTGTTCGCATTGGGGCGAGGAACAATCATAAGAAATATAACAGAAAACGTTGGAATCCTTCCCATCAACCTTGGTCCCGCTAAACTTGAAAAGACCACACACACATTCATACATTATTACAATCTCAAACCTCTCCTTGATCAGTACAACAGTTTAAACATACAATACACAACACTAAAAACAACAATATCCAATAATACAGAGTATCTTCATGAACTTAATAACTACGACAAAATATTGGAGTTCATTCAAACCAACATAGACACAAAAATCACTAATATCGGAATTCATGCTAATTACAGAAATAAACGTGGCCTCATAGATGGATTGGGGACAATTTTTAAATCTTTAACTGGAAATTTAGATGCCGAAGACGGCAAAAGATATAATGAAATGCTTGCACATATGCAAGAGAATGAGCATAATTTAGAAAATCAAATTAAATTGTCATATTCAGTAAATCATCAAATAATTGCAAATTTTAATAAAACAATCCTTGATATACAACATAATGAAGAAATTTTAAAATCAAAAATTATACAGCTTTCTGAAATAATAAATAAAATGCATTTTCAAGATATTCTTTACGCAAAGAACATTTATGATCAATTAATTATATTATATAATTCTATTCTTAATATTTTACAAGACGTAGAGAATTCTATTACTTTTTGCAAATTGAGAACATTACACCCGAGTATAATACATCCTCTAGAACTATTATCAGAATTAAAGAAAATTTCTAAAATTTATCATGCACAACTGCCATTTGAACCCAGACAAGAAAACTTACTTGATTTTGAATCCTTATTAAAAATTAATTGTAAAGTGAAAAATACACAAATAATTTACTTTATATCTACCCCTATTAATTTTGAAAAAGATTTCGAATTATTTTATTTCTATCCAATTCCAACTAAATATGGTTTAGACTTCGTCACAATTATTCCAAATTCAAAATATATTTTAAAATCTGATAAGGAAATCGTCCCTCTGAATGACATGTGTGTACGAGCAAAAATATTTCAATGTCCCAACCAATATCACGCCCACTTCTCTGCAAGCTGCGAAGAAGAATTATTCCAAGAGCAGACATCAACCCACTGCCATTACACTAAAATAAATTTAATTAAAAATCACGTTGAAGTCATTCCAGAACTCAACAAATACCTGGCCGTCTTTCCTAACGAAGAAAGAGTCGTAATCAAGTGCCAAGAAGAAACCAGCGTCAAGCCACTAGTAGGAATCTACTTAATAAACAACGAGAACAATTGTAAAGTTTATTTTAATAAACAAAAATTAATATTTGCAAGCAAAAACCAAGGACATCCATTATTATTACCAAAATTAGATTTTGAAATTCAAACGCAACATATTACAAATTTCTCTATTAACCTTAATCCTTTAAAACTCAACGATATCTCCATTAATCCAATTGTACCAATAAAAGAAGAAATCACAAACATTCACATTCCTAGTATTTGGTCCATGCTACTTTACATCGTCCTTACAATCGTCGGCCTTTACCTTCTAATCAAATGGGTAAAGACCAAAAGAATAAGAAGATTGGCTTTCAAGAAGAACACGCCCGAAATCCAGACAGAAGACATCGAACTTCAACTTCCAGGAGGGGCTCATTTCTAAGGAGGGAGGAGTTACAGTGTGCCAATAACCCCTAAAAGTGCTGATAACAGACAATTCCCCGAACGTGACATTCCGTAGTTATAATGTTATATATAGTTGTGTTTAGAGATGAGAGCGCTAGTTTAGACTCGTTATTCAAACTCAGTTCATATTGTAGTTTATAGAATAAATATAATAAATTGTATTACTTGCAATAAATATTTTTTAAAAACTGACTTGTTGGTTGAAGAAAGTTAAGTTATATATATATATATATATATATATATATATATAACTTAAGTTTCAAGACTTTTCGATTGGGTTTTTAAAAAATTATTTATTGTACATAAAAGAGTACGTGTGAATACAACAAGTTCTGAATCTAAACTAAACTAACTTACAATACATTTATCATACTTCATCTACAAACTAGCTATACTATTACAGTTTACTGTATCATGGAAAAGTACTGTGAAATGTCCGACTCAGCACTTTATGGTGGTTGAGTGTTCTGTAACTCCTCCCCTATCAGAATGGCGCTCCTCCTGGAAGCTCGATTGGGGTAGTCCGAGGGGTAGTTCGGGTATTCGATGTATCTTCGTTCGATTGTCCTCTTGATCTCTGCATGTATATTCTTATTACGAAGTATCCCATTGTTAGGACGTTGAGGGAATACAACAGTATTGTCCAAAGGCTTGGGATATGCATTTGGGTATAATCTTCATTTATTGGTACGATTGGATTGAAGGATATATCATTAAGTTTTACAGGATTTAAATTTATGGAATAATTAGAGATCTTGTGTGATGGGATATTATAGTTCAATTTGGGTAGGAGTAATGGTTTTCCTTGCTCAGTGTCTAGGAATATTAATTTTTGTTCCTTGAATCTGATTTCGCAATCTTCTTGGTTCTTTATTAAGTGGATTCCAACTAATGGCTTAATGTTGGTTTCCTTTAAACATTTAATTATAATTTTTTCTTCTATCGGAAAGATTGCTAGGTACTTGTTGATTTCCGGGATGACTTCTACATGATTTTCTTTCATGTTTATTTTCGTGTAATGACATTGTTTTGAAGTATGTTCTTGAAGAATTTCTTTCTCACAAGTTGAGTGGAAGTGACCGTAGTATCTGGTTGAACACTGGTATACTTTTGTTTGAACACACATGTCATTTATGGGAATTATTTCGTTATCGGATTTTAAATAATATTTTGAATTTGGAATAATTGTCACAAATTCTGAATCGTACTTCGTTGGGATTGGATATAGATAATAAAGCTCAAAATTCTTTTCAAAGTTAATGGGTGTAGAGATAAAATATGATATTTGAGTAGGCTCAATTTTACAGCTGACCTTTAATAACGATTCAAATTCAAGTAAATTTTCCAATTTAGGTGTGAATGGCAGTTGTAAATGATAATGGTCTGAGACTTTTAATAATTCGTTCAATAATTCTATTGGCTGTATTATACTTGGATGTAAAGTTTTTAATTTACAAAATGTGATTGAGTTTTCTACATCTTGTAATGTGCTAAAAATTGAATTATATAGTGTAGATAGTTGGTCGTAAATATTTTTTGCAAAGAGGATATCTTCAATATGTGAATTATTTATGCGGTTGGCAAGTTGTATTATGTGTGATTTTAAAATTTCTTGATTTTTATTAATTTCTGAAATAGTGTTATTAAAATTTTTTATTATTTGATGGTTTACGGAATATGATAGTTTTAATTGCTTTTCTAAATTATGCTCATTTTCTTGCAAATGCGTCAGAATTTTGTCATACCTTTTGCCATCTTGGGCATCTAAATTACCAGTAATAGCTTTGAATACTGTTCCTAGTCCATCTATCAACCCTCTTTTGTTTCGGCGTTTAGTAGTGTAAAGTCCCATGTGATTGAGCTTTGTGTTTATATTAGTTTGAAGAAATTCTAATACTTTATTGTAATTATGAAGTTCATATGTGAAATGTGTATTATTAGAAATAAATGTTTTAAGATTTGTATGTTGGATATTCAAATTATCATATTGTTCGATGAGTGTACTGAGATTGTGATAGTGAACAAAAGTGTGTGTTGTCTTCTCGAGTTTTGCAGGACCTAAGTTGATAGGAAGGATTCCAAGGTTTTCTGTTATGTTCTCTATTATTGTTCCTTGTCCGATGCCCAGTGCGAGCAACCTGGAAGTGATTTAAACTTATAGGTATTTTTCTTAGGGCGTTTTATATTTGAGAAATGAATGTTGTCGGTGGTATTACCGTGTGTTGGTTTTATTCTTCCGATTTTAAGATGTTTATTAATTTTAATTAATTTTTCGGGTTTATATTTATTTTTAGTCTTTTGTTGTTTTTGTTTATTTTTAACAAACACATTTTTAGGGATATTTGGTAGTTCTTCTTTATTTTCATTATATTTACCAATTACTTTTTCTTTATTTTGTCTAATTTTATCATTTATAGTTTCGTATAATAATTTAGTTTTATTTTTATGATTTTCTATATAATTGTTTATTAATTGTTGATTAACGTTAATTTCAAAAGGGGATTTCGTATCAAGGTGGCCAGAAACTATTTCCGATGGTTTTAATTTAGTTACAGAGTGAATTGTATTATTATAAGCCAAAAGCGCGTAATTTACTTTCATTTCTATAGGTTCCTTTTTATATTGTTCTTGATTGTTAAACAATCTAATATGCTCTATAAGGGTTGAGTGAAAACGTTCTATGATTCCGTTGGATTGAGGATGTTGGGAACTGATGAAATGCATGTCTATTTTATGTAATTCTAAAAGTTCTTTTACTACTGAGTTTTTAAACTCAAGTCCGTTGTCCGAGATTATTTGTTCTGGGATTCCGTGATGTGAAAAATGTTTTATTAAGTTGTTAACAACTTCTATTCCCTGTCCCGAATTTAATTTATAGGCTTGAGCAAATTTTGAAAATGAATCCACTATAGTTAAAAATTTAGCGTGATCTAAAGTTATACTGTCTACGTGGATGATTTGAAATGGCTTTGTTGCTGTAGGAGTGATGTTCAATTTTAATTTTAGGGGTCTTCTATCATACTTGGTTACTTGGCATATTTCGCAATTGTTAATAAATGTTTGTATAGAGTGTCTTAAATTTGGCCAGTAATAATTTCGTTTGACACGAGCTTCTGTGTCATCGATTCCTCTATGATTTGTTTTACTGTGGTGGTAATTTGATATTATTTGGATTATTTCGTCTTCGTCAGTAACATCAGTTAAATATTGTGTGCATTTAATCATTTTAATTTGTGAATTTTTAAAGTGGGTTTGAAGTATTGAACTAAACTTTTCGTATAGTTCATCTTCGAAATAAATATGATATTTAACGTTTGGGGCTATATATTCTCTAATAAATGTTATCATTTCTTTTTCGTAATCATCTTTAGAGAATTCTACTAAAAATCTTTGTTTTTTATTATTAAATAATTTCAATATTTTGGGGGGTTTAGGATTATACTGGACTTCGGATATTATTATCTGGTTTTTTCCGTCATTGACTGGGGATTCTGTTATCGGTATTCCAACGATAGGGTTCTCTTGGTTGGAATGTACTGTTACATCGCTATCATCTTGCGATTCATCACTTTCGCTATCGCGTCTTGGTGCGTTATCTACTTCTACCGCTAGTGAATGATTATAATTTTGTTCGTTGTTAATTTCTTTATTATTTCTTAATTCGGTATAAAAGTTATCCATGAATTTATTAAGATGTTCAAAATTCTCTGATTCGTTTATATTTAATTCCATGGGGGTAATTTCGTCGTCAGGTTTATTAAAAACAGTTATAAGTATATTAGTATCATTAAAAATATACTCTAACATAATTTTGACTTCATTCCAATTCAGTTCATCTAATCCGCAAGCAATTCTTGGGATACTTAAATTCTTGATTCTATTTTTTATACAAAATTTCCTTAAATTCAATAATGTATAAAATAAATTTTGATATGTTGGTCTTTTAAAATATTTTTCTTTCGTTACCAAATATATTAAATATCTATTGTTATCCTTTAAATATAATACCTGATGAAGTTTAGGATTTTGTGATTCTAACAAGTGAATTCCGTCAAACTTATCTCTGAATTGTAATGCAATGCCTTGAGATAATTCTAAATCTTTACTGATACAGTGCGCTAAACTACTATCAGTTGGAGCGTCAAATAAATCTCCTTTTACTTCAAGTAAATTTTTACAATCAAAATTTTGAGTTTGCTTTTTATCTAAATATTCTTGGTATAAGGCCAAGGGAGAGTCATTATCAGAGAATTGTAAGGTGTTTGAAATTTTATCATTATTTTCTTGATGGATTCGGCTTAGAGCGTCAGCATTAGTATTTTGTTTTCCTTTTTTGTAAATTATTTCATAGTCAAATTCTTCTAGCTTTAACCGCCAAAGTATTAATTTTTGGCTACATTGTTTAAGGGAAAAAAGCCATTGGAGTGGTCGGTGGTCTGTATATATTTTGAACTTTCTGCCGAATAGGTATGGTCGGAAATACTGAGTTGCCCAGATTATTGCTAACAATTCTTTTTCTATGGTGGAATAGTTTAATTCTGTGTCGTTAAGAGTTCTGCTCGCGTAAGCGACGGGCAGGTCGTTACCCAGGCTGCCTTGAGATAGTACAGCTCCGATGGCGACGTTGCTGGCGTCACACGTTAGGTTGAATTCCTTATCAAAGTTGGGATATTGGAGTAGCGGTTCGTTAGTCAAAAGATTTTTACAAATTTCGAAACATTGTCTGTATTCAGGGTTATTAATGTCAATTATTGAACCTTTCTTCAAGCACTTTGTAAATGGTTTGGTAATTTTAGCGAAGTCTTTTATAAATTTTCTATAATAGCCTAGAAGTCCTAAAAATCCTTTTATTTGTTTTGTAGTTTTTGGTATAGGATAATTTAGAATTGCCAAAATTTTATCAGGGTTCGGTTTGACACCGTCTGGGGTAATTATGTGTCCAAGATACGCGACTTCTTTCTTTAAAAATTCTGATTTGTCAATCTGAATTTTGAAATTTGCATTTTTAAGGCGTTCAAATACGAGTTTTAAATTATTAACGTGTTCCTGTAAGCTTGTGCTGAAAACAATTATGTCGTCTAAGTAAACTAAACATTTGTCGTTTGTCAGTCCTCGTAAAATGTTATCCATTACTCTTTGGAATGTCGCAGGTGCGTTTTTTAATCCAAAGGGCATGCGTAAAAATTCATAGTGTCCGTCTTCGGTGTTGAACGCGGTTTTTTGTATATCAGTCTCGTCCATTTCTATTTGATGAAATCCCGAGGCTAGGTCGAGTGTCGTAAAATATTGACAACGTCCTAATTTGTCTAGTAAGTCGCTAATATTAGGTAAAGGATATTTGTCTCCGATTGTCTTTTCATTCAGTTTCCTATAGTCAATTACGATTCGCCATTTCTTTTTGCCACTCGCGTCTAATTTTTTTGGTACAACTCAAATAGGCGAGGACCATGGTGAATTTGAGGGTCTGATAATATTCTGGTCAAGCATTTTGAGAATTTGAGATCTAACTTCCTGTTTGTGAATGTTTGGATATTTATAAGATTTAGTATAAATTGGTAATTCGTCGCTTGTTTTTATTGTATGCTTAATCTGATTAGTGAAAGATAAATTTTGATCTTCTGAATAAAAAATATCAGAGTATTCATCTAATAATTGTACTATTGCTGCTTTTTCTTCAACATTCATGTGATCTAAATTAATTTTGGACATATCAAAATATGACTTTACAGAATAATTAAAATTTAAATTAGGACTACTATATGTTTCGTATTGATTCATTTTTTCAACAGTTATAGGATTTTTTTGTGTAAAATTTATTTTTTCTTCAGAAAAATTAATAAGGGTACATAATGCTTGAAAATTACTTGCGACAGAGACGCATTCAGGTATTAATGTGTTTTTGGTTTTTATTCTCGGTATTAAGATTGTTCCGTTTTCAACGTCGACTTTGACTTTTATAACTTTCTCAGTGTTAGCTTCTACTGTATTATTATTATTAAATGTAATATTATTATTATTATTCGAATTTTCAGGGTGATCATGATACTGAATTTTAATTTTGCAATTAGGAGTTATAATTAAATCGTTATGGATGTCTATAATAATTTTTAACAATTTCAAGTTATCTAATCCCAAAAGTATATCAAACTGATCGTGAAATTTAAATAAATGATATTTTAATTCTAAATTTGGTTGATCTTTAATTTTAAATAATTTTGAAACGGGTACCTTCGTGCTGTACAACTCGGTGGACGTGCCGTGAGCTGTTGTAATTTGAAACGGGTCGTTTATGATATGAGTTTTATAATATTTAAATGCGACGTCAGGTCTGATGAATGATTTCGTACTTCCCGTATCAATCAAAATTTTTAATTTATTCTCAGGGATTACTATAAATGGGAGTTTACTTTGGTAATTAGTTAGGTGCATTAGTTCAATGTGTGGGTGATATTTGGTTCCGAGGCATTTATCTCTAAAAAATTATTATCATGATTTGCTTCCTCGAAATCCGTGATAACAGCAACATTTGAATCAGTATTTTGTTCAGATTGGTATTCATTATAAATTTCATCATTTACTGCTTCTGCATCGTTTATGTTATATAATTCTTCCGCGATATATTTCGGAAAGTTAGAAAAATTATTACTGCGATAATTCTGAGTTTGCCGGGATGGTCCGGGGTTTTGTCTAGTTTGATAAGGTGCAGTATTTCGTGTGGAGATACTCATAGGAATTGGTTTAGAGAATCTTTGGTTGACAGTTGGGTTTCTGTTCACCGTATTTTGAGGGTTAGATTTGGGTAGAATACTAGGTATATTATGAGTTCTCGCAGGGATGGAATTAATTGGTTGTTGATAATAATTATTTGGAGTGATATGTTGGAATGGTTTAAATCTATTAAATGTTTGAGTGTGTAGTGTATTTGATTTTTGTATTGGCTTGTGAGTGTTTGTAGAGGTGTTTTTAGATGACTTCGAAACATATTCGAATTGGAAGTCATTTGCAAGCATTCCTAGCGCGGAATTTAGGTCTGGTGGGTTCTTTGCCCGCATTAATTGGCCTATTGGTTCTTTCAAACCTTTTAATAAAATTCTGAGAGCATAATTCCGAAAATAATCTATCATTATGACGGAAGCTTCTGGGGTTGCATTTGTACTTATATAAGATATTTGTAGGTTTAACAAGTGTTGTAACCTGCTATAAAAATCAAATACGGATTCGTTTGGTTCTTGTTTCAATGAAGTTATTTCAATATTAAGGGTAAACCAGTCTCTTTTGTCTGCGTACGTATTTATTAACGCCGCTTTCAAATGGTCCCATGTTTCAATAGTGCAACTAGCAATATTTACAGCTGCTTCACCTTTAATTTTTGACCTAATTGTACTCATCAAATATTCGTTTTGAAAGTCATTAGGGTCAGCTACATTATAAAATTTTGTTACTAATTTTTGTGATATATCTAAAAATCTAGAAAGTAATTCTCTTTCTCCGTGGAAATCTGGGATCATATCTAAGTATTCTTTTTTTAAAGGGAGAGCCATATTTAATAAGGGGTTTCTTAATAAGTTTCGATTATTTAATGGAGATATTGGATTTAAATTACGATCTTCCGGATCGGAGTCAGATTCAGAACTGGACTCTGATGAGTTTAATAAAGGAATTATTTCCCGAAATGACATAAATGTGTACTCACAAAAGCGTCAGTGTCCACGACATGTGCGTTGAAGATGGTCACTGGCGTTGTAGTCGAACAAGACGGTCCCGTGCTCGCTGATGTCCTCTCAGTGGATGGGAAAACGTTCTTGTGCTCGTTCCTCTCGGCAGTTGATGTTCGTTCAGCTGGCGTGAAGATGCAGGATGTCCAATGAAGTTGTCTTGAAGTGTTGATTTTACAACACGTAGAATTTGTTCGGTTGTCGAATAAATCACAATGTGAAACAAATTATATTCGTTAATCTGTTTCGACAATCCTACCGACTGCGCCACTTAAGTTTCAAGACTTTTCGATTGGGTTTTTAAAAAATTATTTATTGTACATAAAAGAGTACGTGTGAATACAACAAGTTCTGAATCTAAACTAAACTAACTTACAATACATTTATCATACTTCATCTACAAACTAGGTATAATATTACAGTTTACTGTATCATGGAAAAGTACTGTGAAATGTCCGACTCAGCACTTTATGGTGGTTGAGTTTTCTGTAACTTATATATACATTTACCTTTCTTAAAAAGTAGTATATAATATAAACAAAACACGCAATCAACACCGACAAAAAACGAAAATAAGTCACAAGAACCAAAACCTCCATAAATGCCTATGGCACACTGGTCGATGAGCGTCGATGAGCATCAATGAGCTCATTGATGAAACACCAGAACGAACCCACCTTTCAAAATTTTTAATGTCTTCAATGACGAATACAGGGAATTTCTCTGTGACAAAAAATGTTAACATGAAATGAGACACAAAGATACGTCTGAAATGAGACCCGTTTGTTTCCTCGATGCTCATCGATGAAAAATAGAGGAGCCTCTATTTTTCGTCGATGACGGGTTCGTTCTGTTGTTTCATCAATGAGCATCGATGCTCATCGACGCTCATCGGCCAGTGTGCCATAGGCATTAGACTCAATGCTAACCTGAACGGTCCTTGCCCAGAAACAGACTCCCGCCAAATAGGCCACGCCTCCTGCAAGTACTCTATTGCATTCAATTGGAAAAACAAATATATGTTCAAACTACCCTACTAATGAGGCAACTTACGTCTAATTTAACCAACCTCGTAGCTCTTACGGTTCTCGAGATCCCAATGCATTCATACCACTGTATATTTTTATTATTTTAACACTAGTAATGCAATAATTTTTATTTAGGAGTCTATGACATGCTTAGCGGTAGCTTTGACTTTGAAGAGTTTATAAATTTTTCGACTTGGGAAGGAATCCCCAAAATGTTTGAATGGTTATACATTTTGTGTGATTTGGATTTTGGAACACAAGGGTTTCAAGAACTCTTGGCTCTTGTGAACTCAAAAGCTAATTTCGATTTAATCATTTTTGATATAACAACAGGACACTGTGTGTATCCAATCATAGAAAAATTAAACTCACCTTTAATCGCCACGTCACAATTTGGAATTGCTCCTTATTATAATTTCCAATTTGGTACAGATATACACATGGCTTACATACCTCTCTTTTTACTACCCTACACGGATGAAATGACTTATTATCAGCGGTTAAATAATTGGTTTTATACTTCAGTGTTTGTTTTTTACCGACAATACATTTTTATGCCCAACATTTGGAAGAAGGTTGAAAACATTTACGGAAAAGATGTTAAACCGTTCAACGAAGTAGAGAAAAGTATAAATATTATTTTAGCTAATTATGATCATGTTTTGGATTATCCACAATCGTTGCCACCAGCTGTAATTCCTGTCGGAGGCCTACACACAAAAAGAGAGAAATCTTTACCGAAGGTACAATTATTTTGTTCATCTTTCGTACTAATATTACCGTTAAAAATTTCAGGATATACAAAATATTTTAGACGAAGCTAAAGACGGAATAATTTTATTCTGTCTGGGAACAAATTTCAAATCAGCTTATCTAAAACTGGACCAGAGACAAGCTCTAATCGAAGGTTTAAGCAAATTGAATCAAACTGTTTTGTGGAAGTTTGAAGAAAAGATTGATAACATACCGAAAAACTTTATAGTAAGACCTTGGATACCGCAAAACGATATTTTAGGTAAAATCGATGTTATCATAATGATAAAAATTAAAAACAAATTTTATAAGTATTTAAACTATCACGCAGATACTCTAAGAGCCTATAAAATTGATCTATTATGATTTGATACTCAGCTAATAAATACCTATTAAGCGAGATTTATAAAGAAGTAAAGTAAGAAGTAAAGCAAGATGCAAATGTACAGCATTTAAGATTATGTGATGATATGATGATGAAATGACGGTTTTAATAATAATAAATTGATTAAAATTGAGAAATAAATATCACTAAAGAATGGAAAACATAGCTATTTAGTTCGTTCCATCAAACGACGACAAAAACAAAATGGGTATTCTTAATAGTTCTTTATGTTTCAAGGCACTGAAGTTTAACTTTTTATTACTAATATGGAATTTTTTTGCCGAGGCCCGCAGGTCCGAGGAAAATAAACCACGTGAGTGATTAAAAGGAACTTTTGCGTCGCGATACATATTAAATTTTATTTGAAGTCTAAAATTAGAAAAATCTGTAAAAAAAATATTATGTACAGGTTAATTTAATGCATCTGTCAGTTGTCAATTGGAACTGACACTCAGTGTTGCCAACCTCGAACATTAAAGTTATCGTAAATAATAATCAAAATTATGTGTTTAATCCTCAATTTCTTCATCGGAAATAATTAGTTAATTCTTTTTGCACATATTGTTTTATTTTAGGTATAAATTTACTAGATTACATCACATATCTGTCAGAGTTATCCGCCTTGTACAATAATTATTTTACGGTTGCCAACACTACGTTCCTCAAAATTTTCGTATAATGGGTTACTTTAGTTACTTTTAATTGCGATTTTTGAGATCTTTAGTGCCGATTTCAAATAAATATGTATTTTCAAATGAAGACAAACTCAAAATCAGAAAAACAGTAGTATATTGAACAAAAAGTGTTACAATTAGGCATTGTAACACGAGTTGTTCATACTACTTTTCCTATTTCACGTTCATAAATTTAATAATAATAAAAAAATGGTACGCCATGATTTTTTCTTTTTCCGCATTAAAAAGGGTTAAAAATTATTTACGTTCGGCTCGACGACAAAATTAACTTACAGCGCTTTCTGTACTGTTAATTGAGAATGAATGTCGCTCGAAAACATTGTTTAAAGGTTTGCGAGAACCAAAACCAGAAAACGAAGCTTCGTATGACTAACTAATAATTGTTTCATATTTTTTTATTATTTTTGCCTTGTTTCGATTTTCACGAATTAAAAACTTGTATCTAAACATTTTAGTTTTTTACCTCCCGCCACATCTTGTAAGGGAGGTATTGGAAGCATCCTAAAAATTCGATAGTTTGTTTTCAGAGAATGAGCACGTTTTAAGGTCCCTAGAACACAATTTTTAAAGTTTCCCTGTTTATCTGTCTCTGGTGTTACGGTTTCTCAAGAATTATGAAACAAAAAATTCTAATATTTTGTACATAACAATTGTATCACCTTTGGAAGAGCTTATTAGTTCTTGGTGATAATCCAATAACCGGAAGTGGTAGTTTATTTAAAGCCCAATCAAATTATTTTGAAATATTTAAGTAAATTATGTTCTTACCCATTTCAAAATAATGAGAATTGCTTGACATTTAGAAGAATGGTCAGAAGTATTGCACAAAAAATTCACGCAAACTTTTGAAGTCATTCACAGCTTTTAAAAAATGTTATGACAGTTTAAAATTTTGCTGATTTAACTTATGTTCTTATGGAAAGTGATATTTGGAGGCTAAAAATGTCAAAGAAAACATAAAAAATAATGAGATTATTCCAAATTATTAATATATCAGTAGCTGAAATATTCATTTACATAATGTCGAAGTTTACCTTGCAAATATTGTATAACAAGAAAATAGAAATTAATGAATCAAACTACACGAATGTCTACAAATCGGAAGCGTGGCAACGTCGCATTCCAAATCAAAGTTCGCGCGAAAATTCGAATGTGTCGTACAAGTTAATCTTAACTTACGATTTGTTTAATTTACATTAGTTGCATTTAATGATCAATATCATCACTTTTCAAGTTATGATTGCATCCAATGGAAAATTAATTTAGTTTCTTTGGATAATCTTATATCCACGGTTTGACGTTTGACGAAGTGAACGTTTAAAAATACGTTGCCACTTTTAGCGTCTTAGAAAGACATTCAAAAATTGTGATATAAAGAAAATTAATGTGATTTTCGTGTAAAATGTGTAATTTTAATGATAAATGGTAGCAATTTTATTATGTTCTTCTGCTTGAAATAAATTTTTGTTTCAAACTTATTTTATTTTTCATTTTTAACAGTTGATTCAGGTAAGGTCAATTGTCAAAAATTACATCTCAGCCACAAGAAAATGAGAAAAAATCCAAATAAAAACGATTTCACATTACAAAATTTGGTTCCAGGTAAAATATGTATTTCAATTTGCAAATTTAATAGCAATTCTCGTTGTTTTGTCATAATGCGGTATATGCACTCACGCATATTTATCTTTTGCATTACTTTACTTCAATCGCGTTACTTCATTATAAATCCCGCTTTAAATACAATTAACATGTTTGTTTCCTATAGCGCATCCTAACCTGAAGGTATTCCTAACCCACGGAGGAGCTCTCAGCACCCAGGAAGCCATGTATCATGGAGTTCCGGTCGTCAGCATGCCATTCTTTGCCGACCAGATTTTCAACTCACAAAAGATGGCCACAAGAAAACTTGGGCAACAGTTGAATTATGGAAAACTAACTGCAGATAATGTTTACAACACAGTTAGTGAAGTATTAAACAACCCTATGTATGTAAAAAAATACTTACATGCCTAACAGGAGGAATGTTAAAAATGTCTTTCTTCCAGCTACAAGAAAAATGCAGTAACCGTCTCCCGACGCTACCGAGACCAACCCCAGGACCCGCTCACCCGAGCTGTGTGGTGGGTGGAGTACATCGCGCGCCAGAAAGGGGCCCAACATCTCAGAGTAGCATCGAGAGATCTACCAATGTATAAACTGTATCTTGTTGATATTTGGGGCCTAGTTCTTACAGCTATTGGTCTACCAATATTGCTGATGGTCAAATGTTTATGTTGCAGAAAGGAGACTCGAGCTTGCAAGAAGAAGATTGAATAAAAAGGAATTTATTAAATATCATTCATTATACAAATAGAATGTTATTGTTAATTAGTTGATAATAATTGTTATTAAACATATAGCGTCAAAGTATTTCATAAAATATGTAATAGTTATTTGTGTATCTAGAGCAGAAAGTAGTCTATTGCAGCTTGCGCATGGACATTGATGGTCGAGGAGCAGCCAAGACCAGCAACCATAACCATGCATAAGCGGCAAGGACACTTTCTGCTCGAGAAACATACACTATTTTTTCTACGACCGATTCAATAAAAACTGGATGAAAATATTATATTTGCCATTTTCTGTTTGAACTTTTATTCCGATCCATTTTACAATTAGCCATGTTAAACCGTTTCCAAGGTGATGTTCTGTTATTTGTTTGAATCGCATAACAGATATAAATTTTTCAATTCAATTATGACGTTAAAATTTTGTGAAACATCATAAAATGATGGATTGTGACGAATGTGAAATGGAATGTACTCCACCACATATCAAAGAAGCTGCGAAGAATGTAATATTAAATCTATTACCTGAAAAGTCGAAGAATAGGTATGATAAGGAATATACCTTGTTCAAACTAACTTGTCATTAAAAGTAAACTTGCTGTTATTATAAGATACTATTGTTAAATATTACCTACTATTATCATGAACTGTTTTCTTTGAAAATTAAAATTTTCCATAACAACTGTCCATTTTTCTATTCTACTAGAGAAATTTATTTTTTCTACAATCGTTGCACTATATCGACATTGTTATTCCATTTTTAGTTAGGAAATGTTCAAAATTGTCGCTCTAGGGCGACAAAGTGACATATTGTCGCACTAGTGCGACAAAAATAAAACAAAAATAAATTAGATAAAAGTAAATGATGCATTGAATTTTTCTGGTAATAACCTTGCTATTGCAAATACAGTTGGCATAATACGTACATACACTTCAACTTAATCACCATAAACGTATTCACTCTGTAGACTTTATGTCAAATGTACTCCATGTTTTAAATTATGATTTCTTTGAAAATTTTTATTTTGTTCATAAACGTTGTCATGATTACGGTGACATGGGTAACTACAATTTTACTGAATTGTTATAGGCGTGACCAAAGATAATTTTGAAAATTAATTTTTTTCTACAGCTTGACATTGTTCAACGATTGTAGAAAAAATATTGTGTGTATCTCGTCGGATAGAGCTTGTTCGGTGCACTTGTCGAGTTGTTGATCGAGGCCGCGTGCAACAAACAATGCTCTATCCGCACTTGATACACAATAGTTATTTCATCATAATTTGACACATGGAGTACATTTGACATATGGAGTACATTTGACATAAAATCTACAGAGTGAATACGTTTATGGTGATTAAGTTGAAGTATATGTACGTATATGCCAACTGTATTTGCAATAGCAAGGTTATTACTAGAAAAATCCAATGCATCATTTACTTCTTTTACCTAATTTATTTTTGTTTTGTTTTTGTCGCGCTAGTGCGACAATATGTCACTTTGTCGCCCTAGAGCGACAATTTTGAACATTTCCTAACCAAAAATGGAATAACAATGTCGATATTGTGCAACGATTGTAGAAAAATAACTATTGCCAATCGCCGAGTGGCAAAAATCATATTGCCGCTTGGTAAGCGGCAAACGTCAATTTTCTACTTTCAACTGACAGTTGGAAATGTATATTTTCTGCTCGGTCGTAGAAAAAAAATTTTTTTAAAACAATTTATTTTATTCAATTCTGATATTAATGCAAAGATAAACTTAATTATATGAATGTACAAATGTGATGAATGTATGCTCCTATTTTTGTATAGAATTTGGATGCGATCTTTTGAATGTAGTCTTGCATAAGTGGAATATTTGTTTGTTCATGTAAATCTGTGATGCGAGTATAGCGATCTTGGCATGCGATAAGTCGAAGTATTTTGTTCTGTAATACTTTCAAAGGCTTAAGTGTTGCTGAGTAATGAGTAAACTTGTTTTATGGTATGGTGTGTGCATGTGTGTGTGTGTTTTTTTTATCTCTGTAAATATATAGCTCAGTAAATAATAGAGTTACAGTAAATTTTGGTATATGTAAAAAAATATAGCATAGTATTGGCTTCAATTTTTATTTGAATTTTTTTTATATTTTGCACCGTTTTGATATTTAAATTTTTGGGGAAGTTATGTGGTATATTTTAAAATTTAATATTGTGAGTAGCTATGGCGGGCTCGGCAGCAAAACGCTGGCGCAGGTTGCTCGGGCGGTATGACCATAAACTTGGCATGTTGTGCTTTGTGGTATCTCTTTTATCAGTCAGGGTAGTTCAATCTTCATTTCAGTTCTCATCAAGAACTCTATTCTGTATATTTCTTTGTTACTTGCTTTAGACTGAATTTCAACAAAAAACATTGGTAGGTAGTGGCTTTTTATGTCTTATGTTGGAGATATTCATAACGTTATGGCCATAGGAGTCAATTTCTTGTTTTAGGTCATTTAGGTCTACTGTGTAATGCAGATTTCGAATTACTATTTTGAATTTATTTATTTATTGAAAATACTCTGTATGCTAGCGTTTGTATTGAAATAGTCTTAAATTGATCGAAAATCGTGTTAAACGTAAATGTTGGGTTCGAAATATTTTCACAGAGCAGAGAAGGATTTTACATCATTACAAATGTCATAACTTATATTCACTCCTACAGTTTTTCTTGTAACAAGTATGTTCCATTATGTTTTCGTAATTAGAATTAATTATCGAACCAAAATAACCACGTATGAATAAATTGCAAATGCAGTCTACATGATTAAAACCAAATTAAATATTGCTTCTTGTTGCCGCAAACACAAAATTAATTTTATTTCTGCACGCATGTGTCAACTGTTAACTAATCCGTATTCGTAAATAGTTACAATCAACTAACAGTCAGGGTGGTTCAATCTTCATTTCAGTTCTCATCAAGAACTCTATTCTGTATATTTCTTTGTTACTTTCTTTAGGCTGAATTTCAACGAAAAACATTGGTAGGTAGTGGCTTTTTATGTCTTATGTTGGAGATATTCATAACGTTATGGCCATAGGAGTCAATTTTTTGTTTTACTCATTTAGGTCTACTGTGTAATGCAGATTTCGAATTACAATTTTAAATTTTTGATATAGTTTAGACTGATAAGAGTAGATGTAGAACTTCGTTTTAATCTTTTTCAGTATCTTGATGATTTTATTATAAGTTTCGACAGTTTTAAGCTGAATTTTTATCTGCGAATTACTTTACTTACTTACTTACTAATTTTATTGTAAAGTTATATTTGACGTTTTCTTCTAGAATGTCGGTCAGTAGTTTTATATTTTCAATAGGATATACAAAATAGAAGGCAGCCGAATTTCTTTTTCTTCTGTTTTTATTCAACTGCAACTAAGACTTCTGACAGATAGAGTTATATTTATTGATTTATTGATACAAATCTTTAACAAAGGGGTAAAAATAAAAAAACAATCCACTTTTTACACATTACTATGTTACTTTAATCTGTAGTGTCAAAAAGTGACACTTTTAACTTACTAAGCAATCGTTAAAAGGGTAATGTTTAACAACGGTCCTAGATAAAAAATACTATTGACGAAAATCCAGGAGAAAATTCTATGAAAACCGACGAAAACTTATGAATCCGCTAGAAAAGAACGAAAGGAATCCGAAAAGGCTAGTTAAATCGTCAACTACATATAACAGTAAAACTGTGTTGGTTAATATACTAGTTTTTCAAAAGTTGCATTTAATAACATTTAATTAATTAATGCTATTACATAAAAGTATCCTATTCAAGCCATAATAAGTGTTAAAAACCAACAGCACTGCGCCAGCAGTATTTTCCGTGATTATAAATATAAACCCCGCTAATGGTATTGTCGTGTAACCCACATGTTATTCCATTACTTTCATTAGCTGTATTCTTTTTGGTCAAAATCTCAGTTAGTCTCAGCTCACTTCAGATAAACTCAGTAAAGTGTTGTTCTTTTTGTTACAACTGAACTGAGACAAACTGAGAGAACTCACTTCCCCCCTTACCGATGCTGCACCACCCGTGAAATAAACTCAAAATGATCTACGCAACTCAGTTCGGTGGCAGGGGTAATGTTTGGTTTGTGCTGTCTGGAAAACTGTCATATTTATTGGGTTATGTGCACCAAAATGCTACAATAACCAAAATATGTCGATCTATTTTATTGTTATATTAAATGTGTAAACTTATAGTAAAATATTTTCATTGTCATTAATTTTAATAGCAAAAGTGTGTATATTCTTGTTCAAACCCACCTTTCTATACATAAAATGCTGTTCTTTTTGGATGCCTTTCAGCTCAGCTCAGCTCAGTTCATCTCAACTCACTTGTCAACTGAGTTGAGCTAAAACTTTCCAAAAAGAATACAGCTATTACTTCGCGAGCGCCGTCGCCGTCGGCTTACTATACTTTCATAGCCTACTCATCTGCTTCATCTGATGCAGTTCTATTACTGATCCATATTCCCAAGTTAAAAGAAAGAATTTTAACCAATGCACAATCTATTGATATTGAGAATAATAATTAGAAATAGCAAGCAATAAATGTTTCAATTTAATTGTAGAATATTGGTTAAATAAAGTTTCGTAAATGAAATACGAAACTGGCAGAACGCGACACTACATCGAGATAATTCGATACACATACAGATATACTCTATCTTAACAAAAATGTCTTAGAGATAAATTTAAAATACTCTGTATGCTAGCGTTTGTATTGAAATAGTCTTAAATTGTTCGAAAATCGTGTTAAACGTAAATGTTGGGATCGAAATATTTTCACAGAGCAGAGACGGATTTTACATCATTACAAATGTCATAACTTATATTCACTCCTACAGTTTTTCTTGTAACAAGCATGTTCCATTATGTTTTCGTAATTAGAATTAATTATCGAACCAAAATAACCACGTATGAATAAATTGCAAATGCAGTCTACATGATCAAAACCAAATTAAATATTGCTTCTTGTTGCCGCAAACACAAAATTAATTTTATTTCTGCACGCATGTGTCAACTGTTAACTAATCCATATTCGTAAATAGTTACAATCAACTAACTTTCGTACGTATTCGTTGTATCAATTCTTTGATTTCATTGGTTACACGTCATCACGTATACGTGATCACTGATGGGTGAAAAACTTGATTAGATTATTAGCGACTTCAATTCCTTGTCCTGAATTAAGTTTATGTGCCTGAGCATATTTCGAAAATGAATTTATGATTGTTACAAATTTTGCATGTTCTAAGGTTGTGTAAAATTTGGAATGGTTTTGTTGCTGTTGGGGTAATATTTAATATCAATTTCAAAGGTTCCATGTCATATTTTGTAATTTGACAAATTTCACAATTATTAATGAACGTCTGAACTGATTTCCTTAATTTAGGCCAATAGAAATTTTGTTTAATTCGCATTTCTGTATCGTCAAAGCCGCGATGATTAGGATTACTCTCATGATAATTTGTAATAATTCGAATGATTTCATCTGCTCCTGTTACGTCTATCAGGTATTGTGTACATTTAATTAAATTTATTTTAGAGTCTTTAAAATATTTTTGCAATACTAAGCTAAATTTTTCATAAAGTTCATTTTCAAAATAAATATAATATTTAATTTTTGGAAACACATATTCATTAATAAAAGATATCATTTCTTGTTCGTATTTATTTTTTGAGAAATCAACCAAAAATAGTTGTTTCGTATTATTAATGATGCCCGATTTCTTCACTTCTCATTTAAACCTAGATTTTCTAAACTTCGATTAAAGTTAATCGGAGTTTAATGATTTGTCGGTTTTCTTCATGTGCATTCATAATTACTAAATCTACGGTTAGAAATACTACAAGATAAATATGGCATCGTCGCAAAATTGATTGTTGGCTAATATCATTGCTGAGTTTGACATATGTTTATATATTATTATTTGTATTTTCAAAAGAATGTTAGTATTATAATATATTTTTACATTTCGAATGCAAGGGAAGCGTAAATACTGAAGCGGTACGACAATTTCTATATGTTTGTTTATTTTAATTGTATTAATATTGTTTTCTATGGCCATAGTAATGTTTTGTTTTGGTATCAATACTGTTTTTCTGTTGTGTACATTTTTTGTGGTTTATGCTATTTTCGGAAGGCTCCGTGGGCCGCGCGCACGTGTCCACTACGTCATGAGATGACATCAGCGCGTTCGAAGTAAACAACTTGACCGATGCGAGCGGGCTCTGTGTGAGTTCTGCGACGTACCACCGCAGCTGCTGCTCTAGGCGTCAGGCAGTCTACCACGGGTCGGGGTGCAGAGGAGTACTGACTGCGCGTGGCACCCTGGGTTTTTCTGAGGGAACGAGAGGGAAATTTTTGTTTATATACTGTAAAATCTGCTTCAGTCGAGGAGACCATGCGTGGTCTCCACTCTGACTTCATGTTAGCGTGAGTCTTTGAGTTCTCACCTTCCGCATTCCGCTCTAGTTGCTTTGGCTGGCCATGGCACGGAGTTTTCCTTTCCTCATTTTGTTGCTTTGGCAGGCCATGGCACTGATGAGGTCCTTTTATTTATCTTCCGCTCTAGTTGCTTTGGCTGGCCATGGCACGGAGTTTCCTTTCCTCATTTTGTTGCTTTGGCTGGCCATGGCACTGATGAGGTCCTTAATCCACCCATCTTGTTGCTTTGGACGCGAGGCACAGGTGATCCTTAATCTTCCGCTTTTGTTGCTTTGGCTGGCCATGGCACTGAGCATCCTTTACTCATCCTGTTACCTTTGGCCAAGGTACGGATGAGATCCTTAATTAACCGATCTTTGCTATCCAATATCTTTCGTTTGTGGAACTCTCGACTCAATGACATGATTCAGTTTTAAGAATGGTTATTTCTCACAAAAGTAACAATTCATTTGGGGCAAGATTAGTTTGCGATACTGACAACGTCCACAATGATATAATTATTGAGTTCTGAGTAATTATTTGATCGAGTGTTTTCTGTTTTTTATGTGCAACAAATGCACCAACGATTATGTGCAACAAATGCACCAACGATTATGTGCATGTTTGCACCAACGATAACAGAAAACACTGATTCGTAAATTTAACAGTAAATAATCTGAGTGTTGAATACACTATGAAATTGTTGTGGTTCGTCTGGAAGTATCAATGTTGTTCATTTTATGAGATATTTAAATTTGATAAACATCATTTTGATTCTTTGATTTATTTGGTTCTCTCTGCTTGAGGTTTTTGTCGTGGTTTCCCTCTTGCGATTAAAGGCGAATGTCGGAGAGTTGTTTTGTGTTTTCCACGACAGAACTTTGTGTTCAAACCACTCTGTTCGTTCTAAATTATGATATTATGATGATTTACTTTTATTTTGGATTATTTATTGGTTTCAATAAATGCACAAGGTGTGACTTCACAGTCATGTCTTTTGGAAGGAATTTTAACTCTTTCATTTCATCTGAACCTATCCCGATTCCCCCACCATTGATAGCTACTTCGTATTACGGACATTTTTAGGGTTACATTTATTTTATCACAAACACAACGTAGGCGACGATTGACGGATATTATTTTTATACTAGACGATTGTACTGTTACAATACTTAATAATGTGCATATGTTTAGTTTCTAGTGAAATGGAAAACTAATCAGATAAAGAAAGAGCTGCAAACTTCACCAAAACAGAAATTAATTTACTTGTACACATAGCGTTGAAATATAAGCAAGCATATAAAATAAATAAAATACATATATCATCACGCCTTTTACCCATTATGGGTGTGGCACCCTGCTTACGCAAATCTCGGTAAGTGATATATTTTTGCGTATGAAGTGCGGTTACCAGCCATAAAATCATAGCCCTCAAAGATATTAGTGGAGGGGAAACCACAGGGGTAAATTTAAATTGGCAACTGTCAACTTAGAGATTCGAACTGAGCAAGCATATTATAATATAATAGCTGAACAATTCAATGGGTCTAGTGGTAACTTTGCCCGATCTGCCAAAACAATTCGTACTAAATACGATGCTCTGAAAAAAGACATTAGAAAAAAATGTTCTCGATTAAGAAACGAACAAATTAAAACAGGCGGTGGTGTCGGAAATAATTGTTCTTCAATTTTGGCGAATGAAGTTAAATGTAGACTTTGTTAATCGAAATCGTATGAGAAATTCCAAATCATTCCAAGTGGCAAAGTGATTCATATTTTAATTTATCACGCCAAATTCATCAACACTTCTACAAACATGTAACACACTACTGTAGATAATCGGTCAAGAATGACCGCATAACTATAATCGACGTTTAAATCCTAACCGGAGATTAGTGAGGGTGAAGAAAATCGATTCTAAGTGTAACCTTGGTTTAAACTACGTATAACTGTAATCGTGGTATAACCGAACGTGAAGAAATCGGGCATCTCAATAGTTTATTTTTACGAGTTTGGGGTTATATTCCACTTCAGACACAATTCTCTGATTCTTTCCATAGTTAACAGGGCATTCAATGATTGGAATACCAATAACTGGGCTTTCTTTACTTGAGTGTATTGTGACATCGCTATCGCTTGATGCGTCATCGTCGAGATTGTCGGGGAGTTCATCACCTACCTCAACCGCTAGGGATTGACTGTCATCCTGAATATTTTTTAGTTGTGTTTCGTTTCCTAAGTCTTTATAAAATCGTCCATATAATTTTGAAAACCTTTTAAATTATCACTTTCATTTACATTTAATTCAATTTCATCAGGTTTTATAAAAACTGTTATCAAAATGTCTGTTTCATTAAAAATGTATTCTAACATAAATTTAATTTCGATGCAATTTTTGCTGTCTAATCGACATGCGATTTTAGGAATACTTAATTTTTTAATATTATGGTTTATACAAAACTTCCTCAAATTAAGTAACGGATAAAATATGTCCTGTTTTGTAGGCGTGTCGTTATGTCGCTCTTTAGTTGTAAGGTAAATCAAATTTCTATTCTTTTGTTTCAAGAAACTAAGTTATGAAGTTGCGGGTTTTGCATTTTTAATTTATCAAGTTTGTTGAATTTTTCTCGGAACTGTCTCGCGATACCGCGCGACATTTCTAAGTCTCTGCTATCGCAGTGAGCTAAGCTGGAGTCGAGTGGTGCATTAAATAAATCGTCTGTTACTTTTATTATTTTACTACTGTTAAAATTTAGATTTTTATTATTTTAGAAATCTTGGTATATGGTTAAGGGTGTATGTTTATTTAAAATTTTGGGTGCATTTGGGATTCTGTTTTCGTCTTTTTGTGGAATACGGCTAAGTGCATTGCCATTGGTGTTTAGTTAGCCCTTTTTTACTTCTGTAATATTTAAATTTGGACAACTATAAATATCAAAGTTATATAATTTTTGAGCTTTTATAGGATTTTTTAAATTAAAAACTAATTGTTCATCGGATGAGTTAAGTGAACAGAGTGCGTAATAATCAGTGACTGTTGTAATGCATTCTGGAATTGTTAAATCTTTAGTTTTTATTTCTGGAACTAAAACGTTTCCGTTCTCAACGTCTACTTTAATTTTAATAATTATACTTTTATTCTCAAATAGAATATTATTTGTATTTACATTAGTTGGTGATTCATTATATAACAACTTTATTTTAGAATTTGGAGTAATTAATAAATTATTATAAGTATCAATCATAATTTTTAATTTTTTAAGGTTATCCATCCCTAAGAGTAAGTCAAATTGGTCATGAAAGTTAAAAAGGGGAAATTTCAGATGAGCCAAGTCTTTATCTTTGTTATTAAATACTTTAGAAACAGGCACGCGTGTACTGTGCATCTCGGTCCATGTACCATGAGCAGTGTTAATCTGAAACGGATCTTTTCTAATGTCACGTTCGTAATAAGTAAATTCGACTTTTGGTTTTATAAAGGATTTTGTACTTCCAGTATCTATTAAAATTTTTTGGCTATTTTGGAATTATAATAAACGGTAATTTACTCGTATAATTTGTCAAATTCATTAATTCGAATGTTGGGGCAAGTCGAGTTCGTATTCCGAGGCTGTTTGTCCTAAAAAACAGCTGTCGGCTTCGTCTGTTATCTCAGAGATGTGTACTGGGTTTTGGTCTGTCGATGTTAAAAAGTTCTTCGGCAATGTAATTTGGAAGGTTTGAAAAATTGTTTTCACGATAATTTTGCATTGGTCGTGATGGTCCGGGCATTTGTCTAGCATTGTATGGTACAGTTTTTCTTGCAGAAATGCTCATTGGAGTTGGTTTGTGAATTTTTGACTTACAGTTGGATTTCTGTTGGTCATATTTTGTGGATTAACTTTAGGTGGCATGCTAGGTGTGTTGAAAGTTCTAGTAGGCTTTTGATCCTGGGTTGTTGGTAATTGGTGAGAGCAGGGTATCTTAATGGTTGGAATCTATTGTATGTGTGTTTGTGTTTTGTATGTTTGGTTTTTGTGATGGCTTTTGTAATGTTTAGCGAAGAGTTTTTTGGTGACTTATTGACGTATTCAAATTAAAAGTTATTCGCTAACATATTTAGCGCTGAGTTAAGATTTAGTGGATTTTTAGCTGGCATTAATTGACCTATTGGTTCTTTTAAGCCTTTTAACAATATACGAAGAGCATAATTTTGAAAGTAATCAATTATAATTTTTGATGCTTCTGCATGTTTGCTAATATATGATATTTATAAGTTAAGTAAATGTTGCAACCTGCTATGGAAATCGAAAACAGATTCGTTTTGACTCTATTTGAGTTCAGTTAACTCTATATTAAGAGTGAACCAATCTCTTTTATCAGCGTAGGTGTTCAGTAGCGCTGTGTTGAGATCGTCTCATTTAGTAATTATGTTGCCAGCAATGTTCACGGTCGCTTCGCCTTTAATTTTATGATAAAATTGAACTCATGAGATATTCATTTTGGAAGTCTGTGGGGTCGAGAGCATTTAGTAACTAATTTTTGGGAGATTTCTAAGAATCTGGGAAGCAGTTCTCTTTCTCCGTAAGAGTCCGGAATCATATCCAGATATTCCTTTTTTAATACTGGTATTGCCATGTTTAATAATGGAATATTTTATATTATTTCTCTATTATTTAAATTTTGTAATAAAATACGATTCTCAGAGTCGGGATCGGAGTCAGATTCATAGGAAGAGCTATCAACGGGAGTGATAGGGATATCTCTATATGACATGTGTTGTACTCACAAAAACATTAATGACGGCTTCATGTGCCCTGAAGTCTTCACTGGTGATGAGACGTACGGCGGTCTTCTGTGCGACTTGTAGTATTCTCTATTTCGGGATAATACAATAAAACTCACTAAAACTTCGTAGTAACACTTTATTCACCTTCTCACTATCACGTCTACACTCTACAACAATCTTTTATTGACTCCTAAACTAATGACACAACCAAATATAATTATAATTCAATTATGATCTAACAATAACAATTATCTAATACACTACATCTCTCCCTTTTCCGAAATCCATGTTATTCCCGCCCGAATACATAACTGAAAATCAAATACAAAATTTAATTCTATTATTAACAAACAAAATATATATTTTGATTCATGATTTAGGGGAATGTCTTCAAAACACGAATACGCAAAAACAGAATGAAATGTAACCGATTACGCATGCACAGAATATGCAAAAACCGAAAGGTTACAGAATGGCACGAAATATTCAAAAACAGAATATGCATTTCCCGAAAAAGTGGGCGTGGTTCTTGGGTTGGCCTACTGTAGGCAATTACCGCTAGATAAAATCACAGACATACGATATGAATTGTCAAATTGATAGCTAAATTAAATAAAACCAATAATTATTTTTATAATTCAGTAAACAATATGTAAAAACCATTAATGAACTAGCATTTTTGCGAGCACATTTACGTGCTATCAAATTAGAAAAACATTTAATTTATTAGTTTAATTAATCAGATTTACCGTCAAATATATAAATGAATAATGTCTCATTGTTTTTAGATATATATAGTTGTCACTATTAGTGTGGGGGGTCTATAACTTTGTGCTTGTCAACATACCATGTCATAATAAATAGCTGATTTTAACATACATTATCCTGATTTTTGTAAAAAATCTATATACCAGTTATATAATTATTTAAGAATGTATCAACTGTAAAATTGAATAGAATTTATTATAATATATAGCATTCGAAAACATCAAATTTTTCGGATAATTACTTTTTAGATATTCAAAGTAAGAAAGTCAAATCAAAATGCAATTTTTATTATGTTACAAATATTAACAATAATAAATAATTCATTACAAGAACCATTTTGATATTGTTGATTTATATAAAACTTTTGATTTTATCAACAAAAGAGGTTCTTTTACTTTTGTCACAATTTCTTTAATATTTTACAGCACTTCTTTCATATTGAACAGTATTTTTAAATGATGTGAATAAAACGTATAACTGTGACAGAATCAAATTTTAAATTAAATTATTAGTGAATGTACCTAACTAATGTCATAGTAACATCTAGCGGTGATTGTTTAAAGTAGACCAACCAAAGAGCCTCGCCCACTTTATCGGGAAATGCTTATTCTGTTTTTGAATATTTCGTGCCATTCTGTAACCTTTCGGTTTTTGCATATTCTGTGCATGCGTATTCGGTTACATTTCATTCTGTTTTTGCGTATTCGGGTTTTGCCCGTACACCCATGATTTAGTACATATACTTATTTTTTGATTACATTCACCATTTTTGTCGCAAATTGTCCATTGTAGGTAGTGGGTGGTTTTCACGTATTATCGCTTCATTTGCTCTACTCATGTCAATGCAGATCCTTACCTCTCCATTGGATTTGAGAATGGGAACCATAGATGAAACCCATTTAGAACGTTCATTTAGTAGTTCAATTATGTCAGCGTCCACTAGTTCTTCTAGTTTTTTTTTTTTTTTTATTTATCTTTGCCTCTAAAGGAATTGGAACTCTCCTGTAGGGCTGACAAACTGGTTTTGAAAATGTCCTACGTAACCACATTTTGAGCATTTTTCTTTTCTTGCCGGGCAGTTTCTATCTTCAGCCGTATGATTTTTGTTTCCACATCGCGTACAATGCTTGTGATAATATCTTCTATCCCGCGTTTCGACTTTACGTATTTCTTGGAATTCTTTTTCTTTATTTGCAAAACCTTCCAATTGTCTATTGACAGCTTCTAAGGCATTTGCTTCTGTTATCATTGTATCTAATGTGATTGAATCTCCAACTGCTAATATTTTCTTGCGCAGCTCCATTGAGTAACATTTTTCAATAATTTGGTCTATGAGATGTTCTTCTGTATTTATAAACTTGCATTTCTTTGCTTGATGTCTGAGCCGTACAAGAAATTTTTCGAGTTTTTCATTCTGTTCTTGTTTTATTAGTCGAAATGTATGTCTTTCATATAATTTACTTTGTTTAGGTGAAAAGTATTCGTCGAGTTTTTGTAACGCAATTTGAAAAACGTTGTTTTCTTCCGGTTCTGCCTGGGGTTGTGGTAAATTATAATAAATTTCTTGTAGACTAAGGCCGCCCATGTGGAGGAGATTGGCTCGTTGTTTTACTGGGTCATCAATATTGGATGCTACCAGGAATATTTGGAACGCACGCTTCCATTTTTCCCATCTTGTCCCTACTGACGTTATGTCTCCTTCACAATCAAATGCTTCCAGGGCTGGTATACTGGACATCTTTCTATTCTTGGACGTTAAATAACAGACAAGCAATTATGTCATGAATATTACATTTGAAATTACACTTAAATGTGCCTTTTGTTGTCTATTTTCTTTTACAAGTAATTATTATAATTAAGACAGCTCGAAAACGTATGTGTTTCAGAGCTATGATTTATTAGATTTGTGAAATTTATTCTGGTTTTGTATTTCCCCTGGAATTTAATCCTGGCTACGTATTTCCCATGGAATTTAATCCTGGCTACGTATTTTCCTTGGAATTTAATCCTGGCTACGTATTTTCCTTGGAATTTAATCCTAGCTACGTATTTCCCTTGGAATTTAATCCTGGCTACGTATTTTCCGTGGAATTTAATCCTGGCTACGTATTTCCCTTGGAATTTAATCCTGGCTACGTATTTCCCTTGGAATTTAATCCTGGCTACGTATTTCCCTTGGAATTTAATCCTGGCTACGTATTTTCCGTAGAATTTAATCCTGGCTACGTATTTCCCTTGGAATTTAATCCTGGCTACGTATTTCCCTTGGAATTTAATCCTAACTACGTATTTTCCTTGGAATTTAATCCTGGCTACGTATTTCCCTTGGAATTTAATCCTGGCTACGTATTTCCCTTGGAATTTAATCCTGGCTACGTATTTTCCTCTGGAATTGTTTGTTTCAAATTCTAAATATTACTTACTTTTAATTTCTATTTGTCCAATATTCACCTCGTCGCCACTTGTAGTATTCTCTATTTTGGGATAATACAATAAAACTCACTAAAACTTTGTAGTAGCACTTTATTCACCTTCTCACTATCACGTCTACACTATACAACAATCTTTTATTGACTCCTAAACTAATGACACAACCAAATATAATTATAATTCATTTATGATCTAACAATAACAATTATCTAATACACTACACGACTGATGTGCGTCGTGTAGCCTTCTGGTTGAAGTTGAATTCGTTGAATATGTTCGATAGCCAATTAATCATGAATGAAACAAATTATATTCGCTAATTTGTTTGGATATCCTACCGACTGCTCCACTTAACATTTTACAGACTACAGACATGTAAATCTGACTGACTACAAATTCAACATACACTACTATTTATAACGTTACACTAATATAAAGTCATGTTCCATAAAATAGTCTATTCAGCGGTGTGTCGGTCATGCAACACACACACACACACACACACACACACACACACACATATATATATATATATATATATATATATATATATATATATATATATATATATATATATATATATATATATAAGCAACTGTATTTTATGTCAAGTGTGCCATTTAACTTGGAATTTTTAATATGTAGGAAAATACGCAGCGAACGGGAAAATTGCCGAATAGAAACTTCAATATCTACAAGGGGGATATTAGTGTTAGAGCAGATATTTTACGTAACATTATTTAATTCAATTTATTATGTTTTATTCGTATTTAGTTCATTAGGTACGTAACCGAAGGCGTTGGATAATACCTCCATTTATTATGACTGTTCTTTGTGTATTTTATTTCAGTTTATTGTTATCGTCGAGATGGAGAGTATCATTATTGTTTTTGATTTTGTGTGGAGTTGTGGAGAACTATATCGGTGAGTGAGTCAATTATTGTGTACCACGAAACCTTTCCTTGTTTACCATATGTGTACGCTGCAGTCTCCGGGGAGAGACAGCCAAGCACGCGGCCAACGAAGCACGACCCGCTAGCCCTCGTGCCAACGGTGCCCTGCCTGCCATCTTTAATGTGTTAACTCAGGAGGTGCCCAACGTTCGCTAACACTGTACGATTGCGGGTGGAGTATGGGTTTCAGCTTGGCTTTCAATCCATGCTCCCGGTGCCCTGGTGATGCAATTCGTGGGAGAGTGTGTAGCATTTGTTTGGTCTCTGGGCGGTGCTGCCTCTAGTAAGGCGATGCTCAGAGGGGTATGCTTTGCATACGAGTGTTATTTCTCATATATCCTTTCTCTGGTACTCTGGGCGGCGCTGCCTCTTGTAAGGCGATGCTCAGAGGGGTATGCGGTTGCATACGCGTATTGTTTCCTTTATATCATCTTGGTAGATGAGTGATCCTTTTTTTTGTGTGTGTGGTTGCCTCCTCACTGAGTAGTTCTCATGTGTTATTTCTTTTCCAGAAGTGACTCGGCGTGGACATCTGCCTGGCTGCGGTGATCTTGGACACCGAACATTTATTTAAATATATTTGTACATACTTTTTTTTCTGAATACATTGGTATAGGTGATGAATGTGTTTTAATATTCTATATTTCAGCACTAACCTTAATAATTTTTTTAATATTAGTTAGTACTAAATCTTAAATAATAACCCCCCTTATTATCACAGACATTCATTCACGTATGATTTCGCGATAGATGGCGCTATAATCGCCATCTATCATGCATTGAATCCTTTTTTCGGACAAATCATATGTTCTTTTCGACGTAGAATCCGAAGCAGTGAGAAAATATAGGGCTTCCCATTTAAGATTTAAAAGCGACTCCCCGCCCCGGGATTAAGTAATTTTTTCTGTACGATGCGTAGTTCTCAAAATATACAAAATTCTAGGTTAAATGAAACACCCAGTATACTGATGATTTAAAAAAATTGTGGTCTGTTTAAAATACATCATAATTTCAAATTGATCTCAACTTTTCACTCGTCAGTGTATAACAGTGAAATGATAAATTTGTAACATTCAATAATTATATGTTCTATGAACTTACCATTTTATTATTTTATACTGACGAGCGTAAAGTTTTGATTATTTTGATATTATGATGTATCTTAAATTGGCCTCAAATTTTTTAACACATTGTCCAAAATAAAAAAAAAAATAAAAATTGTGTAAAAATATGTCAAATTTATTTACAAATTTTAAAATAACCCCCCTAAACTCTTAGTCTAGATCCGCCCATGATGACAAATAACTCTGAAAAACTGGTATCGATTATTGTAACGTTCTCTGAGTAACACTTACAATTAATAATTTAAATTTATTTCAATAAAGCGTTTATTTCACACACAATTTCATAAATAATTCATACATAAAAAACACTAACATTATAAACTACTATTACAAGTTGTGATACTGGACTACAAGACATTCCTTAAAATGTCACAAGATTCATGCCGTGCTGCATGTTAATACAAGCAATGAGTGATATCCACGTTGTGTGTAAGGTATTGTTATAAATAAAAAGTAAAATACTGTGTACTTTTTGCATTATTATGTGAGATTTGAGTCCAATCTATTTTTTGTAAGTTCATTTACCAACAACGGTACTCATCAAGAACGTTAGAAACGATAACATCGTTCTTGAAATCTGTCAAAAAATGTTAAATGAAAAGTGGACAGGTATACCTCGACAAACCGATTAAGTCCCCGAATGGTGTGAGTTCGGAGGTCGCTAATGTCGCCTTTGACAAATGTTAAATGGCGGTTTAAATGATAACTTCCTCATAATACGATGTTACTATTGCATCAAATAATTAAACACTTGTGTTTATTACAACACAAATAACTACATAAAACGTATAATTTCACAAAAACTATTCTTTTTCATTTAACATTACAATCCCTGTCTTCCAAACATACTCTCAAATTACAATAATATTTCTTATCTAAACTGTACATTTCACTAACGGAGCACAATAAAGTCACGTCATACATTATGTATTTGCATGCCGCGGATCATATCGGTTTGTCGAGGTATATTATATGCTCTTACCAGAGTGAATGTTTCCAGACGTAAGATAAAGAGACCTCCCATAGTAATGTTGACACATTTATGGGACCGTAAAATAATTAGCATTAAACAAAATCGTATGTTTTTATCTGGAATGTCCTCCCACTTACTGAAATAGGCTGCATCCGCCACCGATGTAGTCTGCGAGATATAGCTAAGTAAAGTAGTTCGTTGCATTAAAATACAAAACATCCATTACCTCATCTTGAATGAGTTGTCCCATGAAGCAGTAAATAAATAACTGACAGTTTACAACAAAAAATATAAAAATAAAAAAAAATATTTGAATTCTGCAAGAAAATTAGTATTTAATAATTCATTGTACATAATTAAAATTTGCATACCTGTCATTTTCAATCATACAAAAGTATATTGATAGTACAGCTAAAATAATATTTGTGCCAATTCCAAGAAGAAGTTCAATAGAAAATATGTCTTCGATGGTATGCAAGTAACTGAAAATACAGAAATATTTTGAGGTTCTTTCATATTTAGAATTGAAAATAAATTAGGCAATTAATTTTTGTTTTGCATTTTGAGTAAATATTCGCATGCACATTAGCGATTTTTTCACATACTACTTTAAAGATTTCATCTTACCGTCAATCATATGCAATGAAGTTGTTAATTCTTTTTGTTACGCTATCTCTGCAACTTTTACTCTGCAATTTTTTACCGTAAATTTCGAGGTTGGGTTCTTCTGGTAGGTTCGAAAATTTGCAAGGAAGTTATAGATGGAAGGAGCGAAAAAACTGAGCATTAATCCCGACTAGGGCTGTTCGATTATGGTTTTTAAAAATCAATTAATATTATCTTAAAAAATAATCAAGTGTTCGTTTAATTTATTAATCGATTATTTTTTCCAGCCCTATTATTTACGCAGTTTGTGAATTGTTAAAATTATCTCATCAACTCATTGTATAGTTAGAAATTACTTTAAAATATAGAAAAAAAAATAGAAGATTATCAATCAAATATATATATTATTAAATTAGTTTGTACATAACCAACAGAGGCCTGTTTATAACCTATATTTCATTCTTGAAATTATTTTATATTCGAAAAAAATTCAGAAGTGGTAAAATATTTAAGTACCATTCTTTAGAATATTTTTGTCCAGTTGACAAAGAATGTATTTATTCATATATGTATAATATGTACTTATAAATTAATGTAACACAACTCAGATTCTCAGATTATAATTGTTAGATTCCATTTTGATTTTGAAAGATTCGGTAAGACATTTTCTTTTTAAATTACTACTTTGTAAAAAATATTTAAGATATCAATAATCCTGCGATTAAATAACTGGCTTGCTTAGAAAAACATATCGGCTAGAGGATTATAATCTGGACTGATATTATCCTAAAATCACAATCCGCTTCTGTACGACGAAGAGATTAAGGTATTATGAAAACGTGTACTTACAAACTGCAAGGTTACTCAACTTAGCAATTATGGAATTTACCACGAAAGATCAAAATATAAAGATAAGTTTACTTTCCTAAAGAAAATCTATTTTACAACAACCACAAATTAATTATTTCAGTAATTGATTATTAATCGCTTATTTTTTCAGTCCTAATTTAATATAGGTAAGTGTAAGTGATTTATTTAAAACAAACATATTTATTTATTTAATACACTAATTATATGAATTTAATACATTTATTTGAATTAAATATAAAAATATTTAATTTTAATAAAGAATATATTTAATTTCATTATTGATAATAGTCGATTATCGATATTTCTGATATTTATTTATTAGAAACTAATCAAAAATATTAAATTTAAATAAATTAAATTAAATGTTTTTTCTCAATTAAAACTAGTATTTTTTTTATTAGGTTCGTATTTGAATGATAAAATTTATTTGTTATATATATATTTTTTAGTTGAAAGCAGAGCTGTGCATATATTTAAGTGCAAGTACCTGTAACTGTACTTAAATACATGTTTATTGTACATGTACTTGTGTAATTGTACTCATGTACATTGATTTTGCAATTGTACATGGACAAGTACTTTTCAACCTGGACTACGCAGAATATAGTCAGAATGTTTCCTTTAAAACAACCTGAATTAGCAAACAAAAAATTAAACCAGTGGTTATCAAAAGAAAGAATAAAATTATATATATTTTTAAATAGTAATCTTTTAGTCCATTTGATAGAGATTTTTTTTCTGTTTTCAATGATATAAATATGATATGAGGTTGTTTAACAATTATCTTGGGCATCTATTTTACAAGTGGTTAGTAGTATTTATAGCTTCAACCCATAAACTAGATGATAGATTGACTTAACTAATTAAATATCGGGCCATTTCTAACAAGGTCTGATTCTTTCGTTCCGCAAGGCAGTTCTGCTCTGGGTGATAAGAGATTGATAGTCTTCTTGATATGCCTGATAATGTGAGGAACTCGTTGAATTTTTTATTTACGTATTTGGTTCCGTTGTCGCTTTGCAAGTTATTCAACTAAGGAACTAATCCTTTTAAATTCCCAAGTTTTAGTTTGTCTTCCTTGAATGCATTTACTAATTTTACTTTTCTCTTCACGAAACGTACCTCACATCATATTGTAGCTTCGTCGTTGAAAGTTACGAAGTACTTGGATTTACTCACAGATTCATTGCGCAATGGGCCGCAGATATCTTTATGAATGATTTGGAAAACATTCTTCCTATTATTCTTGGGAGAGGGTGATCTAGCTAATTTTCCTTTCATACAGACTTCGCACTTGAGTTCAGCCTCTTTCCCCTCAAGATTCATAACATCAAACAAATTTTTCGATTGCGCGGTTATTATACTTCGGACATTCAAGTGGCCAATTCTAATGTGCCGCAACTCAAGAGATTCCTTCGTAGTATTCGATATATTCGAGTTGTTTCTAACAGAATTGACATCTTCAATTTTGTGGATTCAGATTCATTCATTCCACGAATATAATACAGATTTCCGATTCTATCAGCATGCGTTTTAACGTCTCCATTAGCATCCAGGATTTCAGCTTCATATATCTTGAATAATACTCTCAAATTTCTGTCTGTGATTCTTGCAACGATATCAATTTAGTTCTCATCTCGGAAACATGCAAAGTGTTATATAAATATTTTTTTCACATTTTCAGAAGCGCCGCAGTAAATTTCGACAGTACCTTTGGCAACAATAGTTGTTGTCTGCTTTGCCATAGTAAGAGTACCGAAATATCCTTTGTTCTCATTTGTAAGGACGTTGTTGCTTTTACAAATGAGGAACGTCGCCCCGCTGTCCAAATACCATCCTGAGTTTGAATCTACTTGATTTGGTTGTTCGACATTAAAGGATATAGCTTCCGCATTTTTAGCTGAACCTTTTCATTTTGATGTGCAATTGGTTGCCTTGTACCGTATTTTACGATATTTATGGCATTGGAACATAAATGGTTTGTTGTTGGCCTCTTCCGATTTCGTTATTCTTTATTTTGCGAACGACTTCTTAAACTAGAGCTGGCAGTATGTCACGTGATTCGATAGGACACCTGAAGTTTTCAAATTTTTCTAAAAGAACAGACAGCAACATAACTGAGAGTAAATCTCTTTCGATACTTACCTCAATTTCTTCAAGTTTGTCCTCCATGTCAAACAACTTTTTTAGATGTTCCTTCACATATTGCCCGTCTTCCATTAAAAAATAAGCTTTTCGTGCAGGTCCTCTTAACTGGTAAATACTCTCGTTTTAGCCAGACCTCTCTGGAAGTTGTATATAACTTGATCTGCTTGAGTTCTGAGAGACACATGGGTAGTATTATATCAGATTTCTCCTTGCTGCTAGCTGTAACCCAGGCATTCAGGTTCGCTTGATTAGTTTCAGTTTTTTCGGTTTTGGTATTTCACCGTTCACATAACCAAACGCATCGTTTTTTTTAATTAAATAAGCTTGCATCTGTAGTTTCCACGTATCGTAATTCGAATTGTTCAAAGGTACGACGCGCACAACTCATTGTTAGTTTTTATATTTTCACAATATTCAGTTCAAAACGTATATGGTCCGTACCTTACGAATGGTAACTGCGCATTATTAGTTAGTGTTCGTCTTGTTAATTCACAAAAGCGTGTTAAGTTTCAGTTAAAAACTGGAGAACTGGGCCCATAACTTGTGTCGTGATACGAAACAAAAAATATGCACAGTAATCCAATTTCTTGAATGGGGTAAATAGCTCCGTGGTAACGTGTCGGACTGTGGATCGTGAGATCCTCAGTTTGAGTCCCACTGCTGACAGATGCCAATTTAAATTTACCCCTGTGGTTCCCCCTCCACTAACATCTTTGAGGGCTGATTTGACGGCTGGTAATCGTACTTCATACTCAAAAATATATCACTTACCGAGATCTGCGTAAGCAGAGTGCCATACCCATAATGGGTAAAAGGCGTGATGATATATTTATTTATTTTTTATTTCGAAAAACATAACATGTATTTTTTATGCAATTTCGTGATGTCTGGATCATAACAAATATATAAAACATTTAGAAAATAGTTTTATAAATCGTAAGTCGCGTCTTTCGGCGTTCTTCGATGACACACCACTTGGTTTTGTTTGTTGTACCGCCTGGCACAGAAAAGTGCGTTCGTTCTAACAAGTGGAAATTATAAGGAAGGGAGAAAGTGGCTCATTACCTATTTTTTTTTTATATATTTCAGTTATGTATTATAACTATTTTATTTTTATCTGGTTGAGACTAGTAAAAGTGCATTATTTTTGTGTACAAATACAGTCCCAAAAAATAGAAATACGAACCAATGACATAACTAGAGGAAGCGCACTACGTTTGTAGTGATGCCGACACATCCTGAATGAGGATAGGGGAATTTTTACATAGTTTGTATTGCTGATTGTGTACATTGTATTCAAAGAATTGTATACATAGCGAAAAGGAAACTAATTTTAATTTAACAGGTGAACTGCCTACGGCGCCAAGCAGAGCTGGGAAAGGTACTTTTAATAAATATCTAGATACTTCTAGATACTTTTCTAAGATACTTACATAAATTTGTTAATGATACTTAAGTATCTAGATCCTTTTTATTCTAAGTATATCTTAAGATACAAATATTACTTAATTGTATCTAATATAAATATTTATGATACTTATAAATATTTTAGATACTGTTTAATATCTTAGGTACTTTCAGATATTTTAGATACTTTTAAATATCTAAAATAATTTTATTAACTGAAAGATTAAACATTGAAAAAATGTATCAGATATTTCAAAATATTTCACACGCACATATCTTAAATACTTGTAAATAGGGCTGTTCGATATCTTGTTTTGAATATCGATATTCGATATTAGAAAAATATCGATAATATCGATGTATCGATGTATCGATATATTGATATATCGATATATCGATATATCGATATATTGATATATCGATATATTGATATATCGATATATCGATGTATCTATATATATATTGATGTATCGATATATCGATGTATCGATATATCGATATAATGATGTATCGATATATCGATATATTGATGTATCGATATATTGATATATCGAGATATTGATGTAACGATGTATCGATCTAATATAGTTAGATTTTATTGATAATTAAACAATGATTCAGGATGTCGATCTGTACTATATAAATAGTAAACAATCTAATGCAGATAGATTTTATGGAAGGATTACAATGGTTCAGGATGTCGGCAATTCTATTGTGAAGAGAAGTAGCGGGTGTTTCAAAGGCGAAAAATTTTAACATCTGGGGTGTTTGTGTACTTGCTTTATGGTGCTGGGCGCCAGCATTATAAAACAAACGGGAATCTACTTAAAATATTTGGAATTGTACTATGCCATGACTGGAAGGTAGTTTTATGAAAACTTCTGCTGGAAATTGTACCTATACATCGTCCCAATTATTAATTCTCCCCTTAATCCCGACTCCAGAGTGAAAGTAAAAATAAATATCAGTATGCAATGCTATCAATAAATCGAGCACAACCCCTTTCATTAGATGGCATTATAGGTAAATTTTAGTTCTTTTTCACAATATACATCGATACATCGGTATATCAATACATCGATATATCAATACATCGATATATCAATACATCGATACATCGATATATCGATACATCGATATATCGATATATTGATATATCGATACATCGATATATTGATATATCGATATATCGATACATCGATATATTGATATATCGATACATCGATATATCGATATATCGATATATCGATATATTGATATATTGATATATTGATATATCGATATATTGATATATCGATATATCGATGTATCGATATATCGATATTTTTTCTACTGAATATCGTTATTCGATATATCGATATATCGATATAATATCGATACATCGATGTAAATGCACAGCCCTACTTGTAAATAAAATACTTTTTTTAAATAAAAGATACTTTTTTTAGATAAAAGATACTTTTTAAGACAAAGGATACTTTTTTAAGATGAAAGATACTTTATAAGATAAAAGATACAGGTACATTTAAAAAGTATTTAAATAAAACATACATTTTACATCAAATAGAATGTATCTAAGATAAAGTATTTTAGATACTTTTAGTATCCTAGATACTATCGAATATCTTTTTATGTAAGATACTCCCAGCTCTGGCGCCAAGCAGGAAAAACTGGTTCTGGCTACTAGCTAAAATAGTCCATCTACATAATATTTAACTAATTTTACATATTAGTTTAAAAATTTGAATAAATGCGGTATACGACTGCCGGGACATAGGCGGATTAGTTATGCCATTGTTGCTAAACGGTCGACCTGGCGGTCGTTTTTTTTTTTTTCGAGTTTAGAACATGTTATATATTGCATTGCTGCATTGATATGATTAAAGGTTGTAACTTACTGTGCGTCATGCGAGAATCAACCGTATTTTTGTTTGGATTGTTTCAACTTACATTCGAAATGACTCTTTTCCTTGCTAGTTTTCGATGTGTTTGTTTAGTTTTAGACTTCGTGTTAGCTATTATCTATCTTGTTTAGATTTAATTTCACTTGTATACATATTTGGTAATAAAAAAAGACAAAACGCAAATTGCGGTATTATTTCAATTCCAAATTTCACCAATGTGAAAACTAGCAGTTGTATGATGGAGCTGTATGCCACAGCAGTCGAATATTATTATAAAAAAGCGACTCTTCCGACAACCGCTGGCAAAACAGAAATATATACTTAAATCATATCATAGCGGTCGTATACGACCGCCATGGAATAATGGACCTATAGAAATGGAGGTCATATGCGACCGCCTGGCAGTCAACCTGTTAAAAATAATAGACAAGCAATATGATAATTGTATTTTGCAATGAAAATACGTTACAAACTCGCAATAGCTATAATTTTTTAAATATAGGTATAAACAAAATATATAATATATGTGGGTGAGATTGAAGGTGAACGATTGCGTGGGCGTCCGAAGAATAACTGATTGGGTATGATTGATGGTTTGTTTCGTGATCGAATGATTCCGAGTGTGAAGAATAAACGAGCAAGTATGAATCGCACTATGAATGTGAACGAGGCGAAAGTGGTGTGTCAGGATAGGAATGTTTGGAGGAGATTGATTGTGTTTCTGGGTTCGTGCTACCCCACTAAGTGGGACATAGCGTGATGTTATGTATGTATGTATGTATGTAACAAAATTAATAACGCCAAACTCTTTTCGGTAACAATTTATCATGCGCTTACGTTTTTTACGTTATCTAATAATTTAAGTGTAACGAAAATTTTTAATTACTGTTTAGATTACAATAAGGAAGCGGTGATAAACAATACATTTTCTGCTATCCCAGATTTACAAGAAACTTACTCGAAAAGTAAATTATGATGATCAATGCATTCGATAATTTCTTTCGTATTTTCTTCTACGCTTCTTTTCTCACTTAGCAACAATAATTTGCATTTCATTATCTTAAACTGTCCTATCACTAACGCAATTAAAATAATATAAATACAGTCTATTGTAACCAATCCCATTACAGTTGCTATAGTCAAATTTATTGCTTGAAATGAAAATATAATATGGTGCCCCATTGTAGACCTACACGACATAGATTAGTACTCTATATATGTTAAATGTTCCGAAAATACATATATTTTTTTATTTCTACCTGTTCCAGTCCTTAAGTCTTTCTGGTAGCCAGATATTAATAATAAGGTTCTCCTTTCCGCGAAAGTAGGCGGTGACGTAATGGCCAAATAATGTTGTAACCGAACATATCATGTAACTGTTGGCAGCCAGCTTAGCAACATAGTACACTCGTTGGATATCTGCCCGCTCTGATTGTGGAAGAATGTCCAATGACCAGAACTTGTACTCCGTTAAGTTTATTAATTTTATAAAAGATCGATATTTCGTAAGTAGAGTCCATAATTTTATTATTACCTGCAATTGAACAAAAATTATTGCGTAAATATTTAATTAATTAGTTGTTAAAAAATATAATTTTCTTCACCTGGCACAATCCGGCCAAGATTAAAATATCAATCATTAGAAATGCAACATCTGGATAAGTATTTGTTAACAAGAATATTCCATTAAGGACAAAAATTATAAATGCTACAATCCATACAAAAAATCCAAAAAATTTTCCAAATTTGGTTCTGTTTCTTAGGTTATAACCACCCCAATTCATTTGTAGTAATATGTTGTTAATTAAGCTCATATGTGTCACCTAATTAGAGACAATAGTATTATTCAAACATTGTCTTTGATTTAAATATTTTTGTGTTTTTTTTTTCATTTTTAAGAAACACCTCGATTTGATAAGCTGCCTTTTAGTATGTGCGTAGCAAATGATTGGTACGCAAAAATTAAACCAACGTCAATTAAACAAAAGCTATTTTGGCGACAGAAACTTTAGTTTTTCATGTAAGTTAGGCTGGTACTTTACAAAACAAGCTAGATACACTTCTAAGCTTTAATAGATCTATTCCTAATTATTACGATCGTCGCATGTGTAATAATCTTTGCAATATTCTAAGCACATTTGCAGTTGAAAAACTTTAAAAGATTTCTTCAAAATACTGTATAATACTTAAAAACATGATAATTTAAATATTTTTTGTCTATTTTTATACCTACCTCTGAAATAAATATTTATTATTATTATTTTGGGGTTTGTGCGATTATTTAGTTCAACAAATATTTGCAAGAAATTTTGCCTTAAAAAATAATAGGGGTTTCTATCGTTTCTTATATTTTTTAACATTTTCAGCGTGCAATGAATAATTAAAGGAAATATAATTATTACAAAAACAAAACTAATTAATGTTATTAAATTTTTTACATGATAAACTACAATGACATTTCAGTGTCAAATCATATCTTTAAAACTCCATGTTTAATTTTAGTACAGCCATCCTCGAGTTACGTAAGTATTGCGTTCAATAAACCATTACTTAACTTGATTTCTTTACTCGAATTTGCAAATTGTTAAGTGTAAAGTGTAACGTCGTAAGAACTTGCAAAATATATTATTATACCATGTATGTATAGTATTTATTTTATAAATGAAATTTCACACAGCTGTACTTGAATATACATGGATGAAAATATATAAAATAATTTTTATTTATAGTAGCTGTAACTTTCAATTTTTAGATATAATTCCTGGTTTGTAAGTTTTCAATTACAGGAAATGTAATTAATATTAATTTATTTACATATGTTAATGTTATATTAATAATTATAATTACATTATACAAATCACTACACAAATTTCCACAAATATTGTAATAAAACCAAATGTGATGAAAAATTTTTTTAATAAGAGCACACATTTACCGCATTTGTACAGTCGCAGATTAAGTTTATCTTAGTATATTTATTTTAATTGGATAATTTAAATTGTTAAAAAAAAAACCAAAAAAAACTTCTCGGACTGAAATAAACTTTTCAAATAAATAAATGTCTTGTGATAGCTAATTTATTTCGTAACTGCGAAAAAACGTAAATTTGGGACGACTGTAATTATAGTAAATTTTTTGTTCAATCTTAAATCAGATATAAATACTTACAGACCCTTCTTGTTCTTTCATGTTCTAAATTTTACGTATTCTTTGTCAATAAAGAATTTAATTTAAATCCAAAGCAAATTCTTGCCTCATGTACCAGTTCTCATTAATAAAACTGCACATATAGTGTAAGTAGTTTGAACTTAATCGTTGCCTTTGTTATGAAAATTGTTTTCCATAGAAGATTAAGAGGCGTTTTGAACGATGCTCACTAACATTTAATGCATATTTCCAAGTACTTGTAGTTTATATCTTCTCGAATTGATTTTAATATTTAAAGGCAAATAGTTTAACTGACATTTAATATTTATATACCTATGTACAGGGTAAGAATTTGCAAGTGTTCATTTTCTGAAATAAATGTTTTATTAACTTCAGATTTTATTAAAAGTTTCCTTGACAAAAGAAAGGATGGGGCAGGGTTTGTTTTTACAATGAATTTATTGTTATAATAAAATAATAATATAATTTATAATTTGTGTTAATTCATTTTTGAAAAATAAAAATGTTGCAAAAAGAAAATATTTTATATCTTTACGTATCTTTATCTTTACCAAATTAAGTATTATTTTTATAAATTTATGTTGATCATAATAAATTTTGTTATAACAACATAGCTGTATTATATTCTATAAAATAAAGTTTAATTCTGGTTTAAAGATTTATTTAATTTGTTTTACATGTAAATTTTTGTATGAATATTAATTAAATTTTAATAATTTATTTATAATGATTTATTCGCAGTATTTAATTTTAATAATTTAAGAAATTAAGAATTAGAAATAAATTTTAATATTAACAAATTTTGTGCCAGCAGTTGCGGTTATACAAAAGATGTAAATAAATTTTATTAGTAAATAATTATATGGATTATTAATAAATTAAGATTATATTTATTAGGTGAAATTTTAAATTTAAAATTAATTTATAAAAAAATTTTTATTATTATGAAATTTATGTTTAAACTAGGATTAGATACCCTATTATTTTAAATGTAAAATTAATTACTAAAGTAGTATAATCATGTAAGTTTGTGTAATAAATTGAAAGTTAATTTTGGTGTAATAAAAATATCAGTTAAAAATGGCGGATAGCGATAACACTATCAGTGATCTAGTGAACAAAATTTACGATTATAAATGTGAGAAATGCAATAAACGAGTGAAAAATGGTGTACTGTGTGCATCGTGTGATAATAATTATCATATTAAGTGTGGTAATTTAAACGATCCCGCAGAAGAGGGAAAATGGTCCTGTGGAAAATGTGGCGACAAGTCTGCACCAATTTCGTTATTGGAGATACGTTGCCAAGAAGTAGAAAGAGCTTACTACGTGTTACAAGGTGAGTACGCTGCCTATAAAGCTCTTTATAAAGAAATGGAAGACAAATACTTAGCATTATTAAGTAAAACTGTTAATTGCACCAAGCGCAGTACTTCAACAACCAATTCAGAAACCTGTAAATGCGGATACAAATAAATCATCTAACAAACAACAGATTGCACCTGCAGTCCAAATTGAAACCAAAATAATGGAAGCGCAAGTTAAATCTATGCCCGCTGAAACTTCGCTGATTTCCAAATACCAAAATATCACAGGAAGAAATCAAAACCTCAAAATTCGGTCTTTGGTAAAAATAATAATGGTTCCTTAAAATCAAACCCGCAAATTGGGTGGCTTCATGTCTACAGGCTCGCTACCGACACCACAGAAGAGCAAGTTAAAAACTATTTATTGAAGGCTAAACCTAACGCATCATTTCAATGTGAAAAATTAAAAGCGAGAGGTGATTACGCATCCTTTTAAGTTGGCTTCCCAATGACAATGAAAGACGAAATATATAGTCCAGAATTTTGGCCAGCGGAAATACGTGTGCGGCGTATTTTTTCTATTACGGCCGAGTCCAGAGAAATTGAAATGACTGACGTTAAATACTCAAATGAACAGTTCTCTGTATTTTGTATAAACATTCAAAGTGTGAAAAATAAAATGAATGAACTAGATATGTTTATAAATCATGTGTTGAAAATGAAAATAAATGTAATTTGTCTAACGGAACACTGGCTTTGTAGTGAAGAAATTAAACTATTCAGTGTCAATGGTTACAAAATCGCAGACTATTTTTGCCGAAGTCACCATATTCATGGTGGTGTACTCATGTTAATCAAAAGTGACTTAAATTTTACAAGAATCAATTGGGTGAAAGACCTTAGCGTTAAAATAGATTGTGAATTTATAGCAATCAATGACAAAACTATTAATTGTTTTATTGAAACAGTGTATAGATTAGATCACCTGTGGGAGACTTTAATACATTCTTAAAAAATTTACATGCTATTTTAAGCAAACTATGTAAGAATAAAAATAATGTTATATTTACGGGGGATTTCAACGTCAACTTTCTCGGAAGTTGTTCCCGAAAAACCGCTCTTCTTTACGTAGCCACTTCTTATGGTTTGCATCACACCATCGTAAACTACACAAATCGTGCATTGATAATATATTAACAAATTTTAATTCGTCCATGTATTCAACTGATCTGATTAATCCACTTTTACCGGATCATTTTGATATTATATTTAGCATAAAATTACTTCCGAATAATCAAAGCTGCAACAATCAAGTCTATTTTAGCCAACCAATAACACCCACTGGCTTAAAAACTTTTGTTAATATACTCGAACAAGTAAATTGGGAAAACATTTATTTATATGAAAATGCTAATGATTGTTATAATATCTTTCACAATATATTATATAAAAATTTCCAGGAATGCTTCCCATACAAAAAAGTCGACCACAAGAACAAAAATAAAATTAACAAGAAAAATAAAACTGGTTCACACATGAACTGATAGAAATTAGAGAAACACTGGGTTTTATTTATGACTGTATGCAAACTAACTCGCATTCAGCTATAAGTCAAATATACAACAATTACAAAAATATCTATAGACGAAAAATAAAGGAAGCTAAACTAATCTACAATAAAAACTTGATAAACAATGCAGAAAACAAAAGCAAAGCTGTTTGGGATGTTATAAATAAAGACCTTAATCCATCTAAAAATTTAGTTGATACATCCATCAACATAACATGTGATGAATTTAACAATTATTTTTCTACGGTTCCCCAACAAATTATTGATGATATACCTGTATCTCAATTTCCTTCAGAGTACTACATTCAAAAAATAAATTGTAATAATGTTATAGTAGAAAATACTATATTTAAACCTAAAAATAAACCAGTAAAGATATCTACGACTTCAACAGCCGTATAATAAAAGAAATAAAACATGTTATAAGTAAACCCTTTTGCTTCATAATAAATCTTTGTTTTAGTACAGGTATATTTCCTAATCTTTTAAAAGTTGCTAAAATAATACCCATTCATAAAAAAGGAAATAGAGATGAGGCAGAAAACTACAGACCAATCTTATCAAACAGGAATATGAAATTATCTTAAGAAATATAAAATAATTTCAAACTGCCAATATGGTCTTAGGCGTAATAAATGCACTAACGATGCACTTCTCCAGGCCGTAAACAATTTGAAAAATACCATAGATAAGGGTGGCTTAGTTGCCGCAACCTTCTGTGACCTCTCAAAAGCATTCGATTGTGTTTCCCATGAAATACTAATCAATAAACTTTATTTAATGGTATAAGAGGACTGCCTCTAAATCTAATAGTTTCGTACCTTAATAATAGAGATCAATGTGTTTCTCAAAATAATACATTTTCCGAACTAAAAGAGACTAACATAGGCTTACCGCAAGGCTCTGTTGACGACGTTATCTCTCAATTTAAGCAAATTGACTGACAAGTGCTGAAGAATGGTTCGCAGCAAATAATCTCAAACTAAATGTTGATAAAACACAATAATTATCATCTCAAATAAAAAAAATTTTTAAATTAAGTTAAAAATGCATATTTGTTTCATCTCTTATTACCGCTTTTCGATGGTTTAATTATTGCAACTGGGATCTGACATGGGGGCGTGGCCTATGTAAGATGACGTCAATTAAGGTGAAGATTTCAATTTGACATTAGTACGATTGCGTATAAAATTTAATAAATTAGTCACGACTAATAATATTTGGGAATGCATTACAACAGATACTGCAAACTAAAGTTTAAAGAAGCTAAACGAATTTTATGTACTTGACAATTGAATAAATGCGGGAAAAAATTAAATGAAAGTGACAGTGGCTGTGGGTGCAGTGGCTTTCTGTTTGTCAACGTCGAATTTACGAGGTGATTCCCATCAAATGAATTGGAAAATTTGCAGTAGATGAACAAATGATGTGTGTTGTTTGATCCTGCAAAACTGGTTTATGGTGAAAAATGCATTGCTACGTTGTTGTACTGTTATAGGTTACCTAGTTGTACGTTTCTTGGCCTAAATCAACTAAATAAACAAACAACTAAAAATGAACAAATTATAAGGAACATTAAATACAAATTTAATTTAATTTATGAACTTAGTTTAATACAAAGTAAAAAGATTTCGGAGCAAAATTAGTAATATAACCTAAAATATACTTACTTAGATGTACATAACCGTCTGGTAGTGTTTCACAAGACTCTTGATTTTGTCTTGAAATCAAGACAAGACAAAGACAAGATCAAGACAAAGACAAGATCAAGACAAGACCAAGACAAGAAGTATTTTATTTCCCAAGACAAGACAAGAAAGTATCATCAAGAATCAAGATTTCTTGTCAAGAAATCTTGATATTGTAACAGGTACCTCGCACTTGGTACCAAGAGGTAACTGACATACGAAAGGGTTTTACTTGATTAAATGAATAACCAAGGGTAGCGTAGTCGCTGGCCACCACGGAATATTTTAACTCGATTCCGAAGAGTATTTAAAAAACGACTTCTGATCAAATGGCGGGAAATATGCGCGCTGGCGGGAATCAAACACGTGTTCAACAATAACAAAATTATATAATATTTAATAACGAATAAGCAAAATAAATTATATAAATCAAATACTTTTACGAGCTGAATAATTCGACGCTATATAATCCAAAGTATCGCTTACTGACTAACTTTTACAATAACTTTCAAAGATCGAAACTGAAATAACATTCGCTATTAACAATACTCATACATAAAACTCAAATCTACTTACATGAACTCACAAAATAAACTTCACAAAAACTATGTATACAATCGACAATCGAGAGGAGCCATTAAAACTGTGTATAAATTCTTTCAACATTTCACAAGAAAAGCCAAAATGCAAGTGTTCACTGCCCAAGGTTCACAATTTTTTACTTAAGGGATGGAACAGTGGCACTCAAAATAACTCTAACTGGGCACTACTCTCTCATAAGACTCTGGTTAAATATTTTCTACAACATATTGACTTCCGCTGATTAGGCGGGAACTGAACTGAAATACTAAAGGAGTGGAATTTTCCACGAACAACTAACAATGAACCATTTACTTAGTTTGAAATCTCTAAACATCGTTTGCAATCTTTAATTGTAATAAACGCAAATACCGTTTATTACAATATCTTGACAAGAAATTTTTCAGTTCCGCATTTATGATTAAATTATAAAAATTTTATATACATTTGTCAATAAAGTGATTTTAAGGTTTGATTTACATTTGTACACAGGTTTTAACACCATCTGGCGGCCTTAATGTGAACCTCAAAATTTTGTAAATATGCAACACAAGATTTTACCAACAGTTACCAATTTAAATTTACCCCTGTGATTCCCCTTCCACTAACATCTTTGAGGGCTATGATATGACGGCTGGTAACCTCACTTCATACGAAAAAATATATCACTTACCGAGATCTGCGTAAGCAGAGTGCCACACCCATAATGGGTAAAAGGGGTGATGATATATTTATTTTTATTTATAATGTCGCAAATATATTAAGTTGATACTTTATAAATTGAAACTATTTATATGTATTATATATATATATATATATATATATATATATATATATATATATATATATATATATAAATTATGTATTGTTGTAATCCTATTCTACAATAATTATTATTATGTCAGCACTTCCTGCAGTACTTTTCCATTATGATGTGCTATGTAATAAAACCCCCTGTAACTTAGATAAGGTGTTCATTCTTCCTGTATTCTCTTGTCTCAACACATGTAACCTTGTGTGAAAATAAAATTAATTTTTTTCAAATAATTCAAACGAAATTATTTAATTGGCGCAGTCATCGGTAGGATCAGAGAAACACAAAAAGTAATTGTGTGGTGAATTTTAATTCTTTACTCTGATAAACCAATCTATTAATTACGAACCAAGAAAAATTGAAATTTCAACAAAACCGTCTACAACGACCTGTGGAAACGTCAAGAAACGCAGATCCCACGGAGAAATCAACTTTCCTTGGCAACCCAACAACCGAGAAATCAAGAGGAAGGAAGACTTGCTGTTCGACAACCCTTTCGATCACGTCTTCAGACCCAGGAAGAATCAGCGACCCGGTGATGTCCGTAAAGCATCAAACAATCTTTATATTATTTACATTAACTTTGTAAGTTAATATTTGTACTATTGTATTTATTTTCTGTGTTACACAAAGGGGTACCTCTAGCAACTGACTAGTAATAAAGGTATCGAGGGACCGGCACAGTCCTAAACACACAAACACAAACACAATTTATGTCTGATAGTAATAATACTACAGATTCTGAAACATCTGATAGTGAAGTAGAAAACAATACTCCTTTAAATAATACTGTAAAAAACATTATTCTAAAGCCGAGTAGATTACAAATAACAAAAAGTTCAATCATGACTACACTATTAGAATTAAAAAATCTTTCTGAAATTATTCCTCCATACAACGGAGATATTAAATTATTAAATAACTTCATCAGTGCCGTAGACGACGTTGTGTCTACGCTACAAACCACGCCACTAAATCCCATTCAAAATACATATCTTTTTGGACTTATAAAAACTAAACTAACAGGTAGAGCTGCCGAATTACTTTCTGAAAATAAATTCGCAGATTGGGCAGATTTAAAACTTTATCTCACTACTAATTTCTGTGACAAAAGCACAGCTGAAACGATTTTATTAGAAATATTGCAAATAAAAAATAAAACTAGTATAGATAAAACACTAGAAATTATCTCTCAAAAATTCTCGCAATATAAATCGAAAATATTATTAAAAGAATATAGTCAATTGCAAAAGGATGCAATAATAAGAGAAAACCAAAAATTAGTAGTTTCTTATTTTATAACTCTCTTACCCTTGTCAGTGAGAGGATCATTTATTGTCAAACAACCTAATACATTAGAAGAATGTGAATGTTTGTTAAGAAATGAATTTAATTATTCACATCAAAACACACACCAGTCACCAATGTTAAAAGATAAACAAAATTTTACTTTTAATATTCCACCAAAAAAATTCCCAAGCCAACAATTTCCATCCCAACCAATTCAACTAAATAACAAACAAACTCAACCAAAACCCTTTGCCCCCCGACAAAATCTGAAAAATTTTTATGAAACAAAACGAACATTCCAACCCAGACCAATGACACAACAAACAAGACTTACTACGCCTATGTCCACACAAACGATAAAACAGAATTATAATTTGAATGAAAGCTCAGATGACCAAAGTGAACAACCTACTGACGAACACGAACACGTACAACAAGACGACATTGAATACGATTCTTTTTTAGAATTAGAGATAGGGACAGACGAATCAAACAAGTAATGTCTAGCCTAACATATAATTTACCGTCGCTACAAATTCAAGATTATATCATTTTATTAGATACGGGTTCAAGTATAAATTTAATACATCCAGATTTAGTTAATATTAAAAAATTTAAAACTTATTAAGAAAAATGTACGTTTACAACCGTAAATGGAAAATCTACTATTTCACATTATGTGATACTCAAAATTAATAAAATCCCATTAAAATGTTATATTTATAAATTTCATAAAAAATATAATTTATTATTAGGTATTGAGGCATTTAAAAAATTAAACATTCAAATAAATTTTGTAAAAAATTCTGTTAATATACAAGGAAAAGAAAAGAAATTACAAAATGACTTTAAAACTGACAAACAAAATAATAACATTCAAATTCGTTCAGAACACTTAAATCAAATTGAAAAATCAAAATTAAAAACACTTATTAATAACTTTGAAGATTTATTTCCAAAACCAAACGAACCATTGTCTTGTACAAATTTATGTGAACATAAAATAATTGTTAATGACACAACCCCCATCTATACAAAGAATTACAAACTGCCACAGATATACGAAAATGACATTGAAGAACACATTGAAAAAATGCTAAAAGAAAAAGTTATACAGCCTTCTCATTCTCCATGGAACTCTCCCATTTGGATCGTTCCAAAGAAGCTAGATGCTTCCGGTAAACGGAAAACAAGATTAGTAATTGATTTTAGGAAAGTAAATACTCAAACAAAAGACGATAAATTCCCAATCCCCAATATCGACACCTTATTGGATCATATCGGTCATTCAAAATACTTTACGACGTTAGATTTACATTCCGGTTTCCATCAAATTCCCATGAACAAAAACGATATCGAAAAGACCGCATTCTCTACTCCATCCGGTCATTATGAATTCTTGCGTATGCCTTTTGGTTTGAAAAACGCGCCCGCTACTTTCCAAAGAATGATGAATATTGCATTAGGAGAATTGGTAAACAAAATTTGTTTAGTTTACTTAGATGATGTAATTATTTTTGGTAAAACTCTTGAAGAACATTTAAATAATATTAAATTAGTTTTCGAAAAATTAAGAAAAGCAAACCTGAAGATCCAAATTGATAAATCAGAATTTTTGAAATCACAAACAAAATATTTAGGATATATTATCACTCAAGATGGAATAAAAACAGACCCTTCAAAGACAGAAAAAATTAAAAATTTGAATATTCCCAAAACAAAAAAAGAAATTAAACAATTCCTAGGTACGATAGGATGGTACCGTAAATTTATTCCAAATTTTGCTAAACTTACTAAACCTCTTACCTTATGCCTAAAAAATGGTCAAAATATAGACATTTATAACGAATCGTACAGAAAATGTTTTAATGAATGTAAAGAAATTCTTACTTCATCTCCTATATTACAATTTCCAAATTTTCAAAAAGACTTTATACTAACCACGGACGCCTCTGATTATGCCATAGGATCTGTTTTACTTCAAAAAGATGAACACGGCAAAGAAATGCCAATAGCTTATTTTTCAAAAACATTAGGTAATGCTGAGCAAAATTATAGCACCGTTGAAAAGGAACTATTAGCAATAATAGAATCTGTGAAAAATTTTAGACATTATTTATTTGGAAGAAAATTTCTTATAAAAACAGATCATAGACCTTTATGTTGGTTATTCAATATGAAAAACCCTAACCAGAAACTCATGCGTTGGAAAATAGAATTAAATGAGTATAATTTTGATATAGAATATTTACAAGGCAAAATGAATGGAATTGCAGATAATCTTTCTCGTCAACGTGAAAAAACACAAATTCACAATAAAATCGGTGACGTAACAGAAACCAAAATATTCGCTCATTGTATTTTAGAAGATTTCGAAATGAGTCAAGGACTAGCAGATCAAGTCAATAAAAAATTTGATAGTAGTAATTTTTGTAAAAATATAAATGTGTTAAACAAACATATTATTATTCAAAATTGTAATAATCAAAGAATTATCCATTTAATTATAAAAAAAACTTTTTATGAGAAACCATCAATTAAAGACTTAGAGAAACCATTAAAGGAACTCCGAGACTATCTTATTCTTAATGAAATTTTTGAAATTAATATACCACTCTTAGGATGTGGCAGAGATAAATTAAAATGGAATCAAGTATTGGAAAAAATATTAAAAATATTTGAAGACACAAATATACAAATAAATGCTTATTCCTTACCCACAATAAATTTACATAGTAATGATAATGAATCAATTTCGTCAAATCAAAATACGATCCATTCAGATCCAGAAAATTTAGTAAACGGAATTAAATATATAGAAGATAGAATAAACATTGCCGATAATCAACTAATATTTGAAATTCATAATTTTGAAACTGAAATAGAAATAACAAAATTATTTGAGAATAAAAAACAACGAATTTACTGTAAATTAAATAAACAAAATCTTGATGGTGAAATATTAAACTTTCTTAAACAATATATAGTTCCAAAAATAAAATACCTAGCAATTTTTAACGAAAAGGACCTAGACTTAAAATTCTCAAAAATTATAAAAGAAAACTTTGAATTTAATACCATTAATATAATCGCTTGTAATAAAATAGTCGAAGATGTAGAAAATGAAGAGGAACAAATAGAAATAATCCGCGACTTCCATATAGGCTTAACTAACCATAGAGGAATAATCGCAACACTCAATGCTTTAAAAGAAAAATATTTCTGGCCCAAAATGATCAGTAATATTACTGAATATATAAATAGATGTGAACTCTGTAAATTAAACAAGTATAATAGAAAACCAATTCCGGCAACAGATAATCTTACACCCACACCTTTAAAACCATTTGATATAATAAATATTGACGTACTTTGCTTAAATAAAAATAATTTTCTTACAATTTTTGATCAATTCTCTAAACATGGTCAAGTTTATCCGTTAGAAAATAAAAGTTCAAATAATATATTACAGAAATTAATAAATTATTTCCAAATTTATACAATACCAAATAAAATAATTATGGACGCAGGACCTGAATTCAAAAGTAGTGTTTTACAAGATTTATTCAAACTCAGGAATATAGAAAGTCATATAATTTGCGTAAACAATCCCAAAAGCAACGCTGTTGAAAGATTTCATTCAACGCTCATAGAACATCTTAGACTCCTTGAAAATAAAAATCGCTTCAAGAATAAAACATTCCTAGAAAAACTCGACTTAGCAATTTTAGCTTATAACAATACTAAGCATACTATAACAAAATTAACCCCAAATGAAATACTATTTGGTAAAAATAATCAAATTCCATTAAAAACAATCCCACTTATTAATGAAGAAATTATACAAAAATATCAAACAGAACAAGAAGAATTATTCAAAATTATAAATGATAAAATAAAAATTGAGAAACAAAAACGTTATAAAGAAAACGATAATCCCTTACAAATAAAAGATACTATTTATGTTAAAGAAAATCCAAGATTAATAAAAAAATTCAAAAAACCCTTATTTAGAAAGTATAGAGTTCAACATTATAACCCTATACTCGGGAAAGTAAAAATAAGAGATCAAATAGGTGAAAAACATGTCCGAATAAATAGAATTAAACAATAAACTGTTGTTTCAGATGTACGGCTCAACTTACGGACATCTCAGATGATAATGGATTTCATTTAGTTAAACTAGGGAAAACCTTGATAAAAACTTCGGAACAAATAATTTACTTTAATTATAATATTACCCCTATTCATGATGAATTTATAAAAATAAAAACATTGAAAGAAACCCTTCTATTCCAAATTAAAGATTCAAAAGAAATATTTCAAGACTATATTAATATCTTAATATATAATTTTAATGATTTAGAAAATCAAATTAATAAAATATTTCATAAAATTTCAAAACGCGGTTTAATAAACGGAGTAGGAAATATTATTAAATCAATTTCAGGAAAATTAGACGCTTACGATGGAGAACGCTATGACAAAATTCTTGAAGAAATAAAAAATAACGAAAAATTATTACAGGATCAAACTAATCAAAATTTAAAAATTAATAAAGAAATGATTGATAAATTCAATAATCAAATCAAAAATATTATAATTAATGAAAATAGACTAAAAACTCAATTAGATGGAATTCAAGAAACCTTAGAGAAAGATATCAATTGGGTAGGAAAAATCGACGTTGAAAATAAATTTCAAAAATTATTATTTATTGTTCAAAGTTTAAATGATCTTACTAAACAAATAGAAATTAGTTTAACCTTTTGTAACTTGAGAAAATTACACACAAGTATTATTGACCCGAATAATATTAGAAAAATTACACAAAATAAAGACATTTGGCAACTAAATGAAATTATAGAAACTTACTGTCAACACGACAATGAACAGATACACTACCTTATTAATATCCCAATTTTTTCTTCCCAAACCTATGATTTATATCAATTTACACCCCTACCTTTTATAAAAAATAATACAATTCTTCAATTGAATGTAAAACAAACTATGTATTATATAAATAATAATAATAATGTTAAAATAAATAATTGTATTTTAGTTAATAAGATATATTATTGTAAAACTGAGTATATTGGTTTAAATAACTGTTTACTTAATATTTTAAATATTCAAAAGAATGATGATTGTAAATATCATACTCTAGAATCAGAAAATACTTGGGAAAAGATTCAAAACACAAATGAACTAATTATAATAAGCCCCAAGGAACAACAAATTCAAATTAATTGTGAAGGTAATACACTTAATAAAAAAATTAAAGGTATATTTAAATTAAAACTTATTAATAAATGTGTGGTAAATAATTTTAAGTTTGATACAATTCAAGAAACTTATAAAGAAATAATATTTGAAAACTTAAATTTTAATAATACGTTTCCACAATTAAATTCAATGAAATTAGATGAAATTAGTGAAGTAAATATAACAATTAAAGATTTATCACAGATAAAGGAAGTAAATTTACAAAATTATAACAATCATCACTTTTATATTATTTATATTATGTTATCTTTAATAATTTCTGTTGTTTTATTATATAAGCTTGGAAGTAAGTTTTTAAAAATTTGTAAAAGAAATAAGAAATTGAAAGGTAATAAAGAACCTATTGTAGAATTAAGTACTATTGCATAATAATTATTGTAAAATCTTAGAAGGGAGGAATTATGTATTGTTGTAATCCTATTCTACAATAATTATTATTATGTCAGCACTTCCTGCAGTACTTTTCCATTATGATGTGCTATGTAATAAAACCCCCTGTAACTTAGATAAGGTGTTCATTCTTCCTGTATTCTCTTGTCTCAACATATGTAACCTTGTGTGAAAATAAAATTAATTTTTTTCAAATAATTCAAACGAAATTATTTAATTTATATAGATATATATATATATATATATATATATAAAATTTCAAAATTTAATTTATGCCAAAACATCAATAACTATAACTAAAAGGGAGGTGCAAGGGCAGACGCCAACGCTACACTCTTGAGCGTTCGGATTGGACAAAATGATATAGAAAGGGGATTCCCCTAAAATGTCAAGAATCAAGAAATATCAAGAATTCTTGAATCAAGACAAGAAATACATTGTCAAGAAATGTTTAATTCCTTGTCTTGAAAATCAAGACTAAGACAAGAAGTGATCATTAAGACAAGATTTATTGTCTTGATGAAACACTATCGTCTGGTAAAAAATATTCAGAGCATATTATTTATTGTAAACGCGTTCATGTTGTTTACTTTTCGCACTCCAAATTGGTTTACTTTATGAATAAAATGTTTGTCCAGCTTCGTAGAATAGTGGAATGTAACATCCAGATTTTTACGGGACTTATTATTACACGCTTTTACTGCACGGTGCACTTTATTTTACGTTTTTCGCGCTGTTTAACTAAAATTTCGGTCATTTTTTATCTCAAAAATCGTTATTAATGCATTTATAACGGAATCTTCACCCTATTTTGTGTTCGAAAATAAAACGCTACATGTCAGATCCCAATAGTAACAGTCATAATGTTATTTCAATAATAGCAAACAGGGTAAATTAATGGAGTGCGATTATTTCCTCAAATCAAACAGAACCCTATATATTTCACGTAAGTAAATAATTTTACAAGCCACTATGTTTCATCTAGGGCCACTGCCTAATTTTACATTTAATTTATCGTTCTTGTTGATCAGTGTATTATAATGGTACAACTTTTTGCTATTTATAAGTAAACCATTAATCTTGAGCAAATATTGAAATGATTTGTGATATTAATTTGTTATACCGGAAGAAAATAGTCAAGGCCATTTAGATTTCTCTCTGAGTCCCTTTCAACCCTATTATATAATTTATATTATGTTTAGTACCGAAATTAACATTTTATTCTATATGCTAGAACAATGAACCAAAGAAATATCGAATAAGATTCTGCAATTGAACATCAATATTACAATAAATATTACATTTGAAATTTCCGGAAACATCCTCATAAATGGAAACAACTTTGTATGACATTTATTATTTAAGTTCACTGAGAAATTGCATTTGTTTCTTTCATATGTAATGAACATTTAATTTATTGATGTATTTTAATAACTTACATCCAATAATCCAATATGTTACCAAGGAGCTACTCACCCCCATATTGTTCATAGTGTAATAATATTTATTTATTTAATTAAACACTTACCGACAGAAATGAAATCCAACTATGGAACAGGAAAAGTAAAAATACACGATATTGTTACAAACTGAAGAAAGTACAGATATACAATAAATCACATTTGTTCACTGATGTGATACGATGTATTTTAAGGAATGTATATATTTCGAGGTGTTAAATTATATTTATAAAAAAACAATTGACAATAGTCGAAAACGAGGTCGAAAATAACTTTTCGACACTTAAAATAATGCTTCCTCCTTGAGACCTTTAATTTGATAGCAAGCAGTATTTAAATAACATTTGTAAAAAATCTGATGTGGCCAACACATAACCTCCCGCCCAATACTACTCTTAAACAGTTCAAAATAGTATTTGATACAAAAACATACCTTCTTATTTGTTTATTTTCTATTTATATTTGAGAATTTAAATTTTCTTTAGTTTATTTATTGCATTTTTTGACATATATTTCACTAAAAAAACAGCTTCACAATCACAATGACATGTGTCACATTTCGAAGAAAAAATTGGAAATTTTTAAATGTTTCCATGGTGTACTAGGAATGCAAGATTTGTGAATTCTAATTTCTTTATATTTTATTATCTCTAAATCTAAAGAAAATTAATAAAATTAGTATAATCAAAACACATGTAAAATTAAATATTCTTCAACTTTGAAAATAACATAAATTGTTGAAAAAGGAAATTTAACCGTGTTTTTCACAAAAAACTGTTAAGGGCTTCAAGTAAACTTCTACTTCCGGTTGCCCAATTTTATCCAAAATCTAATCAGCTCTTCATTTAAATATAAGAAGCAATAATTCACAAATTTGTATTTTTTTGGTGTTATAGTATTTGAGTTATGCGAGACGAAAAAATTGCCACAGACTACACACACACACACACACATACATACATACATACATACATACATACATACATACATACAGACATCATCGCGAAAATAGTAAAATCGTATTGTAGGTACCTAAAAACGTGCTTATTCATTGAAAACTCACTACCCAATTTTTTGACCAAAAACAATACCTCCCTTACCTAGAGGTAGGCGGGAGGTAAAAACGATTGACGGTGGTTCTATTTTATATACACGTGAGTTTAAATCTCCTCCGTGAGACTTTTAATTTGATACCAACATCGGCTTGATTTAAATAAGATTAAAAAAAAAACTGACGATCTTTCAAAATAACTTTTTGACATTTGAGTTCATCCTCCTCCGTGAGTGAGACGTCTAATATTTGGTACCAAATTTGATAGGATATTAGTTACATTTGTTAAAAAAAAAACGATACACTACGTATAATAAAGTAAAAATAATATTCTAGGAATTAAGATTAAAAATAAAACACTGAATGCAATCTTTAAAATTATTTTCAACATTTTTGTATTATATAGGTAATGTACTTAATTGAATTTTACCACCTACAAAACCTTGAGGTTGACAAACATCGACATCTGTTATGTTTTTTCGCGAAGGAAAATTACATCATCTATGAAGTGAATGATAATACATCGGACTGTGGATCGTGAAATCCTTAGTTCGAATCCCACTACCGAGAGTTGCCAATTTCAATTTACCACTGTGGTTCTCCCTCCAATAACAACTTTGGGGGCTATGACTGGACGGCTAGTAACCGCATTTCATAAGCAAAAATATATCACTCACGTAATAATCTGCGTAAGCAGAGTGCCGCACCCATAATGTGTAAAAGGCATGATGATATATTTATTAAATTTTAATTTTTAAAACAAAATATGATACTGTATACATTCCTTGTTGTTATTCCATCGTAAATTTGCTGAATAATGTAGAAAATAGTTCATAAACAAATAATTAGAGACGTTTTCGCTGCCGAATTTCTGTAATGTAGTAGTTTCTATCTCTCTCTGTGTAAGTATTAGGCAGTTTTCTGTTTCTCTTTCTGAATCCCAGGACTGCGTAATCTTGGCGGCGACCTACTAACGTACGTCTTGATGTTAAAAAAATTAAATAAATGTACGAAAGAAAATTAATTTTCTAAAATATGAACAGAAAATAAACAAATAAGAAGGTATTTTTCTGTATCATCAAATACTATTTTATACCGTTTTAAAGTTGTACGAGTATTGGGCTGAAGGTTATGTATTAGGCACATCAGTTTTTCTTACTATTACCATGCATGGGTAGTTTCTGTCGTCGGTTTTTTGACATTCATTTTCTCCATATTATCTAGTCTTTTTTACTTCTTACCGTATTGCACATGGTATTTAGGGTAGTGAATTTTAAAATTTGGATTTTCCTTTAAATCAGTATCATATTTGAAATTCTTGAAACATCCATTCCCATCGAATACGTCACAGTTTAATTCCTTAACTTCTGAAATTCGTTTCACTAGTTCTAATTGTTCACACGCATTCCTGCTTAGTATTGGTATGACATTTGCGTCTACTACTTTAAATTAATTTTTCTTGGTTTACTTTTCATGACGTATGTTGTTCCCATGAACGATTACACTAATTCAAATAATTCGCTTATTTATAAATATGGTCATCTGAAACATATTAAACTTATTTTTCATTTAAATTTACAGTGTATGATAAAAGAAATTAAAATGTGTTTTTGGTATATTTTTATTTGTTTCTCAAAAACTGTAAATGAAAATGGAAAATAAATTTAGTATGTTATAGACGATGGCTTTGCTATATATGATACATCTAGAGCTAGACAGAGATTACAATTTTGATAGTTTATGTCAAATTGAATTGATGAGCGGAGTTAGAATTAATTTTTTAACTTTGTTCTTAGCTTTGGAATTTTACAATTTATTTTTGTGTACATTAGGTACGAAACTAAATAGAACACTACTTAAAATAATTACGGGTGTGCAACGAAACATGGAATATTCGAGTTTAAAATGCAAAAACGAAAAGTTGTTTAACAGTTATTTGTATATCAAGGCACCAAAGTATATTTTTTTATTATGCACATGTAATTTATTCCCCGAGACGATTTACATTAAAAAATGCTCAAAACTTCAACATATATTCTGTCTCATCCAGCATTTCGAGTTACCTTAGAACATGATGTTTTGTTATTTTTGTTTATTTGTTTCATTCTTAACTGTCGAATTCACAAATTAGAAACATAATCAGATCACCAACCCCATGGTTACGAGTTTTGACCGTATGTGATGCATTCGCATGGGAGTGGTGTGTAACTAAAATTAGACACGGACAACCGTGGATGGATAGAAGATTGTTTTTTAGCCTCCTTGTTACTTTTTATTTTATATATATTGTATTTCGAAATTACAAAAATAAATATTAAGAATATATTATTTCAATTAAATAATGTTTATGTTTATATATATATATATATATATATATATATATATATATATATATATATATATATATATATATATACCGGGTGGAGCATCATACCTGTGTACATAGGCGATTAACATGAAAAAACAGTTTTTCCGTGCGCATTGCTCCCCAAATTATTTTAGGCAAAAATGCTTCAAATACATGTTGTAGAGCATAAAATTCTGCATCTAAATCAATAAACAGAATTACTTTTACATGCTTTGTAACGACAGAAATTAAATATGAAAACATGGAAAATTTCGTTGAAAATATAAAATAGCCATGGAATTGAAACAAAAATAAATAAATGCTTATCGTTTTTCTGTCTATTTGATATTTTACCCGTCAAATTAATCATTCATCTGTCAAATGTCAAAAATTTATTTATTTTTGTTTCAATTCCATGGCTATTTGATATTTTTAACGTAATTTTCCATGTTTTCATATTTAATTTCTGTCGTTACAAAGCAAGTAAAAGTAATTCTGTTTATTGACTTAGATGCAGAATTTTATGCTCTACAACATGTATTTGAAGCATTTTTGCCTAAAATAATTTGGGGAGCAATGCGCACGGAATAACTGCTTTTTCATGTTAATCGCCTATGTACACAGGTATGATGCTCCACCCGGTATATATATATATATATATATATATATATATATATATATATATATATATATATATATATATATATATATATTACTTAACGTCTACCTGCCGACATCAGCATTTCCCATCGGCCGCTATGTTACCGCGAGCTGAGGAAGATTCATATTTCATTTATCTCTGTACACATGTTTGTTTTATCTTGTATGTAGTTTTAGTATTCAGTCTTGTTGAAGTCTTAAAGCAATAAACATCTAAAAACTTTGCCTCTCTGTTTCTAATTTTAATTGAATAAATTAATTTAGTTAAAAATGGTAAAAAACTCCGAAATTATTGGTTTTGGGCATATGATACCCTTAATAATAAATGAAGGTAATACAAAAAGACACACAACAGAATAATAAAATATAGGATGTTCTATTTGAAAATTACGAGTTATAGTCATTTGAAATGTCTGTATAATAACATATAAAAAATATGTCAAAACAGTATAGTTACAGTTGTGCAGAAAAAAATTCTTCATTTTTACTATTAAAATAACTCCAGTACGCCTTTATAAAACAATGCGTGTATTCGGCCTTTTTTTAGAGAAAAAGCGGAAAAACTTGACAACACCGTGGAAAACCAAAACAAAATTCATATGTCCGTATAGGTGCATAAAATACAATTCAAAATATATAAACATATATAAAGTGTTCCATTTAAAGAAAGACAAACAATTCTCGCCAAGCCGTTACGTAACACCCTGTATATGTGAAAATAATTTAAAGTTATGCTCCTTTAGTAGTCGAATAAATTTTGTTAATAAATTTATGCTGTATTTCTAACGACAAGGGTGATATCAAAGACGGGCATTTCGATGACTCATGCTGTATAATTCACTATATTACATATTTCAATTCACGGCCGGTTTATTAATGTAAATTAAGAACACTATGTTGACAACATAGACCAGTATCTTGGCAATATTGATGAGTAAAGAGCTGTGTTAAACAAAAAACCTGTGATCTTTATAGCCATAGCCTAGCAATTTATGGGGTAAATAGCGCCGTGGTAACGTGTCGGACTGTGGATCGCGAGATCCTCAGTTCGAATCCCACTGCCGACAGTTACAAATTTAAATTTACCCCTGTGGTTCCCCCTCCACTAACATCTTTGGGGGCTATGATTTGACGGCTGGTAACCGCACTTCATACGTAAAAATATATCACCTACCGAGATCTGCGTAAGCAGAGTGCCACACCCATAATGGGTAAAAGGCGTGATGATGATGATGATATGACGAGATAACACAATCCACACACAGGAAACACGAGCCATGAGTCATTCAGTGAATTCTAAACAAATTAAAATATAACTTGTTACGTATACTTTTTTAATAATAGTAAATATTTATTTGTTACCTTTCGGTGTTTCAATTTCTACATTATTATTATTAATTTATTCTTTCTATTGATTTACAAAAATTATGAAAGTCGTCAGAATACAATAAAGAAATTAAATTACAGTGAACTACATTTTTTACAATAGTCATAATATTCTGAAGGAGAATAAAAACATTGACTTATTAACAGGGACTTCAATTTTGTTTTAAAAGTTTGCACTGTTTGTGCGGATCTTAGCTCAGATGGCAGAGTATTGAATAGTTCCAGGCCCATACATTCAGGAGATTTCCTTCCAATTATTAGCCTTTTGTTAGGGACTCTCAAATGATTTCTGTTTCTAGTATTTATGCCATGAATATCATTGTTAGTAGTAAATTTATTTCTATTACAATAAATGTATGTACAAAGTTGATAAACATACAACGAATATAATGTCATAATATTGTATTTTTTAAAAGTTCACGCCATGTGCTATTGTAAGGAGCATTGGCGAGGCATCTAATCACTCTCTTTTGGGCTATGAAGACAGAAACAGACACCGTACGATAATAACGAACCGACTTTGGCATAATAAAACATCACCAAATGACTTTCAGTTAATATGTGCCTTAAACTTCTTATTTGGAAGCACATTGTGTTTACTTTTGAAGTAACGTAAATACAATGTGCAATCCTATTTAGATTTTCGTCTATAAATAAACTCAGAAATTTAACACTAGTTTGTTTAGAGATTTCACAATCATTTATAAGCAAATTTAGATCTAAATGATTTTCATTTTGGTATGTGTGAAATCTTAAATAAAATGTTTTGTTAGGATTTAGATATAAGTAGTTACTATTATACCACTTCATCAAATTATTTATACTTTCATTGCATTTTTCGGTGAGCACAATGTCATTTTTATTTGAGACAGCTAGTGAGGCGTCATCTGCATAGAGTGTAGCATGGCAGTTATCAATCAGTGACTCACTAATGTCATTTATGTATAATATAAAGAGAATGGGAGCTAGAATTGTACCTTGTCCTACACCACAATTGATATTTAAATATTCGGAATTTACGTAACGTCCATCTGGTTGTTTGAGGGACACATATTGTTTTCTGCTTGTCAGGAAGCTGCGAAGCCAATTCAGAGATACTCCTCGAATACCCAGTTTATCAAGTTTATCATATAATTTGTTATGATTTATACAGTCGAAAGCTTTACTTAAGTCGCAAAATATTCCAGCTGGGCGTTCACCATCTTCAAGATGTGCTACGGTTTTACTAAGAAAATCCAAATTGATTATTAATTATCGCATTGGTTTTTTTTTTAGAAAGGATTCCAAACGTGCCAAGTAACAATACTCATATATTTTAGAGAACGTAGAGGTAATTGTTATAGGGCGATAGTTGTCAATTTTTTCTTTGTCATCTTTTTTATGAAGCGGAATTACTTTGTCAAGTTTCAATTTATCCGGGAACTTGCCTGATTCGAATGACAAGTTTACAAGATAAACTAAAGGTAAAATGATAGTTGAAATAACTGATTTCATTAGAAATGCAGGTATTTCGTCAGGACCTGTTGATCTTTTGTTTTTAATTTTATTATTAAGTAGGGAAAGCAGTTCCGTTTCAGTGTATGGCATAAGAACAAGTGACTGAGATTGAAAATCGTTGCAGACTACTTCTCCACTAACTTCATTTTGTGGAATTCTTTCTAAAATATTTAGAGGAGCATCTCTGAAAAGACTGTTAAACTTATTTGCAATTGACTGTGGGTCATTAACTAATTCTTCTTTGATTTTAATAGCGAGAGGGGCATGTTCACAAGTTTTTTTATTTGTAGTTAAATTTATGACCTGCCATGCGTTTTTGCTAATATTATCAGATGAAAATATTCTGTTTTGGTAATATTCTTTCTTTGTATTCGCAATCAAAAGAGAGTGTTTAGATTTTGCCTCACTGTAGTGCAGGGAAAGCTCAGGATATACACGTATTAGCTGAAACAGATTTTTTTAAGTTCTTACTTGATTTTCTAATGGTATCAGTAATCCAAGGTTTAATTATAGTTTTCTGAATCTTTTTAAAGGGAAAATTAATATTAAAATAATGTAAGAAAACATCGAGAAAATTATTAAAAGCATCATCAGAGTCCATTTGTTTGAACACATGAACCCAATTTTCTTTCTCGAGATCACTATAAAAATTTTGAATTGCGAATGTTTCAACTGCGCATGCTCCGCACCTCGGTGAATCCTTAGCTTAGCTTTACTGGGGCCTTGAGACAAATGTTGTTTAGCGATCAAATTACCCCGAGCGTAAATTCAAATACAGAACATTATTACCCCACAGTTTTTGAATATAGATCCGCAGACCGACAAATATCCAAAAATATAATTGATGAGGGAGATAATATCTATGAAAGAATTTATGTACGAATTTACATTTGGATGAATATGTCAGTAATATTCTTTGTTATATAGCAGAATTATATAATTTTTAAATTAATTGGAAAAGTAACTTGCGACGATTGTAAATTAATAATTTAAACAACGAATACTCATTTACAAATTTTGTTAATCGGAGAAGATTGTCTCTACCAAGTTAAGTTGTATTTCAAATTGTTGAAAAGTGCGAAAAAACTTTTACGTTATTGAAATCTGATTTTCAAACAATTAATTTTAATAAATTTGTAATTAGAAATTCCGTAGAACACTTTGGGGGAAATATTAATATATTTACACCAAATAGTAGGAACAGTTTAGAAATAGGGGAAGATCTTCATGAAATCCAAATAGTAAAAAAAAATTGTGAAATGTTTTTAAATATTCAATGTAAAAATATGCTAAAAAAGTAAACTTAAGTTTACAAGGGAATAAAGCCACTGTAAGATCAAAATTAAAAATATTAATTTTATTTTCTGTTTTGTGTATTATTAAAAAAATGTTAGGTACGTGTGTAAATATATAAATTTAAATAGTATTTATATATATATATATATATATATATATATATATATATATATATTAGGGTGGGTCGAAAAAAAAAAATATATATATATATATATATATATATATATATATATATATATATATATATATATATATATATATTAGGGTGGGTCGAAAAAAATTGATTTCGTTCTCTAGGGTCTAAAATGAAAGAGTTCCATCTAAAAAGTTGTGGAGATGTGCTGAAACATTTTTCTGATGAATACCCAGGCAGCACCGAGCACCTCAAGACGCCGTTTTTGCACTTTTTTTTAGATTCTGGCCAATAACTTTTTTCAATTTGCTTCAAATTGGCTAAATTTTTTTTCTGGTATTCCCAGATCAATCCCGAATAAGTCAATATAACCGACATTGGGGTTTACCCTTTCCTAAAGGTGAAGAAAAAATCCTCAAAGTATCAAAAAATCGGGTTTTTCAGGTATTTTGTTATTCCGTCCGTACTTTTGTTTCTGTGTACATCCAAAACATCAGATTCATTCATTGTATGATCTAAAGAATAGTTTCAGATCATATAAATGTGAAAACAGATGGCAGCATCTAGTTAAATCCAATGTTTATAGCCTATTTAATGTTGATATAAATATTTCTAAATGTGGTTCGTATATTTGATTTAAAATAGTTCAAATGAAATAAAATTAGGAATTTCCAATCTACAATATTATTTTTCTAAACGGGAATTGTTTTATTTTCGATATGTTGAATTTAAAATTTAAGAATGTCGAATTTTCTTTCTATTATATTTAATTTGTTCGAAACCAATAGCAGCAAACCCGATTTTTGGATACTTTGAGTATTTTTTCTTCGGCTTTAGGAAAGGGTAAACCCCAATGTCTGTTATATTGACTTATTCGGTATTGATCTGGGAATACCAGAAAAAAAATTCAGCCAATTTGAAGCAAATTGAAAAAAGTTATTGGCCAGAATCTAAAAAAAAGGGCAAAAAACGGCTTCTTGAGGTGCTCGGTGCTGCCTGGGTATTCATCAGAAAAATGTTTCTACACAACTCCACAACTTTTTGGATGGAACTCTTTCATTTTAGACCCTAGAGAACGAAATCTATTTTTTTCGACCCACCCTAATATATATACAGGGTGGTGACTTGGACAACGCAGCATAGGAATTACAATGGTAAATTCTTAGTGTGCAATTATTTGCTCCCCTAATTATTTTAGAGCAAAACTTTATTAAGATTTTATTTAGAGAAAAAAATTCTGGTTCTATTGATACCATTGTTTACAAATTTCCATGGTCCGGAAGAGGCAAAATCGAAAAAAATAAAATTAACTTTTTTGCTAAAATCAATGATGCCATGGAACAATTTAAACAATAAATAAAAAACAAGCGCGTTAACTTTTGCCCTTGGTTTTTGACGTTTAAACTAATTATTAAATTATTATTACAGCTTTTATAATGTATCCACTCAATTCAACGAAAAGAAATGATTAAATGGATTTATTCCGGAAATTAAATCAAACTAAAAGCTGATTACAACAATGTCATTTGGCAACAGTATAATTTAGGTTCATATTAAGTAACGACCCTAAACTTATTACAAATTAATTGAAAAACCATAAAAAGAGTATTGGGAAACAGGATTTTATTTTAACAACATATAAACAGAAAATTATAACAAATCATAGCAAATGTTCAAACAAACCACCATTTACCATAAAAGTGGCCCAACCTGTCGTAAAATTCTCGTCTGACATTTGCTAATTGTCTGTGATATTTTAGCACACTCAACTTGAATAGAATTTTTTAATTCTTCTAAATTTTGAAATTCTCTCGCCTCATTTCATTTTTCCATCATTTGGAAGCAAAATGTATTTCTTCTCGCCAAATCATGTTCTCGGAACTCTTGGTGAAAATGGTACTTATATGATTGGTATTTGTTTTTTTTTTAATTCGCAGTGCTCGGGAATGATGTATATCAAAACATTAAAGGTGTTCTCATTTTCCTCGTTCTGAATTAAATTCTGAACGTCATTATTACACTTGTAACTATTTATTACAGTGCCTGTAGTCTCAAACTTCAAAATTATCCTGTGGATAGTACTTGCTCGAATAGGCCGTTTCGGATATTTAACACCAAACATGGCACTTACTTCGCGTTCACTACTTCCGGAATAAAACCATTTAATCATTTCTACTTTTTCTTGTATTGAATACATTATAACAACGATATTTAATAATTTTAACGTCAAATGTTAGGCCGCTTGTTTTTATTTATTGTTTTATTTGTTCCATGGCATCAATGATTTTTGTAAAAAAGTTAATTTTAATTTCTTCGATTTTTTCTCTTCCGAACAATAGAAATTTATAAACAATGGTATCAATAGATGCAGAATTTTTTTCTCTAGATAAAATCTAAATAAGCTATTGCTCTAAAATAATTAGGGGAGCAAATAAGTGCACACTAAGAATTTACCATTGTAATCCCTATGTTGCGTTGTCCAAGTCACCATCCTGTATATATATATATATATATATATATATATATATATATATATATATATATATATATATATATATATATATATATATATATATATATACAACGCAGCATAGGGATTACAATGGTTATTTTTATTACTTATTTGTTTAAATTATTAAATATCGTTGTTATAATGTATTCAATACAAGAAAAAGTAGAAATGATTAAATGGTTTTATTCCGGAAGTAGTGAACGCGAAGTAAGTGCCATGTTTAGTGTTAAATATCCGAAACGGCCAATTCGAGCAAGTACCATCCACAGGATAATTTTGAAGTTTGAGACTGCAGGCACTGTAATAAATAGTTACAAGTGTAATAATGACGTTCAGAATTTAATTCAGAACGAGGAAAATAAGAACACCTTTAATGTTTTGACATACATCATTCCCGAATACTGCGAATTAAAAAAAAAAAAAACAAATACCAATCATATAAGTACCATTTTCACCAAGAGTTCCGAGAACATGATTTGGCGAGAAGAAATACATTTTGCTTCCAAATGATGGAAAAATGAAATGAGGCGAGAGAATTTAAAAATTTAGAAGAATTAAAAAATTCTATTCACGTTGAGTGTGTTAAAATATCACAAAGACAATTAGCAAATGTCAGACGTTGGGCCATTTTTATGGTAAATGGTGGTTTGTTTGAACATTTGCTATGATTTGTTATAATTTTGTGTTTATATTAGACCGGGAGCCAGCAACAAAAAGCACGTATGATAAGTCCAAAGCTGAATCTTTTTGAGAAGTTAGCTAGTGTCATGGTTAACACGGAAATACAAGTATGGCGGCCTGTAGGTGTCGTCGTTGCGCTGCGCATTTTTTTAAATTTGTCAAAAAAAAACTATGCCTTTGGGAATGAGTACAAAGTTAATTCTTGTTTTATATTGTATATTAGATAGCTAAAGTATGAAAGAGTTGTATGCCATACCGATGCGGCGTCTCAAACCGTTCGCCATATTGAATTAAAGGTGTCGTTTTTTTATGTCCTCTTGGAATATGAGTCCAAAGTTAATTTCTTTGTACACTTATGGAAAAAATCACCGATGCCGATCACGCCATACTGTTTCGGTGTCTCTGAGTGCCCGCCATACTGATTCAAAGATGCCAAATTTTTCATTAGTTGATGTATCATATATACAAGTATGGCGGTTCGCTTTTATATTCCCAGTGGTCCAATTCGACGAGTAGATGCGATGCCATACTAACAGAAAGTATTTAAAAGGGCTCCATACTGTAAAAACTAATTTTATTTCGAAATTTTATATCATTGGTAATCGTTGGAAAAATATTATATATTATATATAAATATAAATGTTTATTAGACAAACTTTAATGACAAATTAGAAAAAATATAATTTATAATAGAAATAAAATACAGTATATTTAGCTTAACCCTCTATTGCATACTGTTCCCGAACGGGAACATAAAATTGAAAAATTTTCTTTTCTTTTCTTATGCAGTTTACATTCATGGCAATCATGTTGTAACATTTGGGAACATTATATACACTTTGTCAATTGCCAATTAGGTCATTCCTCCCAATTTGACCAACCTAAAAAAAAAAAAATTTGAACTGGAAAAAGGATAATTTCAGAAACTGAGATATAAAATGTAAAATTTGAAGGAAGCAGCTTATTACCTGCTGATATATTACAGCTAAATACACTTTTACAAAATTTCCAAAAAAAATTTTTTATCTGGTGTTTTCCTAGAAGAGGTTGTTTATCAAACAATTTTGTATAGTACGCAAAGACGACCCAATAGACCAAAGTTCTATTCTATATATTTGTTCATAATGTTTCCAATAGTGAATAAAACTTAAAAATTTTTTTTTTTATTTTTGGAAAAAAATTTATGTAACACACTTATTTGAAATATATGAATATTTCTTTTGTAAAAAATAATGATCGCTAGTAAGAACGCTGATTAAGGGCGACTAACTAGCAGTTGACTATCTGTGTTTTTCAGCTGTCAAACCTTCTTACATGATTATTGAGAAAAATATTTGAAATAGATGTGGTAGAATATTTAATTCTGTATGTCTTTTATTCGAAGCTTATATATCTAAAATAATTTAGGAACGCTTGACAGCGTAAAATAAAGTTAGTCAACTGCTTGTTAATCACTCTTAATCGGTTGTTCTTACTAGCAGTCAATGTTTTTGAGACCTAATTTCAAAAAAATAATAATTCATGCAATAGAGGGTTAAGATATATTTTTTTGAGGCTAATTATCATCCTCGTTAGATTTCACCGCTGTCCTTATCCGATACTATGTGGTAATCAAATTCATCAAGTGAATCCGTAGCTTCACTAATATTATCATCGTCTTTCTCTTCATCAGAATCTCCATCCGTGTCCTCATCAGAGCTTACAGGTTTTGCAATTGTTCTGAATTGGTGATATTCAATTACATAATTATAGAAAAATGTAAAACTAACGGCTTTGTTTATTTGTTATTATTGACATTTCTAAGTTTTTTTTTCCGAATGATTATAAAATGTTAATTTATATATTAACCTTCATGTTCATTTAGCTGTTCATCATTCTGATGATTGGCGTTTTATTGCTTATATTTTTAATGACAATTTCATTTATTGTTGATGGCATTATATCGCCGTTGAACCAGTGGAAACTATGAGCGCCTTCGGACAATTTGTGGCAATACTTGTAATAGAAATAAATACTCTCATCAGTAACGTTTATTTTTTTTTAATATTAACATATATACAAAAGTCAACATAATTAAAATAACTGAATTAAATTCACCATTTTTTTATGATTTTACAACTTTACATGTTTATTCCTTGCCTTACATATATGATATCGGTATGGCACATATATATTTGTACTCCAGACATTAAAAATGGCTCAAAAAAGTTAGTATGGCACTTAACCTTGTTATACAACCCACTTGTAAAAATTTTATAATTTTAAATGTTAATAACTTAAGTTAGAGACATACAGTCAGTATGGCACACATAGACTCGTCTTTGAGACATTAAAATCTATTGAAAAACATTTTTTCCAGATGTGTGCCTATGATACATCCATTAATGAAAAATTTGACATCTTTGAATCAGTATGGCGGGCACTTAGAGACACCGAAACAGTATGGCGTGATCGTAATCGGTGATAATTTTTTTTTCATCAATGTACAAAGAAATTAACTTTGGACTCGTAATCCAAGAGGACATAAAAAAATGACACCTTTAATTCAATATGGCGAACGGTTTGATACGCCGCATCGGTATGGCATACAACTCTTTCATACTTTAGCTATCTAATATACAATATAAAACAAGAATTAACTTTGTACTCATTCCCAAAGGCATAGTTTTTTTTTTGACAAATTTAAAAAAATGCGCAGCGCAACGACGACACCTACAGGCCGCCATACTTGTATTTCCGTGTTAACCATGACACTAGCTAACTTCTCAAAAAGATTCAGCTTTGGACTTATCATACGTGCTTTTTGTTGCTGGCTCCCGGTCTATATGTTGTTAAAATAAAATCCTGTTTCCCAATACTCTTTTTATGGTTTTTCAATTAATTTATAATAAGTTTAGGGTCGTTACTTAATATGAACCTAAATTATACTGTTGCCAAATGACATTGTTGTAATCAGCTTTTAGTTTGTTTTAATTTCCGGAATAAATCCTTTTAATCATTTCTTTTCGTTGAATTGAGTGCATACATTATAAAAGCTGTATTTAATAATTAGTTTAAACGTCAAAAACCTAGGGCAAATGTTTACGCGCTTCTTTTTTATTTATTGTTTAAATTTCCATGGCATCATTGATTTTAGCAAAAAAGTTAATTTTATTTTTTTCGATTTTGCCTCTTCCGGACAATGGAAATTTGTAAACAATGGTATCAATAGAACCAGAATTTTTTTCTCTAAATAAAATCTTAATAAAGTTTTGCTCTAAAATAATTAGGGGAGCAAATAATTGCACAGTAAGAATTTACCATTGTAATCCCTATGCTGCGTTGTCCAAGTCACCACCCTGTATATATATATATATATATATATATATATATATATATATATATATATAAATTAAAAACAACAAAATGGGAACGCGATTTCTTGTTTCTACAGGGAAATTTTCTATCGGCGAAAAACTTTTCGTTATGGAGCCTAATACATAGCGACAAAGTTGTTGAACGCATATCAAAGATGTTTTTTTTATTAAAACATTGTTTTTCTAAAATAAACTGGTTCCGAGTAAAATGAATGTAAAGTTCAAGAATGTTTATGTTGCTGCGCGATACGTGCGGTCGTGCTAGCTTAAATTGCAAGCCGAAGTTCTCTTTTGTTACTCGATGCGCTTTATATAGTATATAGTACAGTATAGTAGAACATTTTTAAAATATACATTTATGCTGCTCTCAATGCAGAACTGTATGATAGCAGCACCACCAACTACCTAATTTCGAGAATGTCAGAAGGTTTTTGTAAAAAAAAGGCCGGAGTGTTTTATCAAATTTAGTTGCTATTTTTATATTTTCCGCTTGAAAAACATGTTGGATTCTAATCGATAGCCCTTTCTAATAAGTAATGGAACTATATTTTGCCTGTGTTGATGTTTGTTCTTCGGCTACAGTTTGTTGATTCGGTGGCCTGTTTTCAGTGCTGAAGAGTAATTTATTTATGATAAAACACTCAGGCCTTTCTTAAATAGAACTAAAGAAAAAATATAACCACTACAGAGGAGCAATGTAATTTACAAATTCAGTGTGCGAATTGTAATAAGCAATATATTGGAGATATTTGTCAAACTTTAAAATCCAGGCTAACGCAACATAAAAGTGACATTAAAATCCCTAGTAAATGCTCTGCAATGGCTGAACATTGTAGGCAGCTAAAACACAATTTCAATTTCGTAAATATTTACTCTATTATTCGAATAATTTTGTAGATATCGAATTATTAGAATAGTTGTCAACTATCGAAAAATTCAATAGTTTTTATTCAATAGTGCCCATCGAAAATAATACCTAACTTTTAAGAAAACAAAACTAAAAACAACCAATTAAATGGCAAATTCGATTTTGTGTTTACTCCCGCCAAATCTGTCAATAACTTTGTCAACATTTATTGATATGTCTCGGTTTATATTCAGTATTGCTAAACAAGTAGGTCTCTCCTGCAGCATGTTAGACCTAAGCCAAGTTTTTAATCTACGAAGATATGAAAAAGTTGCCCCAGCGCTAGCAACGCTTACGGAAAGGCAACATAATAATTATAGTATGCAATAAATAGGTGGAAACAATTCTTGATTGATGAATTTCATTACATTTTTAGTATTCTATCAAAATTCTTGGGGGGTGTAAGGGCGACCGCCCTTGTCGCCCTTCCACCCAAGGATTTTGTAATTTAGACTTGAATAGCGACAATAACAGCGTGATAAAAATAATAATTATATTTGATTAAAGCTAATTTTTCAGGTGGTAAGAAAACATTTGGGGTTGGGCTCATATTAGCTACAATTAATATCTGAATCATTTTTCTTTATTTTATATCGTTTAGAAGTTGTTTAAGCAGAAGATTATGTTCTGGGCACATCGGATAAGTTTTAAATGTCAAATAAATCATAACATAGTCGAGGCCATCGTCAAGGTTGCAGTCACATGTACAAAACATAATAAACCGCAAATGCAATTCCTGTAAAACCCCAGTGCCACAGTTCCGCTCAAAGAAGTATCGTTTATCAATACCCGCTCACATATCCACAGAGTTATCAAGACAGTCTGTGTGTGTGTGTCAGTGTGTCCTGTGGTGGCACGATATGGGAAACAATGAAACAAATATAACAGTTCCGCGCGACACCCGGCTCCGCATTCCACCGACCCACATCAACGTCAAGTCAAATGCGCGCGGCTACGTGGTGAAGTTGGAAGTGCATTCTATTAGAATTCAAGGGTGATTCCCTCTGCAGAGGGCAGAAATTCAACGCTTTACTTGGAACGACACCGAAATAGGTGAGTTCACATCAAATAATATTTATAAAATACTTTTTAACAAAAAATTAAAACGACGAAAAAAGAAACTGTAAGCAAAAAATAAAATAAACCTCTTTGAGATGGCGTTCGTTGTTGTTTTATTTGGCGCCGACTCAAAATTAGTTATTAAGGCTAAAAAAGTTTATTTAATTTTTCGCTTTACAGTTACTTTTTTCGTCGAATTATTTTTTGTTAAAAAAATTTTATTTTTAAATTTTTTGTAGCTACCTATTTTTCTACACTTAGGGGTGTAAACAAGAATGATCGAAATCGAGAAATTGCGAGTAAATCAGGGCTCGAAAGCGATTATCAAATGACGTCATCACAGGGGGCGGGGGAGGTGTCTCCCGGTTTATTTTCTGAGTACTTCACCTATACAGGATGTTCAGAAAACTACTGATAAGCTTCAGGTAGAACGATTCTTTAGATAATTCGGCTTTTGGAAAGGCCGTATACGAGTAATTTTTTTGCATTAGGATTATCGAGTCAGAATTAACCTAAAGCTTATCAGTACTATTCTGCACATCATGTATAAGCAAGGTACAAAATTTGGTGCTGGTATCCGGAAGTGATATATTGCCACAATTTTCGACACTAACAGCGTACACTACTCGAAAATAAAAACTCCATAGTGTAATGCACGCTTAAGACTGTTTCGCTTTGTGTTGACAACGTCAGATTTTTAAAAATTGAACTTAGTATTTTAATTTTTTTATCCATATTTATCGTAATTTTATGTACGGAACTATGGAAGTAACAGCTGGCAAACAAAACAAAAAATTAACTGTACGGTGCAGAATAACAAGAAATCTCTCAAGGTTATCTAAAAATAAATTAACAGTAATTATGTTAAAAGATATACTATATCATTATTGTAATCGCCAGTGGCGTGCAGTGAGTTTTGGGGAAGGGTAGCTGTAAATATATTTTAAAAAATAATTGAAGAAATATAGTTAGTGTTTTATTTATTTTACACTTATCTATGGCATTATGTAATTTCAAATAAAAAAAATAATTTAACCCCTAAGCCTTAATATACAACATACGTATTTCGTTATCATTGTCAGTAGAAGCAAAAGGGATAGAACCAACATTATACAACTTGTAAACCAAGCCAGTGGTCAAGATTGAATCCAAATTGAAAAATTAAATACCTAATCGATACTAAAGCGAAGCAATCAACCGTGTCGGAATAACCAATAATAATCAGGAAGATAACTTTAAACGCTTTAATCCATCTAATATGTAATTCTCTAGTAAATCAAACAATTTAGTACTAAAAAATAATTCCGCCAATTATTATAATTAAAATTTGTGTGTTTTTATATATACAGGTTGTCTATTGTTGTTAGAAATTCAGCATAAATTATTAACAGAATTATCTGCTTATGATTTCTTTTGATTTGTATTAGCAAAATAGAATTAAATAAACCGTAATTTATCTATAATATGTATAATTATTACTTCTTAATTGTTAAAGATGGAAAAATAAAATTTACTTCGTAACTAGCACTGAAACAATTTATTCGTGAAGCGCTTTGATACAGCATGGCCTTCGATGGTGACGTCACCACTGGCAAGCTGGAGGCCTGTATATCCGAGCGATTCGCGTGAATTCGACCTTTTTTTAGAGAAAAACTGAAAAACTTGGCAACGCCGCGGAAATCTAAAACAAATTTCTTGTGTCCGTATAGGTGTATAAAATACAATTCAAAATATATAAAAATATACAGTGTGCCCCATTTAAGGTACGAATGCATTAGGATCTCGAGAATCGTAAGATATGCGAGGTTGGTTAAATTAGACGAAAGTTGCCTGTTTAGTAGGGCAGTTTGAACATGTATTTGTTTTTCCAATTGAATGCATAGGTCACTAGATATTGGCTAAAATATAAATTTTGTGATAAATCTTTCTGCTGATTACTTTGTTAAATAATTTAATACGAGATTCTGGTTTGCACTTCCTTATGACACTTTTTAATGGTGAATATTCAGAAGTACCCAATTTTTTTTTTAATCTTAACATTTTAGAGTTTGATGATACAGAAACATACCGCCTTATTTAAGAAATTAAATTATATTTCGTATATTTATTTAAATTTTTGACAAATATTTCACTTAGAAAACAGCTCCACAATCACAATGATTTGTGTCACATTTCGTAAAAATTTTATAAGTGTTTCTATGGTGTACATGGAATGTAAGATTTATGAAATTTAATTTCTTTATATTTTATTATCTCCTAAACTTATGAAAATTAATTAAATTAATGTAATCAAAACTGACGTAAAATTTAACTACAACAATAAGTTGTTGAAAAATTAAATTTAAACATGTTTTTGTCACGGAAAACTATTAAGGGCTTCTAGTGAACTGCTACTTAAACAGTTTTATCCAAAATCTAATCAGCTCTTCATATAAATACAAGAAGCAAAAAATACACAAAATTGTATTTTTTGGATTTATAGTATTTGGTAGGCGAGAGGTAAAAAAATTTCAAATAAAAATTCAGGCCAATATTCTACTATACATATTTTTTAAATATAACAAACTTCATATAATTTCTTTATTTACATTAACTATCACTTTCTCAAAAACTAATCTGTACATAAATTGACTTCCGAATTCTAAATAAGAATTTTGATATGGAAATCGTCATTAGATTTTCAGTTATCGTGGACGAAAATCGCACATAGTACATTTTCTATATATTTTATGTTTCCCGTCCTGGTATCCTGGTGCCTTCCTAATCTCACAGCATCACAGCCTATGTTGGTCCTTGTACATATTTGATTGCATCTGTTGCAGACATGCGGCCATCTATATCTACAGTCTTATTGGCAATCTGTGTCATAGTGACGTGTGCTGTTAACACGTGGAGCTACTGCATCCAAACAGGAATACCAAGAAACAATCCTTTCGAAAACGCCGCGTACCGGTACGAATGTAGCCACATGTCCCCCGAACAATACAAAACTGAGATCAGCGTTGCCATGGACACACTGCAGGTGCGCCATCTGTATCTGCACGACATCCGCTTCCATGTTTTGGACAACACAGTGTTTGACAACAGCAGATACGCTGCAGTGCACAACTTAACCTTGAAGCAGTGCAGCATTACCAACATAACGACTGACAGTTTTAACAAGTTCTACGAGTTACGTTATTTGTATATTTTAGATAATAATTTGAAATACTTTAGCAGTGAATTTATTGAACCACTTCATAATTTGAAATTGTTAGACGCAACGAATAATAATATCCAACAATTAAATATAAATTGCTTTCAAAGAGCAAGTTTTAATGACCTAATTATAATCAATAATTCGCTCTCGGTTATACCAAAGGATACTTTTACTAGCTGTGATTATTTACATATGATAGATATGTCTTTTAATCAAATAGATACTGTTGAAAAAGGAGCCTTCATTGATTTGTATGTTTTAAATACATTATTTTTACATAATAATAAATTAACTACTGTACACACAGACACTTTTACAAATTTAACCTCTTTGCTACAAATTGAAATCACTGGCAACGATTTGCAACGTTTAGAGCAGAATTGTTTCAATGGACTTGGTAGTATAACATTTTTAAATCTATCCAACATGAGTATAAATCATATAAGTACAGGTTCATTTCACGGTCTGAGCAATCTGTCCATTTTAAATTTAAGTTCAAATAGAATTGAGACATTGCCTTGTGAAATATTCGATCCAAACAACAAAATATCGGAGCTCGACTTAAGCAGCAACCTCCTGGTAAACCTCCAAATTTGTGCGTTCCAGTCATTATTTAATTTAGACTCATTGCATCTGAACCGCAACAAAATATCAACTTTGAAAGTTGAAACACTTTCAGCTTTGACCAACTTACGATATTTGGATATTTCCCACAACAGGTTCAGTTTTCTAAATGAAGTTGTGTTCCATACGCTGGAACGTCTGGAAGTTGTCAACATAAGTGCAAATCGGTTTAAATTCCTTGATCCCCAGAGCCTCTTTTCACATTTAAGACACTTGAGGCAGGTAGACTTATCTGAGAATGTTTGGTTGTGTCACAATTTAACATTGATTTGGAAATATCTAAAATCACGGAACATTTCATGCAATAGTAATATTCTAAATTACGAGAGTGAGAATATCGGAGGAATCGAGTGTTTCGACGACTTAGAAAACACTGTAAACACTACACAAATAAATACAGAAATGAACGAGTTATTGAAAGTTGATAAATATTCAAATAAATTACTCACCAAGTTGACGAACATTTTAAACAATACAATGTATATTCTAAACAACACTGTCCAAAATAATCATAAAAATGTAACTAACATATATTTGTACAACAATGTTAATAGTATGAATAATAATTCCCATATTGCCAGTACCTCACACAACAGAGATGTTCTACAAAATGTTAATTCAGATGCAATTTACAAACTAATTTTAGCTCTTGTCATAGTTTATATTTCTTACAAATTTACAGCATTCGTTTATAAATTTTACAAAGAGAGATGTTTCAAAAATAAAAAAATACAACAAAGTCACTACACAAGAACAGAAATAGAAGTCTTGGACACTAAATGATTAATTGTTGGATGAATTTTATTGTAAGACTAAAATATTTACAATATTGTAATAGTTTTCCGTTTAGCAATTATTTAATTTTAATATAGAAAAAATATAAAGACACATTGGTCGCTTTTTTAATGACGTAAGAATTCCACAATACATTTTCGTTTATAAAAACTTAATACTATCAACACACACTTTGCAATCTAATAAAATTTAAAAAAATCTAATGCTGTTTAATGCTGTGCGCGCAGATATATCAACTGTTTTATATTAACCTTGAATTATTTACCAATATTTTTACTAATATTTAGGAAATGTAGTTTATAGTTTATATAAATTTTGCCGTTATAATAAGTTGATGACACCTTACCTATTTGACAATATAGTATATTGGTGAACAATGATATATTCATAATGGTGGTAGAAAACAATTTTATAATAATTTATACATGTTCAAGTGTTTTAAAATATATATATTTTTCTAGTAATTTCTGCTTCTCTTTCTTTTATACGAGGGTCGTTCAATAAGTCCTTAGAAAAAGTAGAAAAAACACTATTTTGGGTAGATTAAATTAAATTAAAGCGACTGTGCCTTGTGATATGCCTGTAGCCTCAACTATTTCGCGCACTTTGATTCGTCGGTCACTTAAAACCATATCGTGGATTTGGTCAATCATTTCGGGGGTAGACACTTCTACAGGGCGTCTGGAACGATGTTCATCTTTTGTGGGTGTACGGCCACGTTTAAACTCATTCACCCAATTGTAAACAGTTGCAAACACAGGAGCAGATGTGCTAGTAGAGTGCTCAGCGTTACAAAAAGCGTCAAAAAATGGGTTTTGTGGGGGAATCGGTGTTACAAGCTGAAATTTTCACACATGAAAGTTAATGACCTAACAAACCAAAATCTCGAATTTGTTAAAACTTAAGCTTGGCATAAGGGCACTAGAATCAAAATTCGAGTTATATATATAACTGTAACGAGAAGAAAATTCTGAATTTGATCAAATTAAAAAACGGCTATCTTTCGTGGCCGGTCTATTTTTAATTATTTTTTGAAATATACTCAATACATTGTGGCTTACGTGTTGAAAAAACTTTGAATCGAATTTACTCCAAAAGAATGACGGAAAAAATTATGCAAAATTAACAAATTTTTATGTTTACACTAAATTATCTCAATATCTAAGGCGTAAATCAAAAAATTGTATTCTTTATAAAATTTTCTCTCATATTTTAGGGATGCAATGGTATACTTTTACTAATAATTTGTTGCCAGAAAGTGGCAATAAAATTATATAATTTATACATATATCGTATATTTTTAATTCTTAATTAATACATGTATTAAAATTATAATAAACCCCAATTATTATTATTATTTTTTAAATATTTGTTGCGTCTGCAAGAGAGCGCTGTGGCGTTGAACTATGGGATAGAAAGAGATGGTGTAGTGGGAATATAGAGAGGGAGATATCACTGAATAAGTGGGGTCAGCGGAACGCTGAGCGCTGGACGGCATGCATGAAAACGTGTTATTTTATAATTCATTAAATAATGCGAATATCATAACTCCAAAAATTATAAAAAAATATACCATTGCATCCCTAAAATATGAAAAAAATTTTATAAAGAATACAATTTTTTGATTTACGCCTTAGATATTGAGATAATTTAGTGTAAACATAAAAATTTGTTAATTTTGCATAATTTTTTCCGTCATTCTTTTGGAGTAAATTCGATTCAAAGTTTTTTCAACACGTAAGCCACAATGTATTGAGTATATTTCAAAAAATAATTAAAAATAGACCGGCCACGAAAGATAGCCGTTTTTTAATTTGATCAAATTCAGAATTTTCATCTCGTTACAGTTATATATATATAACTCGAATTTTGATTCTAGTGCCCTTATGCCAAGCTTAAGTTTTAACAAATTCGAGATTTTGGTTTGTTAGGTCATTAACTTTCATGTGTGAAAATTTCAGCTTGTAACACCGATTCCCCCACTAAAGTGAAAATTATTGTTCTCTGGCACTCTACTATGCCATGAACTTCATCCAACTCAGCTTTAGTTTCTTTCGGCGTTAAGCCTTTTAAATACAAATGTTTAATCACCGCTCGAGACTCACTCTTATCCATTATTATAAACAATAAAAGTTTTTTACTACAATTGACAACAACAATGAAACTACGTGACGGCTAAAGCTAAAAGTCTAATAGTTGACTAGTAAGGAGTGCTGCTTACTGGAAAAAATTCATTTTCGATACTAAGAGCACCATCTCTTGGATTTTCTAAGGACTTATTGAACGACCCTCGTACCTTCTTTCAACCTTCATAAATAACAAAACGTGACTTGATTCAATATCTCTAGATAAATAAAAAATTGCTATGTTTCGGCATGAGTAGAAGTATTTTTAGTCACTGCACGTTTTTCATATTTAATTATTTACTGACTTTTTTTTGTCTAAAAAAGAGTAATTTTAATTTTGCAACAATGGTCAAAATTAGAGATACCGCGGTGTTAAAGGAAGCTGTCTCTGCTGTACTTGGTGACACCACCTTTATTGACGAACATGTAAATAAAGTTGTTCAGCGCTTAAATAAAGAGTTAGAGGATCAAAAGCGATACTACGAGGATCAGTGGCGTGCAGTGAGTTTTGGGGAAGAGAAGCTGTAGATATATTTTTAAAAATAATTGATAGAATATAGTTAGTGTTTTATTTAAATACTTACCTACGGCATTATGTAATTCATAATGAAAAATATAAATTTAACCCCTAAACCATGATAAAAAAAAACTATATACGTATTTCGATAACTAAGTTATCATTATCAGTACAAGCAAAAGGGATAGAATCAATATTACTCTACTTATAAACCATGCCAGTGGTCAAAATTGAATCCAATTAAAAAAAAATGGCAAACTTTGTATACGCATTAAATAGATGTTGAGTGTTTTCAGATTTAAATTTGTATATGCATATTTAAATAAAAATGATACATTTTTAATTTTGCATTTTTCTCAAATATTTTGTATTATTTGGTCATTACATGTACACATGATTGAATTCAGAAAAAAATACTGAATCGAATAAGCAAATAAAAAAAGTAGGTTGCCATTTAAAATAAGAAAGTTGCACCCCGCATTTTGAGAACCACTGGTCTAAAAAAATTCTTTTTTCGCTCATTTTAATTGTCTTATAATATAGAAATTGTTTGCTAATTTAACCGACCTCGTAGCTCTTATAGTTCTCGAAATAGCAATAGTGTACCACTTAAAATGAACATCCTGTATATATATATATATATATATATATATATATATATATATATATATATATATATACAGGGTGTAAATCTAAAAGCGGGCCATAGGCGTTTAACATGGGAAATCAGTTTATCCGTGCGCAAAAGTTCCCAAATGGTTTTAGACGAAAATGGTTCAAATAAAAATTGAAGAGAATTTAATTCTGCATCTAAATCACTAATCAGATTTTATTTTACACGTCTTGTAACCCGTAAAATCGACTTTAAAGTTTCATAAATATTGCTCATTTGTAGTGATAGCCATGGAATTGAAACAAAATTACAAACAATTACATGATGTTTGAACTGTCAGAAAAGATTGTCAAACTTTATAACTACTGTTTTCTAATAATTTCAAGTTAATAATTGTCTTGCAAAAGAAACTAAATTCATAAGAATGAATAATTTTAATCATGAAGAAAAGCTGCAAATAATAAAATGGTTTTATTCAGGAGAGGGTTTTAGAAAAATTCAAGATTTAAGTGTTTTGTGGACGCACCATCGAATTCCGAGCAAAACTATCTACTATTTGAAAGATTTATGAAGAAGTTTGTAGAACTGGTACGTTTAATAAAGGGCTGCAAAATACAAATGTACAACGTAATTCTGAAGAAAATGTGCTTGCATGAATTTAAGAAAATCACTCTTTTAGTTTACGAGAAATCGCAGCAGAACTTGGAATCAGTCATATGAGAGTATATTGGGCCATATAACCATTAAACATAAGTGGTGCGGGAATGTGTGCATTTTATGCGGAATTCTAACTTTTGAAATCGAGATATCTCATGAATGATGATCAATAGAATAGATAGAGCCCAACACTTACGCAGCGATGCCCCTGTTTCCTTCAAATCAAAGTGTATCTCGTGTAATTAATGGAATTTGTAGCTGCTAATCCGTTAATATAACGCTGAAATACTCTCGGTATTTGTGCCAATAGTAGGTGGAAACTAATCCGTTAAATTAACGTGCCACGTAAACTAAATCACTTTTTAAAACCTTCAAATTTCCCCAAAAACTATCTCCTGTGACCAATTCCACGCTACTCGCTAACAAATTCTTACACGAATTCCTGTTACTCGTTTGAACTCTTCAATTTACATTTCCTCGACTTTAAAATCTACCCATCATTAAAACTATTATTGACATCTGTTGGCTCTTTTCATCAATCGATCGCGCTGACAATGCAGTAATCTTTATTTTTGATTTACATAGAAATCAAATCGTAACAAAACCTCGATGATTTTCAGCATTTTAGGCGGTAAAATTTAAATATTTATGTAATACAAAAAGGTTGAAAATTATTAACAAGATCGTTTTAAATATTCTTAATCAATTTCAAAATTTTCTTTTTAATCAAAATTCATTGAATTGACAAAAAGTTATTTTGAACTATTGTCAATTGTTTTTTATAAATGTCATTTAAATCCTACCGTGTTTCGTATCATTAAAAGTTTCACGCATAAGATTTAAATTCAAGTGTCATAAAGTTATTTTGGATGATCGTCAATTTTTTTTATATATGTTACTTAAATCCTGCCGTATTTGGAACCAAATTACAGGTCTCACGAAGGAGATTTGAACTCTAGTGTCATAAAGTTGTTTTAGACGATGGTCAATTGTTTTCTATAAACGTTATTTTAATCCTACCGTGTTTGATATCAACGTAAAGGTCTCACGCATATTATTTAAACTAAAGTATCATAAAATAATTTTGGACGAGTGTCAATTGTTTTTTATAAATGTTATTTAAATCCTACAGTGTTTGGTATCAACTTAAATGTCTCACTCATGAGATTTAAACTGAAGTATCAAAAAGTTATTTTAGACGAGTGTCAATTGTTTTATATAAATGTTATTTCAATTTTACCGTGATTGTTACCAAATTAAAGGTTTCACGGAGGAGATTTAAACTCAAGTGACATAAAATTATTTTGAACGATTGTCAATTGTTTTTGTAAATGTTATTAAATTTCTACCATGTTTGGTATCAAATTAAAAGTCTCACGCATTTAAACTCGTGTCATAGAGTTATTTTGAACGATAGCCAATTGTTTTTTATAAATGATATTTAAATCCTACCGTGTTTGGTATCATATTAAAGGTCTCACGGAAGAGATATAAAATCAAGTGTCAAAATGTACTAACATGAAAGCGAGGAACGAAGTGACGAGCTTGCTTCGCCGATATACTGGACATGGAAGCAAGGAAAGAAGTGACGCGTTTGCTTTGCCGGTTGTTTCGTATTAAATGAAAAGTTATTTAAGTCTACTTTTTCTATATTTGCAGTCGTGCTTCGAAATCAATTACAAGAATACAAACACTTCGGTAATATAGCTCCCTATAATGTAGTTTGAAAAAGTGCGTTCTGATTGGCCCGAGGTAGAAAAGTAACGCAAAAAGTTGGAAGTTGCTTTGCTCCTGTGTCTCTGCGTTGCGCTTTGTTATAAAGCAGTATTATATACAATCCCGTATATTAATCTTTTGACCGACTTACTTCTTACGTTATTTCATTATATATCCCGCTTTTAGGAACCATTTTAACGATGTCTTTCTTTTACTCAAAAATACATGGATTACTAGATATAAACGAAAATATATATTTTACAATTTTTAATTTTTGCTTACATTTTCCAATATTAAAATTTAAGTGATTTTGGTGTGCACTTTCTTCAGACACTTTGTAACAATAAATTTGTGGGGTTCTCAATTTTTTATCGTGTTCCGTTTTCAAGTTATGAGTGTCAATTTTAATTTTGATTAAAAGTTTTTTTCTACTGTTCAACCTTAAAAAAAATTCTTACTTTATTTTAAGAATTAACATAAAAAAATTAGGATTTTTTTTTGCCTATTAAAATAATCACTGTATCAAAGTTATTAAAGCAAAAATTATAGGTAAATCTGTCAATTAACTACTTCACCACCGATTGCGACGATATATGTTATGTTTTTCGAAATAAAAAATAAATAAATATATCATCACGCCTTTTACCCATTGTGGATGTAGCACTCTACTTACGTAGATCTCGGTAAGTGATATATTTTTACGTATGAAGTGCGGTTACCAGCCGGCAAATCATAGCCCCCAAGGATGTTAGTGGAGGGAGAATCACAGGGATAAATTTAAATTTGTAACTGTCGGCAGCGGGATTCAAATTGAGGATCTCACAATCCACAGTCCCACAGTTCGATACGTTACCATGGAGCTTTTTTTACCCCATATATGTATAATGTACATAATTTTTCTAAGTTCTTCTGATATTTCTTAATATCTATTTATATTGAAATCATAATAGTTATTATAAAAATAAGCATATACATTTTATATTCCATTTTTATTATATTTCTAAATACTAAATTTTTGAATACTGTTTACAAATTGACAAATAAATGCTGGTTACAATACAAAATGTCATTGATACGTTCAAGTAATTAATCAAATTTAATTCCTTTGTCTGCGGCGTATCTGCTGTACTTCTCCCGGTGTTCCCCGTTGGGATCGAACTTCGCCGCCAGTTTGTCAAACACGTCCTTCTTGTTGTTATACACAAAAGTGAACACCTTGTCTACCTTCTGCTTCTGCACGTCGCTGCATTTCGAGCATTCGGTGTTCAGCGCGTCCGGCATCACTTCTACAGGACAAAATAAATCATAAGTAAAGGAAAATATCGTTTTGTAACTATGATTTATGTAAAACTAATAACTGTTTAAGTTTGGTCAGTATTTCGGACGCTTTATGAATACATTGAACCTACTTTTCAACTCGTTGGCGTCCGGCGTGCAACCCACGTCATCCAGTAGGCACTGGACGTACTTAGCGAACAGGCGCTCGTTCTGGAGGATCTGGTCCACGTCGATGGTGTCGTACTTCGTCGTGTACTTGTCCTCCTGCGGCGCCGGGACGCCGCTCACCGCCACCAACACTACTGTTAACATTACTACGCTACTACTGCACATTGTTGATTGTATTTGTTGTTGTTTCTGATGCTTCCAGTGGTATGATTTCTTAAATTTGTGGACGGTATTTATATGTTTAAAAAATACGTAATAAGAATAAGATTAACATAATCGCATGTTGTAATGTTTGAACAATGCCCATAAATTTGTTGTCACCTTGATTTAATAATTTATTAATGATTTCATGAGTGAATGTATTAAATATGAAATGTGCAAATGATACAATCTAGAGGAAGCCACATATGAAAAAAGTTTACAAATTCAATTAAATCCCAGTATTATATTATCAAATATAGGATCGACTGTAATCGTAAAATTATTAGAACGAAGGTTTAATCAGAAATATTTGTTAATGTACATGGTACAGTGTAATTCAATAATCTTGTTATCTCTTAATAATTTTTGTATTTGAAAAGGTACGAGGTTGGTTAAATGAGCAAAATTGTGCCATTGTACAAGCGAAACATAGGCGTTTAACATGGGAAATCAGTTTTTCCGTGCGCAAAAGTTACCAAATGGTTTTAGATAAAAAAAAATTGTAGAGAATTTAATTCTAATGAGTTTTTATTTAACCTTTTTTGTAATCCGTAAAATCGGCTTTAAAATTACATAAATATTGATCATTTGTAGTGATAGCCATGGAATTGAAACAAAATTACAAACAATTACATGATGTCGCAAATGTTATGTGAGCTGTCACATTCTACAACCTACATTAATTTTTAAAACACGGAAACAACTCCTGTTGTCCTTTGTCGGAACGGAAGTAATAAATAATATGTATAATTTCAATACACAATTTTAACAAACATAATGTTACTGTTATGACACTGCTAGACATAGAAAAAGCCTTTGACACAGTTTGGATTGATGGGCTTTTGTACAAATTAATTAAAATGAACCTAACACCTACACTTACTAAACTTACACTCATACTTAACAAACAGACAATTTACAGTCAAAATTAATAACGTACACTCAAACAAAACACAAATACGCGCTGGGGTTCCCCAAGGGAGTATTTTGGGACCTTTGCTATTTATTCTTTATATTCATGACATGCCGACATGCGCTAACACGAACACTGCACAATTTGCAGACGATACAGCCATTTATGCACATAGACACTCTGCCGAAGGTGCTGCTCGACAAATACAGAAACATTTAAATTTAATACTAAATTACACTGACACTTGGAAGATCAAATTAAACGCTAACAAAACAGAGGCCATAATCTTCTCTCGAAAATTCACAAAAATTAACATTTACTCTCCCTTGAAACTCAAATCACACAAAATTACACCCGCAGCCACGGTCAAGTACCTTGGAATGCATCTTGATAAAAGATTGAACTTTCACACACACATTAACAAAACAATTCAGAAAGCTCACTTCACCATCAAACAAATATAACCTACATTAATTTTAAAAACATGGAAAGCAACTCCTGTTGTCCTTTGTCGGAACGTAAGTAATAAATAATGTGTATAATTTTTTTCAGTATAGTTGTTAAGTTCAATGTTTAGGGTAAATAAATTGTAGTTCAATATTCAAATGTACGAATTTCTTGTAATTTATAATGTAAAATATTCTAATAATTATCTCATATACTGGAGAAAATAAATGTACAAAGGCCTTAATAATTGATTGGAAACAAGAAAATTGGGAGACTATTGCCAATATTTTTAATTACTCTTCAGAACTAGGACCTGGATCTGCAAAGCAATTAAAATGAAAATTTCAAAAGAAATGTAAGAAAAAGTGTAGAACAAGAACAAGTAGGTTTTTAAATTCGAAATTTATTATCCAAAAACTATTTACGAATATGAATACGTATAAATTTTTATCAGCAAGATTACATAAACTGCTAAAACTAAATCAATATAACGAATTAATTTTTAGTTGTTTATTAATATTTGAAGCACATTTTTAAAACCGTTGCTAGTTCATCTTCATGTTCGATTAATAATGAACAAGACAACAAGAGTTGCTGTTGGTTGAATTACAAAAACAAGTATAGCCTGTAGTTTCACAAATATAGACGATGGATAAAAACGTACTACTTGTTATTAAACCTGGATCTATTCCCATCAAATCAAATAGATCATTTCACAAGGGAACTAACAGATTAGTGCAGAATATGAGCAATTCTATCCCATGAAATTCCAATTCAAATTGTTGCCAATTCCCAAGTTACGCAAAAAAACATCCACTTTAACATTAAAAACGAAAAATTATATCTCTAAAGCCACAAACTCTAGAAAATTACAGAAAACTTGTAGAAATAACCTATTTATTGGTGTTTCTGTAAAACAAGTTTTCGAAACGAGATGTTTCATTTTCCATATTAAAATATATTAATAATTCTTATAACTATTTTTACATTTATTACAATAATTGTAAGAATGATAATTTATTGCAATATTGTACTAATTTTAACAGTTTATTGATGATAACAATGTGTTCGTATTGATTACAACAAAATATTCTTATTGATTATAACAATGTACTTGTATTTATTACAAGAGTGAATGCACTGATTACAATAATAAAAAAATTGTAATTTCAAATAACCTAAAAATGCATTTATCAAACTCGAATTTTACGAGTTCTGGGGACAAAGATATTTTATATTTTCATTTTTTTTACTCAATTCTATCTTCGTTTGAATTCACGTTTATAAATCATGTTATTGTTGCTTTATTTTCTAACAACTTTTCAAATTATTTACTGGATATGCTCAAAAAATCAGATTTGCACAAAACGCAGCACTATATTCAAAATCATTAGGCAACAATTCTTGATGACAATGAAAATTATATGAAAAATATGTATTTTTTTTAATGTTATATACCGTCATATTCTGATTTCAATGTCTGCTGCGATTAGTGCGATTTGTCGTAAACAAAAAGTGTAATTTTCTTCAATTAATGCATGCACATTTTCTTCAGAATTACGTTGTATTTTTTTATTTTGCAGCCCTTTATTAAACGTACCAGTTTTTTTTCAAACCTCTTCATAAATTTTTCAATAGTAGTTTTACTTGGAATTCGATGGTGTGTCCACAAAACGATTATTAAATCTAGAATTTTCCTAAAACTCTCTCCTGAATAATTAACTTGGAATTATTAGAAAACAGTAGTTTCAAAGTTTAATAAACTATATTTTCTGACAGTTCAAACATCATGTAATTGTTTGTTTTGTTTCAATTTCATTGCTATTACTACAAATAAACAATATTTATAAAACTTTAAAGTCGATTTTACGAATTACAAGACGTGTAAAATAAAATCTGATTAGTGATTTAGATTCAGAATTAAATTTTCCACAATTTTTATTTGAACTATTTTCATTTAAAACTATTTGGTAACTTTTGCGCACGGAAAAACTGATTTCCTATGTTAAACGCCTATGGCCAGCTTTTTTATATACATCCTGTATACATATTTATTTAGTAGCATATTTTAGGAACCGCTGATACATTTTTTTGTGTATTCTGATTTGGATGTTTGTGTTACGAGTTGATTTGATTTTAACAACAATCCATCAGTTGGAAGTGATAGTTTACTTAAAAGCTTATACGATTTTTAAGCATATCTCAGTAAATAAATGAATAACAGTTAATGTTATAATAAAAAATAGTAATTTGAAACTGTTTTCTCTACTTTATACCATTTAAATGTTGATCAGTTGATGGGACGCATCAGATTTTATATTTTTTCAACAGGTTCTAATGTATTAGTATTTCCTTATATTTATAAATTATCGGACCCCCTGATAAATATACCAGTCGTCAAATGATCTAAACAGAGATTTGAACTAATATAAAGCAGTAAATGATGATATACAAAATATGCGTAGAATGGATCAGATATCATATTTTCGTTAATTTATGTGAATAGAGATTTGGTAAGAAACTAGTACAGATAGTTACGAAAATTTTCTAGTACCTAAAGTAACATGGGGTGACATTGACCACTGGGGTGAACATGGTCGAATAGTTAAAAAATGTTTCATGACCTCATAGATCATACGATGATTTTTATAAAATAATTTTCATTACAATATTTTTTAAAGAACACTACACTCGTTCACCACATAAAGTAAAAGTGAAGTATATCATTACTTAACATGAGTATAAAAACGAATTCTTTTAAACTTTAATATAAAAAACTTAAAATGTTATATCGAAATAAAAAATATTTTTGAATCAACTTATAGCATAAGATAAAAATTCGACATAATACATGTAAGAAATTGCTTCATTGTTTGAAGAATCTGTACATTTGCGCACTTTTTGAAGTAATTTGGGGTCAAGTTGACCTAATGTGTAAACAAGATAATTTCATTGAGTTGAATACGGAATTGTGCAGCAGGTGTACGTTATTTTACTATTCCGCGGGTGTATAAACATAAATAGGGCACTAAACGCCTTAAAGAAACGTTAGAAATATAATTAACAAAAGTGCTAGACAAAAAATACGAATACCTTAATCGCGCTTCAAACAAGTAGCGCATTTCGAAAGGTGCACTTGTAAATAAAGTGAGGAAGATGACTTGGCCGAAGGTTTAAAACGTGTGAAAAATGTGGATTTTCCTTGAACATTTTAACCTACATTTAACAATTTCAGTAAAATACAAAAAAATATAAGTTTATCAATTGCGCCTTAGGGATGAACTATATTTGATGCTTGTTAAGCTAAATTTTATTTTTAGGTAAAATTTAATAATTCCGTTCACATTTAAATTAATAATTTTATGTTAACTTGTTTGGTTTGGAAAATTTTAATTTTTTTGTAGGATTTTAAAAGAAGAATTAATGTTTGCTCTATTTCAGTAATCTTCGCCCTAGATAGTACCACAATCTGTTTCAATGTATAGTTTTGACTAATGATACCTTTTATATTTTTCAAATTTAATGGTGTAGAATAGTAACAATTAGAGACATATAGGGTGTTTCAGACCACCCGTACCCCCCGATTATTTCGGGAACAACAAAACGGATTGAGAAACAAAAAAATACGTCCAAATTTTTTTTAATGTTCTATTGAATGATACCAAATGAGAGTTTCCTCCCCCCCTCCCTGAGGTGAGGGGGTGTCACTTCAAAATTTTATATGGGGACCCCCAGTTTTTATTGCAGATTCGAATTCAGTTATGTAAAAAATCAAGCTTTTATCCAAAAAAATTTTTCGGTCCTCAAAAGATGACAGTTTTTTCTATTTCTGAGGATTTTCAAGGTCAGATTTGAAAAATAAATTAAAGGCGTGTTAACCTTTTGAAAATTGTAAATTTAGGGTTAATCGTATTGATGATTTTATCATATTGTCTAATGAATGTATGAGGAAGTGTTCAATCATTTTACGGTATTTGCAATATTAAAATTTTCAAGTTACTGTAAAATAAAAGTATGCACCAATTCAAAATTATTTTTAACGTAATTAAAATACAAACCTTGAAATAATTTTGCATTTAAATAACTCAAATTTAATTGCTTTAATTAAAACTTTTCGTAGGGAATAAGTATATTTCAATTTTCAGGTATATTTATCTACAAATAATTTATTTTACTGACAAGATGAATTGAAATATATGTACATAATTGTTCATACATATCATTTCAACATGCGATATTTTCATATTTCTTATGAAATTCTCATTACGTATTTCTTTTTTTAAATATATAAATACCATCCACAAATTTCAGAAATCATACCACTGGAAGCATCAGAAACAACAACAAATACAATCAACAATGTGCAGTAGTAACGTGGTAATGTTGGCAGTAGTGTTGGTGGCGGTGAGCGGCGTCCCGGCGCCGCAGGAGGACAAGTACACGACGAAGTACGACACCATCGACGTGGACCAGATCCTCCAGAACGAGCGCCTGTTCGCTAAGTACGTCCAGTGCCTACTGGATGACGTGGGTTGCACGCCGGACGCCAACGAGTTGAAAAGTAAGTTCAATATATTCATAAAGCGTCCGCAAAACTGAACAAACTTAAATAATTATTAGTTTTACATAAAGTATAGTTACAAAACGATATTTACCTTTACTTATGATTTATTTTGTCCTGTAGAAGTGATGCCGGACGCGCTGAACACCGAATGCTCGAAATGCAGCGACGTGCAGAAGCAGAAGGTAGACAAGGTGTTCACTTTTGTGTATAACAACAAGAAGGACGTGTTTGACAAACTGGCGGCGAAGTTCGATCCCAACGGGGAACACCGGGAGAAGTACAGCAGATACGCCGAAGACAAAGGAATTAAATTTGATTAATATATATTTATATTTAATAAATTGTACTTACGTATGTCAATATAAATTATATATTATTAAATAGAAAAATAATGAACATTCTTGAACGTGCACGTTATAAATTTTTATTAGTAATTACATAGAAAATTTACTAAAATAAAAACGAAATTCCAACATCGTAAAGCATCCTTAAATCAAGGAAAAATCTATATTTACGTAAAGATTGGGTGACGGCTGCGTTTACTCCAGGGCTCGGGTATTACCCAGAGATATAGTAAATTGGTGCTAGGGTGCACCGTAGTTGGTTAGTATTTATTTTTCTATTAATTATAAAAATTTATTATTACTGTTTTATATCGTTGTAAAGCAAAACAAAATCTGTATTCAATAATGTCAAGGCTTACTATGACCTTCATATGATAAATGAAAGTTGATACCAGTAACTTATAAATTTTTAGATATAAATTTTTTTTGTGAAACCGAACGCGAAATGAGTATTTCGCAGTCGTAATGCAAAATGATTGTTTTGTACTCTATTTCGAGGCCGCTAACATAACAACGACCGAAATAGAGTACAAAACAATAATTTTGATTCTTTAAATGCCAACTTTCTATTTACAATAAAATTGTTTAAAATTAATAGAGTTTGTAATTATATATTTTTTACGGTTGCATAAAAAATAGTGTGTACACGCTAAATCCTTTATCGCCCTCGAGATTGTCTTGCCACGGCCGCTAAAGAATGATTTCCCGGTCTTCGCATACAAATAGAAATAACTATTTGAGTACTTCAGCAATTTCATCATTAAAAAGTGTCATAAGAAAGTGCAAACCAAAATCTTATATCATTATCAAAGTTATTAGCAAAAAATGAAAATCACTAAATTTACATTTTAGCCAATATCTACAGGGTGTTCAAGTGGCTACGATTGCGAGAACTAGAAGAGATACGAAGTTGGTTAAATTAGCAAAGAATCTCTATTTCACATAGGTATTACAATGATAAACTGAAAAAAGAAATTCAACCAGTGGTTCTCAAAATATGGATACCAACTTTTCTATTTTAAATAGAAACATATATTTTTTATTATATAAATATATACTATATAAAATTTTCATACCCTTACATAACAAAATTTTCGAAAAAAAAAGTTTTGAATGAATTTTTCCTAAATATGATATTAGAGTGCCATGAATGAAGAAAAAATTTAGGTATTAAAAATTATATGAAGAACAATTTCTCATTTGACAGAAGTAGCAATAAACAAAATATTCACTTTTTTCATTCATGGCACTCTAATTAATATCATATTTAGGAAAAATTTATTCAAAACTTTATTAATTTTTTTTTCGAAAATTTTGTTATGTAAGGATATGAAAATTTTATATTGTGAAATTTAAATCCCGTATTATTAAAGATAAATTTCTTGCTTCTGCTAAAATGAATAAAAATATTACATCAAAATTTTTCTACCCGGCAGATAACGAATGTAAACTATATTTTAGTAAGCATTTAATACAATATAATAATGACCTACTAAAATAAACGCGAGATCATCTACGCAGTAAAGACTATAAATACATCTGGTTCAAGAATGGTAAAATATTTGCAAGGAAGAACGATAATTCTAAAATCATTAGCATTCACCGGGAGGCGGATTTATTAAAATATTAATGTATAATTGTGTTTCAGACTATAATCATTATGTGATTTTTCAGGTATTATAGAATGTAATATTTCTGATCACAGTTGTGTCTTTTGTAAATTGTTGTTTTCAAAACCATCATCGGAAATCAATATTATTATATACAGAGATTTCAGTAAATTTGACTCACAAATGTTTAATGCTGATTGAGACAATGTACCATGGTATAATATTTTCAAAATTAATAACATTGATGATAAAGTAAGTATTTTAAACGATAATATTATAAAGGGCGCGTTCAGTAGCACTCAGCAACTGAGTTGCTATGTTGCTAAACTCAACTGAACGATTTGCTGAGTTTATGATTACTGTCATCAGCTGAGTCAACAATTCAGCGCATTTAAAACGCGCTGATTTATGTCAGCAAGTGATGATTTCAAGTAGGTTAGATGTCAAAAATTAAATTGAATAATACTTTACATGAGTTTTAATGGAAATTATATAGATTGCATGCCAATTAAGGAATAGAAAACGATATGGTTTATAATAATAAATAATATGAATGAATATGTTCATATTTTACTTTGTTTCTTTTTATATACTAGATCCACAATTTGCCAATACATTAGTACTTATTAGATTACTTTCATCTTAATAATTTGAAGATTTTAATCACACTCTTGTAATCACGCCAGAAATACATTCCCATATGTATAAAAGGGCGTACAACAAAGTGTTACTTTACATATTATATATAATTTACAATTATGTTTAAATCTTCCTCGATTTCTAATACTCAAACCAAAAATAAATATAGAAAATATAAATGAAATATAAAGTAATTTACCATCCTTACCACTGTATGTCTAATATTGACAGTTGACAGGTTAAATTTTCCATCACTAACTCAACATGTCGTTCAACACTATGCTAAAATGCTTACTTGCTATTGCTGAGTTGCTTACTTAGTTGCTGAATGCAACTGAACACGCCCAAAGTTATATGACAAACATGCACCAATTAAATCAATGAAATCCAATAGATCACTTGCTCCATGGTTCACTAACGTCATTAAAATAATGCAGACCAAAAGAAATAGAGCACTTTCTCAATACAAAAAAAAAAACATAAAACTCCTGCAAAGTATAAGTATTATAAACAACTGCGTAATTTGACTACAATTGCTATAATAAGAGAAAAGCAAGCTTATTTTAAACAAATATTAATAATAATATAAAAAAATTCAAGGGATCTGTGGCCAAACTTAAAACGATTTGGTGTAAATAAGCATTCAGTCAAAAACATTCCTGAGTCTCTCTGCAATCCACAAAACTATCGCCAATTTATTTTTGATAAAGTGAGCACTGTAAATATAAATCCTTGTATCTTATAATTCTTCTCAGAGAATAAATTTAATGGTTCTAATACCGAACAATTTAATTTCAAATGTGTGACAACAGACAAAGTCAGAGAAATTATTTTGCACTTAAAATCTAATGCGATTGGCACAGATGGCATTTTATTAAAAATTATTGTATTTCTTTTACCTCACATTCTTGATTATATTACGCATATTATAAATTCGTGCATATGTGAAAGTGTTGTACCTGTGGTTTGAAAGGTGGCTGCAATTAGGCCGATAGTTAAGCAAAACAAATGCAAAACTTTTGATGATTTAAGACCAATAAGCATATTACCTACACTTTCGAAAGCTCTTGAGAGAGTATGCTGCGATCAAATCAAATATTATGTTAAGGAAAACAAATTCTACCAGTCGATCAGTCAGGTTTTCGATCAGGTTACAGTACTAGTACATGTACACTAAATATTATTTTGAAATTTTATTGAATAATTTGGAAAAATCAAAAACATCATTACTAGTACACATAGACCTTTCAAAAGCATTTTACGTGATTGATCACAGCTTATTACTTTCGAAGCTAAAATATTATAATTTCTCTGAAAGTGCAGCGTCACGGTGTGACAGTTACCTGAAAACCACATCATATTATATAAATATGACTACTGAGCAAGGATGTCTGAATTCGGATCTGTTTCCTCTTACACGTGGTGTTCCACAAGGGTCAATTTTAGGACCGTTGTTCTTTTTAATATTTATTGCTGATATGCCATCCATTTTTTAATTTTGTCTAGTACGCTCATATGCAGATGATACGCAAGTTATGGCGACACTCGATCCATTTACGAGCAATGCGCTTTAGTTAATGAAGAATTAAAGGAACTCGCTTTATGGGTTAGAAGTAACGGTCTTAAAATTAATACCGACAAATCGTCTCTTCTTGTTTTTAATGACTGCGATAACCTACCAAATATTATACTTGATGGATCAGTACTTAAACGTACAGACCATACAAAAATCTTATTTTATTTTATTTATTTTATTTTATTTTGAGGGAACACTACAGTCAAAAACCAAGACGGTTCCACGTATACATACATAAATTAATTAACAAAATTATAAAGACATGTAATTTGAAACATTATTTGAAATTTAAATAAAAAACAAGAGAAGATTAAAATATAATTTATATTGAAATTCGCCAATCAGTAGATTTCTCAATTGATTTAATTTCATGGTTACATGTTGACGAAAACTTAAACTTGAGACATCATTTAAATGTAAAATTATGCGCAGCAAGATTAAAATTGCGACAGTTGTATCAATTAATTCATGATCTGAGTCCTGCAGTGAAACTGAATTTTGTGAATATTTTGATCTTCCCATTATTTGATTATTATGCATTTCAAACCTCACACAAACGGATAAGCATCGAATAACGCTTTTCCAGAACTCATGTGTAAGATTTGTTTATGGCGTACGAAAGTATGATCACATATCTACTTATCGTGCTAAATCAAATATGCCATCTGTTGACAAGCGTCTACGATATTTATATTTATGTCTTTTACATAAAATTCAATTGACTGGTATTCCTACCTACTTATACAACAAATTCATACCTAAAGTCTATAACTATGAGTTAAGAATCAAGGATTTGTATATTGTTCTATCCTTTAGAAAATCTAAATCTAAAAATTACATTTCTTATTTGGCCCCATTCCTGTACAATAACGTACCGGATCATCTTAAAATGCTTAAATGCTTAAAGTGTATAAATGTATTCCAACAATATGTGATCAAATAATGTTTTTGTTAGTACTATTGTTTCTATTCGTGTAATAATATGTCTACTAGTTGCCTATTTGTTATTTTCATTTGTATGGTTAGGTGGAAGAGAAGCTCAAGCTAAACCTCGCCTTTGATTTTGAAATCAATAAAGTTCATTATTATTGTTTTGTTCACCTCTACAGGGTATATTAAAACTAGTACAACGACCTTCGAGGTAAGTATATACAGTAATAAAATTTTTATAAAAAGGTAAGTAAAATTGTGTAAAATTAAAGAAACTAACAATGTTTTTGTTTGGTTTTAGATTCGGCTGTTTGCCTGTCTTCATGTTGGTCGAGCTTCATTTTCACCTAAGACAGTTCGGGCGATTCTGCAGGTACTAAATATTACACTCTTTTGCATGGCTATGTATGTGTTTCTGGGCATCGATAGTAATTGTAACGCTTCGCGTAGGTCTTTTGGGATTTCACCTGTAGCTCCAATAATTATAGGAATAATCTGAACATTGTCAACATGCCATAGTTCTTTAATTTCCTAGCAAGCTCTATATATTTTCTGACTTTCTCATTTCTGGTGTTTACAATGTTTATCACGTGTGGTACTGCTATGTCTATTATTTATACTTTATTCAGATGTTTTTCGAAAAGAACAATGTCAGGTGTATTATGTCGTCTGTAAGTATTGTTCTGTTCCAGGACGTTTTCAGAGTTATATTAATAATACGGTTGTTGTGTCCTGGTTGGATCTATCTGCCTCGCAAGATGTTCATGTATTATTTTAGCAACATTATCATGTCTCGTAGTGTATTCTTCTGGTACAAGAACCTTACATCCGCTAATCAAATGTTCAATTGTTTCTTTATTACGGGAGCACATTCTACATTGGTCTCTTACTGCAGTGTCTTGCATGATATACCGTTTATAGTTTTTTGTAGCAGTAACACGGTCTTGTATAGATATCATGAGACCTTCTGTCACTGAGAAAATATTGCCTTGAGTGAGCCATGCATGCGTTGCTTGTTGGTCAATGTTTTCATTGGTGATGTTATGAATGTAGGTACCATGTCGTTCTTTACTCTTCCAATTATCAACTTTCTGGGTATCTGTTATAAGTTGTTCAAGAGGATCGTATGTGGAGTCATTTAGTTGTAGAGTCGTGAAGTTATTATCCGCTGCTGCCAATTCTTTATATTTGATATTCTGTTAGCTTTTTTCGTCAAAGTATTTTTTAAAGTTATTTACTTGTTTATAATGCGCGTTCAACAAATCTATTACTCCTCTTCCTCCTAAGGTCCGGGGTAGGTGAAAGCGTTCAATCGAACTTCTAGGGTGATGGTCTCTATATTTTGTGCAGGCAACTCTCAGTTTCCTATTGAGTTCATCTAGGTCTGTAGGTGTCCATCTTAGGATTCCAAAACTGTATATTAGCGTAGGCCATAGGTATCTTTATCCTTGTCATATAGTATATTCAAAAAGTTTGTGTCGTAGCATTCATTATTTATAGGAAAACTGAAATTCAAATAAGAGAAAGAAATAATGGCATCGTTTCTCATTACTAAACTGATGTATTCTATACACTTTAATGTCTATAATGTGAAATACACTACAATTTTACATAAGATGGAATGCTTGAACATATGTCAAAAGTACTCAACACGTACCTAAAAAAGAATAATTTCGTATTTGGCTGCCACACTGTTTTGCAAAGCGTTGTGCTACAATATTGCACCATTTTTATTATTTAAAAACACTTATTTCTATTTAACTATTTATGAGAAATGTCAAAAATACAGTTTCTTAAAAAACAGGAATTAACTTTTGTATCAGTGTGTACGTGATGTAATTATAGTTACGCAAGCGCAGATGTGTTAGATAATGATAGAGATACCTGACGCAAACTATCTCTCTTGGCTCGCTTTTTCCATACAGGGAGAGCATGGCAGTGCGCGTTCCAGTATTACTATATTTCAGTGGTTAGGTCTGGGTTTGCTCTAATTTCGCGCTCGCGTCGCGTTCGCTGGTACCACCGAGCCGCCGTGATTTTGTTATTAGCGCCTTTCCATCATCTAGGCACTTGCGCCAACTTAGCCGTCCTAAGTCACTAACGGAAACATAACGAACCACTACTTTAGTTTACCTTCTCTTGTTTAGTCCTGCTTTCATTTTCCCCTTGACTAGATTGTTACTGTAAAATTTAATAGTTTGTTTGACGTTCTGTATACATATTTCTATTTTTATTGCCATTTTCTCGCCCCTTCCTAGTCCGAGCTCGATTGACTCGTCGGTCAACGAAATTAGGTTGGACCGCTTGAGGCTCTGGCCGACTGGCGCCCACAACAATAACATCCCTCGACTCACCCCATCTTCACTGAGTCTAGTTGAGGTTCAACTCTTAAGGGGATCGTCTGCAGCTAAAATTCACAGTGTTTTGTGGGTTGTTGATTTCCATAATAAATTGCCAACCATTCCAATTATTTAAATTTTTTTTTCATAATATTATTTACAAAGGTTATCTCTATGTTCCTACTTTTTTAAATTTATTATATTCTTGAAGTAATTCAAGTAAATAAATACTGAATTATGGGTTTTTTCCACTGATTTTCAAAGTATTTTATTCTGTAACAAAGGTTAATTTAAAGTTTTTAAAAAGCAAGGAACAAAGAATAGACTTTTACTAATTAGGTTATAAACTTTTTTTAAATAAAATTTAATAACAATGTAGTTATGATGGAACTAAATGTTCCATATTTTGGTCTTCGAAATTCTATTTTTCCATTCGGCCCTAGTACTGGTGCGGCAGGGTACGGGGAAAGGGACGGTGTAGTGGGGGTTATGCATCTGTTTCGCTCTCTTCTCGAGTTCTCGCATATAATTTCTCTTCAACAGGAATTCCGATTAGATTTTCGGATTGTGCGACAAAAAATAAAAATAATTAAACAAATTTTATGTTACGTAGATACATTTTAATGCTTTGTCCTGCTCTATCAAAGATATAAATTCGCCACATAATTGCAATAGGAAACTTTGCAAACACTTAAATTGTTTCTATAGTAATTATGCAACAACGTACATAGAAAAATCATGGGAATTGCTTTGAAATTCCTGTACTCCATATTTCAATTCTATACCCGGTATAGAATATTTGAAAATTAAATTATTAAACCTCTCTCATACAGGGAAATTGTTTATTATGAAAAAATACCCGATGAATCATTTACTTGTAAAACAAATGAAGTGGGGATATTAAAAAAATTATTGGTTTGCCCAATGAGCCAATAAGTGTTACCAAAATTAATTAATTTCGTAGAAATTTACCCATTCTTTTCAACCCTACGTTATATAAAGTGATTATTAAGGCAATATCCCTAATTGCACTGTATTGTATCTTTGTGATCTGTGTGTACTTTTGAAAAGTGAAGTGTAAAATATGACTAGACGCAGTTGTAAAAGACTATTATTTTCATCGAAGTATAGATTTAAAAGAAGAGGACAAAGTTTAAAATCCTACTGGCAAAAGAGGTAAGTACTAAATTTAAAAAAATGTTTGTTACTCATTTTGTATCATTTTGCATGAGTAGATAAATGCGCCGATTGTGAAATACCATTCATATTAAATTATAAAACAAATATATAGAAGCACCTACCAACCCCCAATTTTTGTAGACAAGATGTGTATAGAATTAGTAAGAAGTAGGTTATTACTTGATGCTTATTGTTTTATAAATTTTTATTGTTATTAAAGTTTTTCTACAAAACGGAAATTTGTGAGTTATAGTGGAATAGCCGGATAATGTGGAATACTGCCGTGTGCTAAGGAAGAATATAATCCAGATATATGGATACTACAATATATGAAGCAAAGAAAAGTGATTTTCTGAAAAAACGCATTTTGAGTAATAATGAAAGGACAGCACTAGACATAAATACAAAAGAACAATCAAAATGTAGAACATCAATTTATGGAGACAAGAAAGATATAAAAGGCTAACAGCTTCTAATTTCGACAAAATTTGCAAAATGAGAAAAAGTACGTCATGTGTTGCAGCAGTTAAAAATATTCTATATTGTAGTTTTAAAGGTAATGCAGCGACAAATTGGGGCTCAACGAAAGAATGCATCGCACTAAAAGAACTAGCAGAAATTCTTGAATTAAATATTGAAAATGCAGGATTATTTATTGATGAAGAATACCCTTTTCTTGGAGCTAGCCCAGGTGGTATTATTGACGAAAATGGCTTTGTAGAAATTAAATGCCCATACAACGCATCTAAATATATGCCAGAGGAAGCTATTAAGAAAAAGATAATAAAATTTGGTACATTTACAAACAATGACCAATTTATGTTAAAAAGATCGGATCCTTATTATTATCAAGTACAAGGACAACTCCGCATCTCTAATCGAAGTTATTGTATTTTTGCGGTTTGGACTCCATTAGGAATTGTTTACAAAAAATTTTTATATGATCACCAATTTTGGAATGAAAAAATGAAAAAAAAAAAATTAGAATATTTTTATGTGAATTGCATAATGCCAGAACTAATTGATCCTCGATTAATTCGAAATTTACCGCTACGGGATCCAAAAGAAAGTTAAATTTATTTATGTACATATTATATTTTGAACATATTGTATAAATCCATAGATTTTATTTTCATAAATTACTTTTGCATGTATACTTATTATGTATAACACTATTCAGTAAATGAATGAAATTTGGATGTCGCATTATTATTTTACTTTGTAATTTTTTTTTCAGAAAACAAATAATTTGTATATACAGGTAAACTCAGAAAAAGTTTTTCGTCAATTTAAATAAATCCATTTATTAGAAAAAAAATTGTTGAATGAAATAAATTTGTTGCAAAACAATATTTATTTAAAATAGGTAAGTGTAAGTGATTTATTTAAAACAAACAAAATTATTTATTTAATTTAATATTTTTTTGAATTATATAGTACCTAATACATTTATTTGAATAGGAATATATTTAATTTGATTATTGATAATAGTCAATATTTGTGATAATTATTTACTTGAAAGTAATAATAAAATATGTTTTACGTTTTTTTCTTATTTAAAACTAATATTTTTTATTAGGTTCGTTTTTGGACGATAAAATTTATTTGTTATACATATTTTTAGTTAAGAGTAATAAATGTTTTCTTTATGTGTAGTTTATATGTTCATATGTGTAAAAATTATAAAATTCACACAATTACCTTCCCTTACATATCGATTTATTTACTTTCACCACCTTCTATGAATAAAACAACTACTTATTATTTATTTACCTTATTTATTGATAAAACGATTTGCGATACACCCAGAGAATAAAATTAAATAAAATGAAGACATTTAAAACAATTTTATCATTGAAATACGAACCTAATAAAAAAATATTATATTTAAATAATAAAAAATTTACTATATTTTTAATAGTTTCAAATAAATAAATATCAGAAATATTCATAAGCGTTTGTTATCAATATTCAAATTAAATATATTTGTTATTAAAATTAAATAATTGTATATTTTATTCAAATAAATTTATTAAAGTCTAATCAAGAGAGAATTAAATAAATAAATTTAATTGTTCTAAATAAATCGCTTATACTTATTGTAAATAAATATTTTGATTATCCAGATAAATTTATATTTCAATCAAATATTTTTTTTCTAACAAATGGACTAAATTATTTCTCAAAGTGTAGTGTAAGTCGTAATGTACAAATCTTTGTACCGACGAGAGAAACACAAAATATTTTCTTCTAGCATTCTGTGGATAAGTGCTATACAATCGTACAGTTATTTAAAAGAAATGAAATAGCTATTTCCATATATTTATTCCACTGGCTAATTGCACTAGGTACAAAAAGGATAGAGATACTGAAGTAAATTAGTAAGAAAGAGAAAGTAAATTTTTACATTCCCCTTACCCCAACAACACTTCATGTAAGCAGATCTAGGTAGAGAAGTTCAATGCTGCCCCTTAAGATCCGGTATCGATATAGTAACGGTGGCCAGCCGAATGCACACGTTGAAAATTTTGACGCCCAACGAGGGGCCTTATATCACATATTTCGCATTACATCGCATTGCATTACCGTACACTGAGAAAAAGATTTGTTTGTCACTATGCAGGTTTATTGAATGTTAATAAATGATTTTTTGAAATATGGCGAAACAAATATATATTTATCAGTAATAAATAATATATTGAAACAAAAATGATAATAATAAATAAGTTTTATTTAATATTAGCAAATATATTAATAGTTAACAAATCATTGTTTTAAATGTTACTTAAGTAAATTTATATTTAACCAGCATTTATTAACATAAATATCGCAATATTTTCCTTGAACTAGTTGTTTATTTATAATAAAAGCAAAGCTTTATTATTAATGTACAAGTTTTAAATATAAAACGAAAATAATGTAAATAATACCATACTAATTTTGTAGTAAAATAATAGAATATTTAAAGAAAATATAATATTTAATATTGAATTTACTATTTAATTATAATAGCATATTTATTAACCAAATTTTAACAATTATCGATGCTTTGGTAAATAATGCAATTTATTTAAAATTTAAATAGATTCGTTTATCGTTTAATATAATTATTACAAAATTAAAACAAACTATATAGAAAACATTTTTTGAAGAACTACTTACATGAATATATAGGTATGTGTACCTATATACATAATAATATCAATAATACAGCTTACAATATTTGAATTTTGATAGTTTGTTTTGACATTAACAGATTCATTATCTCTGATGATGTAGGAACAAGAATTTGTTAATGTTGGATTCGGATGGAGGATTTAAAAATTGTTCATGTCTAACTTATAACGAAATAAATATCGTCTAAATAATAAAATCTTAAAGTCAAACATCCAAAAACACGTTCTTGTAAACACAAATTATTATAATTACGAGTATTAAGCAACACAAAATGGCGAACACTAGTTGCAACATAATATACAGTTTATAGAATGAAAAGCATACCTTCAAATATTGGGATTAAAAAATCAAATCCCCAGTTTTTTACATTATTTTTATGCTATTTTAATATAAACGAAAATATTTTTATCACACCAATCACAGGACATATAGTGTATCGCGAGGTTGCAGTTAGCAAGAATAAACAATAATGAACCAACTACGCAATATGCATCATTTATGATTGAATGTGTTCATATTATATAAAGTTTGTTAACTGTTAATAAATGTATTTATAGTCAACGAAATGTAGTTACTGTTAATAAATATATCATTTCAGATAATATTTAGTTCAATTCATAAATAAAGAAAGAAATTAACTATTTTTTTTTTTTGCTGAAATTAAGCGGATCGACTGCTATGGTCATTACCGCTGTAAAAAATTAATTATAGCCAACCAAAATTAAATAAATAAATAATGGTGGTAAGAAAAACAAAAGAAAGAAATGAACTATAAAATATCATTTATCAGTCCGGTGGAATGAATAAATTTTAAAAGTTTCTCAACACTATCAGTCTCATTGGGGAGAACTGACGGAAGAGTATTTGCAAGGCTGAAGAGGTTTCTGTCATTGTGATATTTAGCACAATGCAGAAGTAGATGAAAAACAGAAAGGCGAGTATCACATACATCGCACATAGGTACGGGGTCCCGAACAAGAAGATAAAGATGGGTGGCTTTAATGTGACCTATTCTCAAACGCGTAATCGCTACTTGCTCCTTCCTCGAAACAGAAATAGGTAGCTTCCACGTTTCAACGGTAGGTTTAATGGATCTAAGTTTGTCAGTGGAGCGAGTCCACTCGTCCTGCCAAGAAGTTAAACAAAATGACGATGTACGTTGAAGCATATCGTCTGGCCTGAGAGCGTGCGTCCTAACGTAATCAAGCAGAGCAGCTTCACGTGCTGCATGATCAGCCCTGTGATTACCAGCGATTCCAAAATGTCCAGGAATCCACAGAAAAGTAACACGGATTTGCCTAGATGAAAGTTGGCAAAGACTATAAAAAAGCATCTGAATTAGAGGGTCAGTTGAAAACCGGTTACATAGACTCGTTATGGCGCTGAGTGAATCCGTACATAAAACGATATGTTGTTCACGTTCGATGACGTGTAAACAACGTTGCAAAGCAGAGTAAATGGCATACAACTCAGCACCAAAAACAGAGGAAGAAGGCGATAACGTGATAATATGTTCTTCATCTCGAAAGATGAAAGAACATCCGGTTCCGGTGCTATTTTTAGAACCGTCAGTATAAATAAATATAGAGTCTGTGTACCTTTCTTTAAGGAGACAGAATTCCTGGACGTAAAGGGAGGGCGGTGTAATATCCTTCTTATACTTGGTTAGAAGTAACTCAGTACTTATTTGAGGAAAACACCATGGTGGTGTATCCGAAATAAGCTGGGGTAAAATATCTTCCTTGCCTAGTGGCAGTTTATCAAACTTTTTGACCAGTTGAACAGCCAAAGAATAGAGAGAGGTGGAACTGCTGAGGAATAGATTAGGAGCATGCTCGTCTTGGAAAAGAGAAGTAAACATGAAATGCGAAGGTTTGGACATGATTCGAGCAGTATATCTCATGCATTGTCGTGTTCTACGGATGTATAATGGAGGCAACCCTGACTTACAGTATAAACTGTGAACTGGAGAAGTACGAAAGGCACCAGTTGACAAACGAATACCCGTATTATGGACAGCATCTAAGCGGTTGAGATGGAGTTGTTTAGCGGAACTGAGTATGATTGCTCTAAAATCAAGTTTTGACGTTACAAGTGAATTGTAAAGTCATAGCAAACAATCTCTATCAGCACCCCACTTAGTGCTTCCGAGGCATTTTAAAGCATTCAGAACACGACGGCAGTCTGCAGCAAGGTCTAAAATATGCGGCTTCCAGGTCAGATACGGATCAAGAGTTAAACCCAAAAATTTAACCCTATCGACGCACTGAATTGGAGAACCATACAAATAAAGTGAAGGATTGTTGTGAGGAGTACGTAAGCGACAGAAATCTATACACTTCGTTTTCTCTACAGAAAAACGAAAACCCCTAGCGGTAGCAGCATTGGTAATGGTGTTAATAGCATCCTGAAGTCGAGACTCGCACTCAGGAATGCTAGATGCTGAAGTGTAAATGACCAAGTCATCGACATAGAGACAATGGCGGACGGTCGGAGGAAGATTTAGTGCAATGCTATTGATAGCAATTAGAAAAAGGATTACACTAATGGTAGAACCGAGGGTAGAACCTTGCGGAATACCATTTTCTAGGGGGTTAGAAGATGAATAGATATCACCTATACGTACTTTGAAAGTGCGATTTTCAAAAAAGGAAGATATAAAAAGTGGTAGATTGCTACGAAGTCCCCACTCATGTAGCTGCTTGAGAATGCCGTAACGCCAAGTCATATCAAATGCCTTCTCCAGGTCGAAGAAAACAGCAACTAAATGTTTTCGTTCGACGAAATTACAATGAATGTCATTCGTTAACTGAACATGGAGATCAGTGACAGAATGACATTTTCTAGAGCCACACTGATAAGGATCTAATAGGGGATTATGCTCTAAATACCAATATAGCCTGTAGTTTACCATACGTTCGTAAATTTTACCCAGATGACATGTTAATGATATGGGCCTGTAACTCGTAGACTGTGTGGCATCCTTGCCCGGTTTCAAAATAGGAACGATGGTGGCTTCTCGCCAGGCATACGGGTACGTACCGCTACGCCAGAGAAGGTTGAAAAAAATTTAAAATATGAGTTTTCATCTCAGGAGGTAGATGCTTTAACATGCAATATGAAATGTTGTCAGGACCGACAGATGTATTTTTTGTTTTGCTAAGTGCAAAATCAAACACAAAAATTGAAAAATGAAGGTTATACACTTCATCGCCATCAGAAGAGAAATCAAGAGGGGCTTCACTCGTTTCTTTAATATTAAGAAATCTTAATGAGTAGTTTTAGATACTACTGACAGACTCGAAATGTGTAGCTAAACATTCAGAGATGTCATTAAGATTGGTGCTTAAAATGTTATGGATGTGAAGAAAGTTGACAGAGTGAGATTTTTTATAACCGTGCATGTATTTAATTTTATTCCACAGCTCATTCTACGGACGCTCAGGTGTGACAGAAGAGACATAATTCCGCCAGGAGGCAGACTTAGCTTGTAGAATAACACGTCGAGCATGAGCTCGGGCCTTCTTAAAAATGATTTGGTTATCAAGAGTTGGTGAACGTCGATAACATTTTAATGCACGTTTCTTTTCACGGATAGCACTAGCTACATTCGTGTTCCACCAGGGGACCTTTCTTCTAATGAAACGAGAAGATGTTAACGGGATATTATTGTTTGCAGATCGTAAGATGCTGCAATTAATATCGCCAAGAGATACATGAATATTTTCTGACATAACTGGGACAATTATTTCCGCGGAAAAACTGTCCCAATTAGCAGACTCAAATCGCCATCTTTGAAGAAAAGAAGGCTCTGAAGAAGGAAGAGAACAAGAGATCAAAATGGGTAAATGATCACTGAAATGTGCATCAAGCATTTTCCAGGAGAAGTGCGGAGCTAAAGAAGGAGAACAAATTGATAAATCAATGGCTGAAAAGGAATTTGAACGTAAATTCAAATAGGTGGCGTCCCCTGTCTTCAGAAGCACTGCATCAATGTTATCAAGAAGGTTCTCAATAATACGTCCTCTACCGTCAGACTGATTGGATCCCCATAAAAAACTGTGTGCATTAAAGTCACCAACAAGAAGGAACGGTGGTTCAAGCTGATTCATAATATTCTCAAGATCATTCATATTCCAATTAAAATTTGGCAAGTAAATATTACAGACTGTAAACTTTCTAGGCGAATATAATTGAACTGCAACTGCTTGAAGTTGCATTTGAAGGTTACATACTGTATATGGTGCAGAAGAAGTTAAAAGAATTGCTACACCGCCATGTGCTCGTCCGTCAGGATTAACGTCATAACGAATAATGTTAAAGCAGCTTAGAGAAAATGGATCTTGAGGTTTGAGATGAGTTTCTTGAATGCAAACACAGCTGGGGCTCTGATCAGCTAATAGCAGTTTAAGCTCTGGAAGATGAGTGACAATACCATTGCAGTTCCATTGAAGGAGTTTAAACATTGGAAGTGAGGAAAAAAGAAAGAAAAATGGTGCTATATAAATAGCTGAAGAACTCAAAGATACAAGATACAAGCTCTAAGAACGAGGCTTGCCCTTAGGCCAACCTCTTCTCTTTTCTTCTTATTGCGGGCAGAAGAATTCCCGTCGACAGTGGCAGTACTGTCATTGCCAGAATTGTCAGTATCTTCCGAACGAAGAACGATGGGATTGTTCGTCGTAGGAAGGCTGACTTGGGGAGTGTTACTTGTTGGTACACTTGTCAAATTAACAAATTTAACACCAGATGAACTGGGTGTAGAGGCAAGAGACGAAGCGGTTGGAGTTTTGAATTGACTTTGAGAAGCAAATAATTGAACAAATTCAGAAAATACATTTTTGACGATTTTTGCGATGGCATCAGAGACGCGATGTCGGAAACGTTTAACGGTGGAGGAGAAGCAGGTTTTGCTGCAACCTTAGCATAAGAAGTGGTGAAAGTCGTATTACGTTGTACATGCTGCCTTGCTTCCGGGAAGCTACATTTATGAGTAGTTTTGTACTCTAAAATAGCGTATTCCATTTTAAATTTCGGGCAGTTTCTGGAGCTGGCAGGATGGTTACCTTGGCAATTGATACAACTGACATCACCGCATTCGGTTCCGTCATGTGGAGGTTTTCCGCAGATGCAAATTTTTTTATTTTTACAACTGTCCAAATTGTTGGCAATTGAAGCAGCGAACAGGGTTAGGGATATACGGATGAACGGGGAGACGATACATGGTAGCATATATATATATATATATATATATATATATATATATATATATATATATATATATATATATATATATATATATATATATATATATATATATATATTTTGGGACATCACAACAATTAAAAGTTAGCACAAGGGATGGGGTATTCTCCTCACGTCCGTTTTTCTTACTGATAATCCTTCGCACTTCAACCACACCTTCCTTTTTTAATTCACTCAGAATTTCATCGGTCGTACACTTTAGCAGATCCCTACAGCAGATAACACCCTTAGAAAAATTAAGAGTGTTATGTGGCGTGACAGTAACAACATAATCACCTAGGGTCTTGGCTTCAAGTAATTTACGAGACTGTTCGGCATTTTTTGCTTCAATAAGAAGACCGTCTTTAATTTTCCGGATGACTTTAACGTTTCCGGCAATAATTTCACTAAACGCGAAATAAGGAAGGGGCTTACTTTACTAAAGTCTCCACTGGCTCTTTTTACCAACAGAAACATTGGTGCTGGGTCCTCATCGTCAGAATTGACGCGAGCTCGCTTCTCCCTAGGCCCCGGGACCGAGTCCGAAGCCATTTTTAATGTCTGGTGGGCCGGAGCCCCCAGACGAAACCATACGAAAAGTAAAAAAAGGTATTTTTATTAAATTTAAAAATAAAAAAATATTTAAATAAATTAAATTCTGGCACTAAATGCTAGAAAAGCGATGAAATAAAGCTCAGAAGCCTTTATTTAATTTATTAAAATAAATTAAAAAAATAAAAAAGTAAATGAAAACAAAAAAAAAAACGCACCACAGGTGGGCATGGCCAGTCAGTGAAAATTTTTTCAAAGTTCAAAATATATTAAAAAACAGGTTTGATTTTAAAAAATTTACACTGCACTTATTCACAGCACTGCTATGAAACACTTTACACTAAATTCGTAAATTAATTTACGAAAAATACCACTTTTTCACAATAATAACTGGGAACGGCTGCTACTTCAGGTTGACCAATTTTATCCAAAATCTAATCAATATTAAAATATAAGAAGCATAAATACATAAAATTATATTTTTTGGTATTATAGTATTTGAGTTATGCGAGACGAAAAAATCGGCACACACAAAATCGTAGCGTTAAGGCCCTAAAACGTGCTTATTCATTGAAAATTCACAACCCAACTTTTTGACCAAAAACAATACCTTCCTTATCTAGAGGTAGGTGGCAGGTGAAAATAAAAACAATGAACTATGGACTGAATTGCTAAGGAAAAAATCTGATGTGGCCACCACATAACCTCCCGCCCAATACAACTCTTAAGCGGTACAAAATTGTATTTGATGATAGAGAAACGTACCTACTTATTTGTTTATTTTCTATTTATATTTGAGAAATTTAATTTTCTTTCGAATATTTATTTAATATTTTGACATATATTTCACTAAGAAAATAGCTTCTCAATCACAATGGCATGTTACATTTCGTAAAAATTGAAATTTTTAAATTGTTTCCATGGTGTACATGGAATGCAAGATTTATAAAAATTTAATTTCTTTATATTTAATTATCTCCAAAACCAATGAAAATTAATAAAATTAGTGTAATCAAAACAGATGTAAAATAAAATATTCTACAACTTTAAAATAACATAAATTGTTGAAAAATAAAATTTAACCGTGTTTTTTCACGGAAAACTATTAAGGGCTTTTAGTGAACTACTACTTCCGGTTGACTCACTTTATCCAAAATCTAATCAGCTCTTCATATAATTGTAAGAAGCAAAAATACACAAATTTGTATTTTTCGTATTATAGTATTTGACCGAAATTCTGTTTTTCGGTTCATCTATCTCTCTTACACTTGCGTAATTGTGCGAGAAAAAATTTTAACAACAATTGCAAATAAAAACTTCATCGTGTAATCCACGCTTAACGCTTGTCTGGTACATAAGAAAACACCGCCATAAGTTCCCTTAAATATTTATTATTATTATATTAAAAATTACAAATAAATATGATACTTACTAATATAAAACAGGTATTGTTTAATGAATATTTTGTATCCCTTTATTAAAATATGTTATTACTTTTTTTGTATTGAAAACCTATGTTTGGATAAATGATATTATTGTTTTTATAAGTATCTCTAATTTATTCCGACTAACTTAACATTCAAAACCTCTAATACCTGCATGAATTATCATATGTATTTTTAAATTGGATTTTTGTGTAAACTTTTTATTACAAGCTGAACATTCAATCTCTAATCCCTGCATGTACTTTCATATGTGTGTTTAAATGACATTTTTGCGTGAACTTCTTCTTACAAATTGTACATTGAAAATCTTTAATACCTGCATGTATTTTTATATGTTTGCTTAAATTACCTTTCAGTATGAACTTCTTCTTACAAATTAAACATTGAAAAACTTTAATACCTGCATGTATTTTTATATGTCTGCTTAAATCACCTTTTTGTGTGAACTTCTTCTTACAAATTGTACATTGAAAATCTTTAATACCTGCATGTATTTTCATATGTCTGCTTAAATCACATTTTTGTGTGAACTTCTTCTTACAAATTGTACATTGAAAATCTTTAATACCTGCATGTATTTTCATATGTCTGCTTAAATCACCTTTTTGTGTGAACTTCTTCTTACAAATTGTACATTGAAAATCTTTAATACCTGCATGTATTTTCATATGTCTGCTTAAATCACATTTTTGTGTGAACTTCTTCTTACAAATTGTACATTGAAAATCTTTAATACCTGTATGTTTTTTCATATGTTTGCTTAAATTTCCTTTCAGTGTGAACTTCTTCTTACAAATTAAACATTGAAAATCTTTAATACCTGCATGTATTTTCATATGTACTTTTAAATTGTATTTATATCGGAACTTCTTATTACAAATTAGACATTCATAGTCTCTAATAATTTTTTATTATTAATACATTTGGTTAAATTAGTCTTTTGAACGTAAATTTTATTACAAGTTGAAAATTTTTTTTTACTACCACTATGAATTCTTTTCATGTGCGTTGTTAATTTATGAAGAGACACAAAATAGTTATTACATATTAGACATTTAAACTCTTTTCTAGCTGTTTGATTGTATTTTAACAAATCAGGTGAATCTAATAAACTATTACTACAAGTTGCATTTCCATTGTCTGCGTTCATATTAGGATTAGCTTCATCCCTATGCAGCTGGTTATCATTGCAACTTGAAACATCGTCTTGTTCATTATCAGATTCCGAATCGTACTTTAAAACTTTTAGATAAAGCTCGCGGTCCACTCTGTCTTCAGATGCAGCAAATTCTTCTTTGATATCCAAAACACTTGTCTGGTCTTCCTGTTCCACCAACGAATGCAATGAATCTTCCGTTTCTTTAATATTCAATTCCTTATCCAAGTCCTGCTCTCGATTCATCAAGAATTCTTGATTAGAGATCTTTATTTGTAATTCCGCGTATTTCTGACCACCTGTGTCACTGTTTTCTTGTAATAACTTTGTGTACTGAATTATATGACTAAAATTTTTCAAACACATTTTCTTGAACTTGTAGAATGAATGGACTGATGTGCGGCAAGTCCTACAAATGTATTGAGGAATCTCCGAGCCCAAATCCGTCTGAAATAGAGTCACATTGAATATTACTTAATACTGCAAAGCTGAGCAATCACCACTCTTATCATTTCATATTTATGATACGATTTTTACAAAAGTAAAATTTACATAATTATTAATTAACATACATGATAACATTAAAATATTGTCTGTAGAAGAACTGATCAACACTTAAAAAATAAAATCAACCAACAAGGAATGAAAGAACGAATTGATTGTCGCAGCCCATCAATCGTATTATAACACCCTGGTGAGAATGTTACTACAGATGAAATGTCTTAGTAGAAAAAAATTATTAAGAAATATGATTGTTCTCGGCGTACTGTACTTATTCATGTACAGCCTGTATTCTGTACAAGAAACATATCCGGTTTTCTTTTTAATGCGGCCCTAAATAGTTGGCGCCCCCACCTGCTAGAAATCGCAAATAAATTGCACTAAAATTTCGTGCTAATTACGTAGGAAGTTTATAAATTTCGTGCTATAAAGGAAACCAATGAAAATGAACGTCGAAACAAATTTCGTTAATTTTTCTATTAATTATAAAAATATTTTATTAGTGTTTTATATCGTTGTAAAGCAAAAAAAAATCTCTATTCAAAAATGTCATGGCTTACTATGATCTCTATATGAAAAATAAAAGATGATACCAGTAACTCGTAAATGTTTAGATTTAAAATTTTTTTGAGTATTTCTGTAAATTCACCATTAAAAAGTGTCATAAGAAAGTGCAAACCAAAATCTCGTATTATGTTATACAACGAAGTTTTCAGCAAAAAAAAAAAACCGCAAAATTTACATTTTAGCCTATATCTAGTGACCTATGCATTCAATTGGAAAAACAAATACATGTTCAGACCACGGGGGTAAAACTCAAGTGCATTTTCAGTTGGTTAGCAGCAGCGCCGCCACAACTGCCTGGAAAACTAAAACTACATTGTTTTGTATTTTTACATCTAGTAATAGGTAGTAAACAAAACGCATTTTGTTTATACTGTCAAATTCAAACTTCAATCTGTCATTTAAAAAATACAATCTGTGTGTTACTGACATTAACTATAAAATTAAACAAGCTGATGTGCAACTTAAAGTCGTAAACCGTGGAAAACCTTTAAATATACTGAAATTAAACATTAAAGTAAGTTTTTTGAGACATTCTAAATATTAATTATTTTATAATATAATGGATTTCAGGAACTATAAAGCCAATTTAAAATCAAACAAAACCGTATTTTTTCGAACTACACATCAAGCTTGATACCAAATCTGCGAAGTTATGTCCATATGTAGGCATCTTATTTAAAAAACGTCACCCGGAACCACCTATACGTGAGCAGCAAATAGCATTCATTCATATTGTCTAATTTATTTTTTGTTTATGTACATAATAGATATATATTTATTATATAAAATATATTTTAAATAAAATATACATATCCCATCAAACTTTAATTTCAATATATGTTTTTATTTTTGAATGTACAAAATACCAATGAAATCAATGAATGTTTTTAATTTTGAATGTACAAAATACCAATGAAATCGCTAGCTGTCATTATAGTTCTTCCACCTACTAGTGGTGCGCTGCTGTCAACACTTCGATTTTAATACATTGAGTTTTGTCTCTTCCTATGTTATTACTTTGTGGTTCAGACTACCCTACTAACCAGGGGGCTGACAGTAGTATAGGATTTCTTGTGATAGAAGTTTTTGATTACTTCGGGTGCTCTAAACATAGATGGAAATGCTGTAGCGTTTGGTTAATAACTACAACTAGTAGGCGGCCGCACAAACAGTTGATTTGAAATTTGAAACTGACGTTTGAAACATTGAAACCGTTACCGTTACTTTGTGTTTTATGCAGAGACAAATATCTAAAGTTTTGTGTTTAGTTAGTGAAGTGATTCAATTTACTTGAAAGGTAAGCATTTTTAATTTATTACTTTCTTTGTTATTATCTAAAATATTGTTAGAGCATTTGCATGTTCCTTCAAAGTTTTATTTAAATTTGAACTTTCGATTGGTTTGTATATTTTTAAACAGTTTAACAATTTATTTTCACCGATTTAACAAAATAGGCTGTTCATATAATCTAATAAAAGATCGTTATTTTGATATAATAAATTTGTTTCAGAACATGAAGACCAAAAGGGGCACTGTTCCAAGCTGCAGAATGGATAGTGTGGGTCATCCTGACATTTCCTTGTTCTGCTTACCAAAAAACCCAAGTTTATGTAACGAGTGGATGCAAAATTTGGGGATTTCGGTGCTGCTGGAAGGCAAGTCGGACGCTGCACTTACACACATGCGAGTGTGTAGTTTGCATTTTGAAGATACGTGCTTCCAAACGGCGTTTAAGAAAAAGCTATATAAATTTGTAAAGATATATATGTATTCATTAATTAAAAAATAAATTTGCATACATGAATTTATATTTTATTATTTTTAGTACTTTGAAATTTGAATTTCATTAAATTCCTGCATTTTCATTTCAAATATCGCCTTAGTTCGGGTGCTCTATTCATAGATGGCGCAGAACTTCTATCACACTCAATTTTGCTGGGACTGTCGCGTCTCTCTTTAGATATTTGTCTCTGCTACTAACTTTCGTCTAATTTAACCAACTTCGTATCTCTTACGGTTCTCGAGATCCCAATACATTCGTACCTTAACCCTTTGTCTACTACAGGTACTCCAAAGTACCGCAAATTTTTACATCCCTTAAATACCAAGCTATAAAATAAATGAATAAATAATAAAATTTTTATAAATATTTACTAATAAATATATATCATATGTAAAATTAACTTTAATTATGTATTTTTTTCAACTGGTACCACAGCGAAGGTTATCACTTTTGTTGAACATATTCATTAGTGTTATTTTTTACGAAGCATAACAGACAGTACTGACAGTAGATACAGGCAAGGAAGAAGCAAAATTTTGAAAGATACAAAATTATATTTACAAGATGTAGTACAAGGTACACCAGCCATATTTCTTATTGCTTTTTAATTGTACACTAGATGGAACATGGAACTACGACATTTGGTTATTGTTCGCTTTCGACAAATGTATTTTCGAGTTTTGTAACATTCGTCATTTGTATTTTCGGTAAATGTACCGTAATTTTCGATATTTATATGATCGAGAAATGTATATTCGTGATTTATATTTCGTGAAATGTTTGCTCGAGAAGCGTAGTCCACGTGTTAATAAAGAGGTTATGTTTACTTACAATTTCAGGTAAACAGCATATTAGCATATCTCGCACTGCTATTCCACTTTCATCGTGTTTCAAAAGTCTTTGAAGATTGTTAGAATCCAGGCACAATAAACAAAACGCTGATAAATTGTACATTTTGTACCACACAAACGCAAAAACTCAATGGCAGTCAGAAAACCACGGAATAAGATAAACAGGAAAATGAACTTCCTATTGCGTAGTACAGAGCGGCTAGTGACCAAGTTTGTTCAGGTTCGAATTTAGAACACTACGCGGCGCATCAGTCTAACCGCCCTTCTTATGTCCGTTGCTAGCCATTTTACATGCGACATTTTGTTTGTTTTGTAGATTTATTTTGCTATATTCGATATTTTTAAAATACAAAAGGCCGAATAGAAAGTGTATTGTACCTAATTGTAATTCGGGATACGCGTCAAGTAAAGAAAATGTGTCTTTATACGCTGTGACCGAAAATCGTTTACATGCATGGTCGAATGCTATTCCTCGTAAAGATCGAGTTTTGTCAACAAAAGATAATGTCTATGAAAAACATTTTAAGCCCGAATGTGTAATACTGTAATATAATTACATATAATTGAAATATGAAGTAACCTTAACACCAAAAAATTTGTAGGTTGCATTTAAAAAAAATGCAAACTGACAGATGATGATCTTCCGACAATATTTTCAAATTGTCCATATTATTTATCAAAACACGTTGTTAAACGTAAACCACCAACAATTAGATATGTAGATGATACAAAACCGACAAAAACACGTAGAATACAAATTTTAGAAGAATAATATAGTGTTTCTACAATGGAAAATTTACAAGAAACAACTATTACTAATCAGAATACAAGTAGTATTAATCTGTCTGATATTAATTTGCCATAAAAAAATTAGACATCCTGTAAACTAGATACAAACGATAATAATGAAATATTTATATTCTTTGAAACAATCTATTCTAATTACTTAAAAACTGGAATATTTCGAAAAAAAAGTTACTGTGCTTAATAACGGTATAGAATTTCTCTTCAGTGATAAAAAATTATTTATGAAGATGTTGAATGTCACTCTATTAGTATTAATAATGATTTGATTACAAATGTATTACACAAATTTTCTACTGGTTCTAAAGATTTCATAACATCAACTTAGAGGCATAATATGTGTGCAAATGTCTTAAAAAACAGTGAAATTTGAAATCATTGTGTTTCTTTAAATGTTTCTTTGCGAATCGCCTGTTCTTGTCAATTTAATCGTAAATCACAGTTTTGTCAAAAATTAAAATTTGTAAAAAAAAGTGCATGTAAAAAATCAGCGAGCAAAAAGAATGACAACGAAAAGAAATAAACGTAGAAACTATTGCTCATTGTATTTGTTATCCACAAGAAATAAAACTTGTGGAGTAAATAAAATTGAACATTATTTTGCTCTGATATTTCTGTGTAAAAAATAACTATACATTAAAATAAAAATCATTTATAATAATCAAAATATTTAACAACTGTAATACAAATTTGAATTTGTCTAATATTGCGCATGTATATGAAAAATAAATATATGAGTACGAGTTGTACATATTCGGCATGGAAAAACATGGGCGGTTAGATTGGTGCGTCGCATAGCGGCGTATTGGCCAAGCTGAACAGAAAAGAGCATATTTATTTTGTGAAGTCGTTGGGGCTGCAGAAAACACTCAATAAACCACAATGATGCAATGTTGCCAACCATAGCATAAAAGGCTTAAATATTATTTTAGCTAATTTAATAATATTTTAATTTCACTGTTAACTTATATTACAAAAACATAAATATCTAGTGACAGAATTAATAATAAACAAATGAAAAATTGACTTTCATAAAACAGCAAAAAAATTATCAACATTCATGTACTATATTCCTACCATTTTATTAAACATTTTCTTCTAATACAAGATTTGTTTCTCGACTGGAAATTGAATAAAAGACGAGATGTTGGAGAAGCAGTCAATTTAATAAAATCCAATAAAAACACCATCGTTTCGACTGCAATTCAGTCTTCATCAGGGTGCAGATACAAACAAACAAACAATAAATAAAACTTACAAAACGCAAGGTAAGCAGACTTACATAATTGGTTTTAAAAAATAAATAATATCATGTAAAAAATTATTTTCCAGAAAGATACAAGGAACCACTTATCAGCCAATCAAAGGCTTGAGGGACAAAAGTACAGGATTAGTTAATAAATTAATTGCTAATATAATATCACGGTTGAAATATCACAATAATTGTTGAAATATATATATTAAAAAAAAACTAATTCTTGTAACAAAAATTGTCCATAGTGTTTAGCTATAATCCCAGAATAAATGGAGCTGCTCTATGCTATTAATCAAACGTTATAATCAGATATTATTGCTTTTGTAAAAATAATGACTTGTACCAAACCAACCCAGATGATAATCAGTACACATAAAGTAATTGGAATTTTTTTTATCCCAAAATTTAATTGTAAAACTCCAAGTCCAACTTTTTTTTTGGCAAAAACATAAAAAAACCGAGTTAAGGGTGGATTCCTATAGATTCAGCCCTAATAACTCCAATGGCGGTCTTAAAATGATATAGTACCATTAGTTTTGGGGGAGAATCTTTGCTGAAAGCTTGGTTGACTTTAACAGTTCCAGTAATTCAAATCGAATGAAAATTAGATGCTGGATGATTTAAGCTAGCCTCAACTATCTTTAAACATGATTTTAGAATGTTAATTTAACTCCAATATAAAGTGGACTCCATGAATAGGAAATTCACCTTTTGCAAGTGATAAAACGTTATTTACCCTTCTCCTAGCAACCAGATCAAAATACTAACGTCATTAATGTCATTTGCATTACATGTCATACATAACATCACGCTATATCCCACTCAGTGGGGTAGCACGAACCCAGGAACACAGTCAACCTACAATCAATCTCCTCCAAACATGCCGATCCTGATACACCACTTTCGCTTCGTCCACATTCATACATGCTCGTATATTCTTTACACTCGGAATCATTCGTTCACATAACAAACCATCAATCATACCTAACCACTTATTCCTCGGACGCCCACGCAATCATTCTCCTTCAATCTCACCCACATATATTAGTTTCACCAACCTTTCATTCGACAATCGCTCAACATGTCCAAACCACCTCAACTGACTCACTCCCACTTTCTTAACAACGTTCTTCTCAATCTCACACTCACCATTCACCAATGTATTCCGCATACGATCACGTCTCGTATACCCACACACTCCTCTCAAATATCTCATTTCCACAGCAGTTATACGTCGTTCATGCTTCTTCATCCACACCCAACCTTCAGAACTGTTGAACAGAGTTATTTTTGTATTTATAAAATGACAGACAGTAACTAATCAATAAATTTTCTTTGCATATTATATTATAAACAACATAGCATAGCTATCTTCAACGATGAGACGAGGTCAAACAAAGTCTTGTGAATCGGAGTCTAGTAGATCAATTCCTTTGCAGAAATATTGGTGTTTGTGCTTGGGAAGAGCCTTCGTCAACATATCTGCAAGCATGTTTCTGTGAGCAAATAAGCAGTCGATACTATACCTTTTTCGAGAGATTGACGGATAAAATGATGTCTAATATCAATATGTTTGGAACGCGAGTGATACATCGGATTCTTTGCTAAACGTTGAGCTCCTTGACTGTCACTCTTAATGACAATTAGTGACATTGACATCCCAATTTGATCCAGAAACCGTTGTACATAGGTTGCTTCTTTTGCAGCCTCCGTGATTGCCATATACTCTGCCTCAACGCTAGATATCGCGACGGTTCGTTGTTTTCGTGCTTCCCAAGATACTGCAGCTCCACCGAGAGTAAAAACGTAACCAGAATATGATATTCTATGTCTAAAATACAATTCCCTCAATCTGCACTTCAATGGGTTTACCCTTCTTCTTGAATTTAAGTGCGTAATTTAATGAAGCACTTAAATAACGTAATACTCGTTTTGCTGCTTTCCAATGCTCTTCATTGTAGCAATTATTAAATTGACTGAGCGAGCTGACAACATACGCCATATCAGGTCGCGTAGCCACTGATAAATACATCAGTGATCTTACAAGATGACGAAACGGAAATTTTTTCATAATTTCTTCTGTGTTCGTATTAGGCTTATCTAATTAACTTCCATTTTCCATTGGTGTTGCCACTGGTTTACAGTTTGTCATTCCATACTTATTCAGCAGATCTTGAATGTATTGAGTTGAGAGAGAGAATCGATCAGACGTGTTCGTTTTTACTTAAGCCAATTTTGCCTTTTTTGATTGTCTAGTTTGTTATAAATACCTGAAATTTGTGTGATCTTTACTTAACTGGGTTCAGTATATAAATTATGTGTTTGGTGCTGAAGAAACAGTAAGTGTGCTACAGTTTTCAAATTAATCATTTGTCTTAAGTACAAAAGTTTAAAGTCACTTTGAAGCCACTTAATTAATCGTTACTGTGCGCGTGAGTAATATTCACTGCTATCGTTTTACCGTTACAACAAATTTCTGACCATGTCCATATGCGCAACTTGTACGAAGAAATTTGACACCTCGGCCTCAGTTATTTGTGCTGGGTGCTCTGTACTCTTTCACTCTGAATGCGTTCAAGTGACACAATCCGACTGTCGAATGCTACGTTCCAGGAAAAATTTGAAATGGTTCTGCAATCCATGTGAATCTACTGCAGTAACTAAAAATGCTGAGTTCTCTGAACTCAAAAAATTGATTTTAACTTTACAAAATGAGGTACGCGATATAACTAATGAATTAAAATCTATTAAAAAAACCAAATTTGAAGAATATGATGAATTCGAAAATATTATTTCTGAAATCAACGATCGAAATGCCCGGAAATCCAACTTTATAGTTTATAATCTTCCGGAATCAAATTTGTCGTCAGAGTCTTCTGTTACCGATACCACAGTCGTTTCAGAAATTATCCTAACGTGCTCCCAGGAAAACATACCTCCAGCAGACATCAAAATATTCCGTTTAGGAAAGAAAAATAATTCAAATTCACGTCCAGTTAAAGTGATTTTAAAAAATTCTGTTACTGTCTTATCTGTTCTGAAGAATGCTAAAAAACTAAATAATTCGAAATTCAATAAAGTAAAAATTGGTAGCGATAAAACTCTCAAACAGAGAAAATATTTTGAGGAGCTCAAAGGCGAACTACAGAGACGCATCAACAACGGTGAGAATAATTTGCGCATCAAATATATTAATGATGTGCCGCGTATCGTTGAGTCAAAAAACTGAATTGTGCTTCAACATCTCAATCCCTGTGCCTATACTACCAAAATGTGCGTGGTGTCAACACTAAACTAACAGAACTTTATTTAAGTGTGTTAACTATAAATTACGACGTCCTTGTCTTAACTGAAACATGGCTCACCGAGAATACATCTAGTGGCGAATTGATGGACTCCCGTTTCAGTATTTTTCGCTGCGACAGGAATCAATCAGCAACGGGTAAAGTGCGCGGTGGCGGAGTGTTAGTGGCAGTCAATGACGTTTTAAATCCAAACATTGTACCAATCAGCTGTGAATCTAATAACATTGACTTTATTTGTGTTAAACTTCGTTACAATTTAGAGACTGTATACATTCTTGCCATTTACATACCACCTGATTTAAGCTCCTCTGAATACACCTATTTCTATGATTTTATTAGTTCATTGCCTTTCATATACACTGCGAAAATCTTAATTGTAGGTGACTTTAATGTAACAAATTTGAACAATTTTTACCTTAACGGTACTATATGTAGCAGTGTCAGTAAATTTAATAACTTTGTATCCTTATTAAACATGGAGCAGATGAATAGATTAGCGAATAATAACAACAATATTTTGGACGTCTTAATTACTAATATAAATGATTGTAGTGTAGAGAAATGTATTTTTAGTTTATTGCCAGAAGACAAACATCACCCTGCTTTACTCATTGATTGTACATTTCAAATAAAAAGTTTGCATTCCAATTTAAATGAAAATAGAAATGTTTCATTTAATTTTAGTAAGGGTGATTTTGGTCTTTTATATAGTAAATTAAGAGAAACTAATTGGCAATTGCTGGAAACCTGTACCGATATTAACAGTGCTGTCGATTGTTTTTATTCAGTATTGTACGATATTTTTGATGTTTGTTTCCCTAAATATGTAAAACGTAGCAACAAATATCCTATATGGTTCAGTAAAGAAATCAAATTTTATCTAAAGCAAAAAGAACATTACAGAAGAATGCATAAAAAATATGGTTCCATTGTTTATCTCCAAAAATACAGAACTATAAGGTCCACTGTTAAAAATTTAATCAAAAATTCATACGAATTATACTTAAGCTCTGTACAGGATAGTATTGCAACAGATCCAAAGAATTTTTGGAGTTTTATAAACTCAAAAAAAGATGCCAAGAAAATACCATCTACTATGTACCACAATAATAATTCACTCGAAACGGGTCCCGAAATTGTAAATGCCTTTGCAAATTTTTATAAATCTGTATTCAATGATGATATCTGTAACATAGACTTTTCGAATTTCTCTATCAATCCATCTATTTGTGATAATATTACTATTCCAGAAATCACATTGAATGAAATTTCTAATGCTATTGCTGCACAGAAAAACACCAAATCTGTAGGACCTGATGGTATACCTATTTATATTTACAAGGGCTGCTCAGACTTATTGATTTACCCTTTACAGTGCATTTTCAACTTGAGCTTAAAAACTAATACATTTCCAGACCAATGGAAATTATCTAAAGTAGTCCCTATCTACAAATCAGGAGACAGACATCAAATTTCTAATTACCGTCCTGTGTCATGTTTAGATTGGCCTTCAAAATTTTATGAATACATTTTGCATCGGCATATTCAATCTCAAACAAGCAACTATATTAGTAAATTTCAGCATGGTTTTGTGAGCCGAAGGTCAACTACCACTAATTTAATTAACTTTGTTCAATTTTTATTTGATGCACTAGATGATAAACAACAAGTGGATGCTATTTATACCGATTTTTCGAAAGCATTCGATACAGTTGATCATAAAATATTGTTATACAAATTATTAATGATTGGGTTCTCACGAAATTTGTACTTGTTATGTGAATCATATTTAAGTAACCGTATACAATACGTCTATTGTAATGGTTTTTCATCTGCTCGTTTTCTTGTTTCCTCGGGGGTCCCTCAAGGGTCAATATTAGGGCCTTTACTTTTCATATTATTTGTAAATGATATTACAGAGGTCCTAGAATCATCTAAATGTTTGATGTATGCAGACGATTTGAAAATCTACCGCATTATTTCATGTACTGAGGATTGCTATTTGTTGCAGTCTGATCTCAACAAGTTATACCTATGGTCTGTTCAAAATCGGCTTCGTTTTAACATCAACAAATGTCAAATTATTAGTTTTACAAGGAAAAATAATTGTATTCTTTTTAATTATAACATTGATAATTTAATTCTAAGTCGTGTAAATGTTGTACGTGATCTTGGATTGTTCCTTGACACAAAATTGAATTTTTTGTACCATACCGAAATTACAACTAGTAAGTGTTATAAGATCTTAGGATTTATTTTGCGTGTTACGCATAATTTCAATAATATTAAATGCCATGTAACTTTATTCACTAGCTTAGTTTTGAGTAAACTCGATTATGTTCGCGTTATTTGGAACCCTTCACAACTATACTTAACAAATGCAATTGAGGGTATCCAAAAAAAATTTGTTAAAACTGTTCATTACAGATTGTTCCATTATTGGCCTCATAATGAATATGAAAATTTGTTACCAATTTTTGGTTTGAAGCCATTAACAAACAGATGTTTTATACAACAAATTCTTTTCATTTATAAATTAATAAACAATCTTATTGATGACTCAAATTTGTTAGGGCGATTAAATTTCTATGTCAATAATTGTAACACCAGAGGTGAACAATCATTTATTTGTAACTTTTCTAGAACAGGATATCATTTTAACTCTGTTCTCAATACCATGTGTCGTGTTTATAATGTGCATTGTACAGCTTTAGATTCATCACTTAGTTTAAGGGTATTTAAGGATAAATTGAATGAGATATTGTAGGATATTTATTATTAGAGATTTTCTTTCTTTCATGTATAATTGTTTATTTATATTATTCTGTAATTGGGCTTGTCCTGTTGAATAATAAATATTATTATTATATTATTATTATATTTCTACTGTGACAGATATATTTCCTGCTTTCTTTCATCGCAAGTAAATTCTATTCTTAAACAGTAGTTAATGATTCCAAGATCTTTCATTCTGAATTTTTCTTTGAGATTCACCTTCGTTTTCTCAATTCATTTTTCATTCGTTGATGTAAGAATGATGTCATCAACGTACACACCAATAAGAATAATGTCGTTGTCATTTTTCTTGATGTAAAGGCAGGGATCAGAGTCCATAGATTTAAATTCAAATGATACTAAAATGTTGTGTATCTTTTTGTACCACTGGCGGCCAAACTGTTTGAGTCCATACAAAGATTTTTTAAGACAGCATACTTTGTCTTCTTTTTTAATTTGCCGCAGTATTTCTTTTGCCTCTTCATGGATAAATTTGTCGTTAAATTTGATCAATTTTTCTACAGTCTCTTTCAGCGTATCTGGCATTTCCATAAATGCAGATTACAGATTCATCCAAATCACCATTTAAATACGCTGTTTCTACATCAAGTTGATGTACCTTCATTCCCAATTCGACAGCTAGAGCAATAAGCATTCTGATCGAACTAAGACGTATTACACGGGCATACGTCTCGTTGAAGTCTATTCCTGGACGTTGCGAATATCCTTTTGCTACTAATCGTGCTTTTCTACGATCTAGATCACCATTATGCTTATACCGTGTGTCCTACGTAAATGTTGGCATAGGCAATTAACATGTAAAATCAGTTTTTTGTAAATAAAAAGTGTCCGGCAAAAAATTATGCATCCAAATTTTATATCACAATACTTCTAATATCCCTAATATTGGTGTATTGCACATATTTTTGTGGCTAAAACATGCTTTATAATTAAATATTCATCATTGTAATAATTTGATAGATTAGGGGAAAACATTTGTTTAAAAACTCAAGCTGGTAGGACTGGAACCAAAATTATCACCCTATATTAAAATCTGCACGAGCTGTAATAAAATGAACAAAAAATAAAGGTGTTCGTCGTTTATTTTATTAAATATTGCGGTAAACGAACGGATTTACAATTTTTTAAGTAATCATATTAGACTAGAAAAAAAAAAAACCGTCCATATTTATTGAACCTATTTACATAGTACCAGCACTGCCCGTGATTTTATAAAAAAATAATTCAAAAGAACCAAAAACTTTGTAACATTGAATAAATATATGAAATATTGTTAATTCAAGTTTAAAGTAATGGAATTAATAATTACACAGACTTAAAGACAACAATTTTATTTTTAATTTCAAGGAAAGAATATCGTTTTATAATAAGTGAGACAAAATAAGAGGCACTACCGCAAATTTTAAACTTATATTCTAATATAATATAATAATAAAAATCAGAAGCGAATGTTCAGGAAAATAAAAGCAGCGACACACGCTACAACATCCGGTCTACATCTGCTGCGTGTGAGCGCTCCACTAACATGAAGTGGACAAAACACTTTCATTGAATATAGATATTAAAAAAAAAAACTACGTACTTTAACGGGATAACGATAAAATAAATAAACACTAAACAAACATTATTATTTACATAGTGTTATTCTACCTTGGTAATGTCCACACAGACATTGAACTCAGTGTTCCACGAGAGAAAGTCGTCTTTGTTCAATTCAGTGTGCCAGTCACACCGTTCATTGTACACCAGGTCAGGTGTGAAAGTGCGCGTGTGTCCAGTGGCGGGGTCAGTGACCTGCACCGAGCAACGGAACTTATACAGCTGTTCACTCGGCACCGGGGTGTGCACCCAGAGGACGAACTCTGAGTCGGATAGCCAGTACCTGCACATAGCGGTGCCGGCGGCACTAGTTAAGAGACAGTGCCGCCCAAAGGACTCTGTCCGTTTCGCCCGCCACATGGAGCCGACCCTATACGTGATGTCCTGGTGTGCAAAGCCGTAGTGCGCGGCCAATATGCCTCGCACATTCACTCGCGACACACGCGCACTGCATAAGTTACACTTGGTGCGCCGCTGGCAGAAGTACCACTCGTGTTTAGTGCACTTGTCAGAGTAGTCAGTGTACCTGCAGCCCCGGATTCGGTTCTCACAGGTTTCCTTGACGGGGGCGCAGCGCTCGCACCACCCACCTGGGCGCGTCAACACTACTTCGCAGTTGCAGCACTTCTTCACCGGCGGCGCCAGCTGCTCGGCCGCGTCACACGCCCTCCGATTCAAAGTCACGGTGAACGTGGTGCCGTCAAACCCGCCCAGCATGTCTAGAAGACTGTTGGTGTTCACGGCCACTGATGAGTCCTCTTGGATCGCCAGGCAGCCTTCCGGAGACACTTGTCCTTTTTTATTACCTGCTCGTCTTCACGTTTGATGTAGAGGGTGTAGTTATAGTCCGAGGCTTGTTCCGAACCGTCCACCATGCAAATCGCGTGGAAAATCTTCCCCGTGGCCACGCACACCTTGGTATGCAGTAAGAACAGGACCTGGAACGCCGAGATGATGTAATTGTGTAGACTGGCCGTGGCGATGTCGTGGGTGAGGCTGCAGGGGTTGTCGAGCACTCGGTCCGGGTGCTGCTCGCAACAATGAGCCAACATGGCCGCGCGGGGGCCCACCCAGTCGCAGTGGGCGGAGCCGAGCACCGGGCACACATACCGGCGGAACTCGCACGCCGCCTCGTGCGCGCTCTCCTCTGCCTCCGCTGCGACCGGCACCGTCTCGCGGCACCCGAGGTCCCCGTTCTTGCACGGGAACTTCAGGAGCTTCACTACTGCTTCGTATTGGGTGTTCCGCGTGGCCGGGTGCTTGGAGGCGTAGCACTGGCCGCACACCCCCGCCCCGTCGTGCATATGTGTCCAGGCATATGCTCCGGCGGTTCTCACACGCCGTCTTGTGCACGCTCTCTTCCGCCTCCGCTGCGAACGGCACTGTCTCACGGCACCCGAGCTCCCAGTCTGGGAACTTTCGGAGCTTTGCTACGACTTCGGATTGTTGGTTCAGTGTGGCAGGGCGCTTGGGGGCGTAGCACTTCTGATCTTTTAGGACGTCTGCTGGGATGTCCATGGTATTCTCGAGCTGACTCATTCTAAACCTACCACAGAAAATCAACATTTAGTTAATTTATAATAAATAAGCAACGCAAGTCCAAAAAACAAAGACGATAAAAAACTTGTTTAAAACCAGAGATATTTGTATAAACTACATCCAATCTTACTTTACTATGTTCTAAATAATTTTTGTAACCATGGGATTCCTCTAGACTGATAATGCAAATACTGCAAAACACAATCCCTTACAGTTCTGTCATCACATGTTTAAAACGTTAAACATTACGATTAAATTAGTTTCTGCTGATAATCTTCGACAGCCATAACTGAACAAATGCATCACGTCTTGGAGAAAAGAATAGTAAGGAGGGAGCATATGATTACAGGCGAGGGGAGTGTAACCAGGAGGGACCGGATTTGTGCTTATAGCAGTGGGGATAACAGCCCCAGATTTAAAATATTTTTTGAATTAAATAATTTCAATTAAAATTTGAGCAAGTAAAATATATTTCCATGAAAAAAGAAAGTTTATCCCATAATATGACCACAAAAAATAATCATTTACACTTACCGAAATTGTTAAATTGATTTGATCAAATTTTACCAATTTGTAAATTTTGAAATGTCAAAAAAATTATATCGCTATATATTTATAAAGAAAAAAATCAAAGTACTCGTAAATAGAATATTTACATAAAATTACAGTGCATACTTAATTTTGCACATATAAACAAAATTTCAACAATAATATATAAAATATTAATGTGCTTTTTAAAATAACATCATTTTATTATTCCAGTTTGGAATCATCTTTATTTTATTTATATCGTTTCGTAATAAAATATATGTACCTATTTTTTTTAAATTCAAAATTTATAACTTTAATCAAGTGTACTCTGTGCTTTTCTAATTGTCTTAATAAAATTAACAAAAGAAAACGGCGGAAATATTGTTTCTACAATATGCACTTGTGTTGCAGGAAAAGGAAGAAGTTTATGTAAACATGTATTTTCCTCTTCTGTTTTTAATTTTCATCAATGACGTAGTCTCAGTCATATAGACCAACAAGCTCTTATTTGCTGACGATTTGAAAATTTTTCATTCTATTCCTTCTGCAGCCGACTGTGTCACACTCCAAAATGACCTTAATGCATTAAATTTGTGGTGAATATCAAACAAGTTATTCTTAAATGTCAATAAATGTAAAACGTTATCGTTCACGAGGAAAACTCCTATACTATTCAGTTACACGGTTAATAACATTACTCTTGAGCGTGTTGATTTTATCAACGACCTTGGTATCACATTCGATCCAAAATTCGAAATACTGTTTCCTCCTGTAATAAAGTACTAGCTTTCACAAAAAGACATACTCAATTATTCACTAACTTACGTGCTATTAAAGTTTTGTATTTTTACTTATCAGATCTAAACTAGAATACTGTTGCGTTATATGGAATCCGTACTAAGAAAAATATGAATCTTTGATTGAATCAGTTCAGCGTAAATTTGTTAAATATTTACATTACAAAAAATATAACTGTTATTGCCCTCCTGGTGACTCCTACGACTTTCTATTACTTGAATTCAATCTATGTAAACAAGTTGTCCGACGGCAAGTGTCTTTATTGATGTATTTATTTAACTTAGCTAATTATAAAATTGACGATCCCATCTCCCTGTCCTTACAATTTCCATGCTCCAAATACCACTACTAGATCCTTCTACTGTTTCTACCTTCCTAGAGCTTCATCTAAAATTCTCCTCAAATCTCCTATATTTTCAATGTGCTCACTTTATAACAAATTGCATAATAATAATGTGGATATTTTTGGCAGTTCCGTGTCTCAATTTAGGAATAATTGTCACTCTTTGCTCTAACTTAGAGTCATAAAAATTTTTGATTTGGTTTATTCTTTCTCTTTGTATTCATTATATTTTAAGATAGTGTCTTGTTTAATTTTTTCTATAATTTTTATTTGTATTTTGGAATTTTTCTTGAATTTGTACTACACTTTCATTATTGTATTTGTATAAATAACAGGCATAGAAAATCATATGAAATAAGTAATATACCATTACAGAAGCAAACGTTAATGAATTATACAAATGCCAACAATTCCAAAAATATTTTGCCAATGTTATCTGAAGTTCCTGCTGAAAATAATTACGAGTATATGCCGCAATTTAATAATATCAATATTATCATAAAAAATAAATCAGTGCAGTGAAATTTTACAATATAATGTAACAGAAAATAATATAAAAATACAAATTGAAAATAGTTTAGGATCAATGTGTGATACAAATAATAACACTGGCAACTTAAGTTAAAATTCTTTTAGAGAACGAGGAATATTTGAACATTTTTAAATTTGAACCTGTGGAATATACAGACATACAGATGAGTTATGCCCGTTTCAAAGAAGTAGAATCATCAACAAGGTAACAATACCGGAGTATATTGTGGAAAAATGAAAGGATATTTAGATTTACCAGCAGTAACTTTGGAGTTGTTTGTAAAAGACGAAAAGAAATAGATACAAAATTTTAAAAGTACAATTTTATAGGGAAGGAACATTGAACACTTGCCAGCAGTTCGTGCAGGAATTGAAATTAAAGGGCTCGTAAACGTCTTTATTCAAACTATAAAATAAATCAGAGAAAAATTATTAATATATGCCCGTCAGGTTTAGTTATTCATCCACTTGCACCACATCTACGTATTTCACTAGATGGCTTTATTTTCGATCATTATGAACGTAATGAGAAGTTTGGTTTATTGGAAATAAATATGTTTCAAGCGTTAAATTTCAAAATTTGGAAATGGCGTGCAAATAATATTCTTTTTGTTATTCAAAAATTGACAATAATTATCGACTGAAGAAAAATCATAATTACTACTATCAAATACATGGACAAATACAAGTGCAACATGGTGTGATTTTGTAGTTTATTTTACTCATTCCAAAGAACTATACATTGAAAGAGTAGATATTAGTTTTGTAAATGCATGTACAAAAAACTTACAAAAACATATAAAGAATTTGTTATATCGTATTTACAGAAAAAATGTACTGAAAAGAGTTCCATTATAAGATTGTAATTAAAAAATATAAACTTTTTCTGACAGTTAATATGTCATACAATTGTTTGTAAGTTTGTTTGAGTTCCAAGGCTGACACTATAAACAAATTTTCAAATAACTTTAAAATAGTTTTTCTCTATTATAAAATGTCAAAAACAAAATCTGTTAAATAATTCAGATGCACAATTTAATTCTTTAAAAATTGTATTTGAAGCTTTTTTGCATAAAATTATATGGAGACTTTTGCGCCATGGAAAACTGATTTTACATGTTAAACGCCTATGGCCCATTTTTTAATTAACAAAATGAAAAAAGTTATCGCAATAATGAAAACTAAAAAAACTTGTATTTAAAGGTGATAAAAAGAAATTAATGATGTTTAATGTAGAAATAAATATATCATCGCGCCATTCATTATACTTTGTATAAGAAAGTAAAAATGCACACACTATGATTATTGAAATATAAAAAGATTCACAAACGAGACTGAGAAAATCCAGGGGATCTAAAAACTTTATGTATATATCTTAAAAACTAGACTCTAAACATTACACTGCTGCATTAAGAGTGATTTTTACTACAACAGTACAACTGTCTAAATAATTTCATTACGGCCTTGCATGTATTATGGAGGTGGCTAGCTAAGATAGTCTCGAGAGAAACCTATTACAATATTCAATAAAATGTTTAAAAGGTGTGTATAATAAAACTACACAATACAACTCTCTACTATTACTTTAAATTTTATTGGGTAAGTATACATATGCCCCGTGAACCAAATATTCACATCAAAATATAGCATTGTAAAGTAAAATCAATTCACTTACTGTTGCTTTACGAATGATGTACAACTTGGATGCTGATACCGGCTCCGAAAGCTGCTGCAGGTGATCCAAGCTCCAGCGATGGTGTTCAATGATCCCTATAATCATAAAAACAAGATTTATTTAGTAAAAAAGGGTAGCTTCAAACTTGAAAAACATACTTATGGTTTGGTGCTTAACGTATTATCTCCTACATCACAAAATTAAAATGATACGGGCCCACTATTATCGGTACAATTTCACTAAAATAACACAAGAAATAATTGTGAGAATACCTTTAACTAACAAGATAGTTTGATGTACATGTTAACGTTTTCCAGATTCTTCCACTTTTGATTCAATGAACAGCTGATCATAAATAAACGTTCGTTGATAACTCGCGTCATCTTAAATGTGCTAAAATCACGTAACCAGGTGACAGTAAAATTGTTATAAAACTAAATACCTTTTAAAATAATAATGTTGTATAATACATATTTTTTTAAAAAGTGTACAAACAAACCAAACAGTCAGCAATTAAAGTGAGTCTTCGTCATAGCTCTCAAATTCTTGTAACACTGACACAAATTTAACTTTTGTTTATCTGTGTATCGACATTATTATGTAATACTTGATTATGAATTAATATTATTTACACTAACAAGCACTATTTCACAAAATTTCATGCGTCAACAGCTGTATTACATACAACACGGTTGTGAAGATAGGAACCCAATTCCTACTGTTTTATAAAATAATTTGCACAAAGCGCATGACATGTATAGTACAACCAATGTAAAGATGTTTTGAAATTACGCTATTTTTACCTCCCGCCGCTTCCTGTAAGAAAGGTATAGGAATCATGCTAAAAATTCGATAGTGAGTTTCCAGTGTATGAACACGTTTTAGAGTTCCTAGAATACGATTTTAATAGTATCGTGATAATGTATGGGTGTGTGTCTGTGTGTAGGTCTGTCTGTGTCTGTCTATCTCTGTATGTGGATCTCTGAAGTTACAGTTTCTCAAAAACTACTAAACTGAAAATTTTTATATATATAATATACCGGGTATTTCAATTTAAATATCTCGGAATAAAATCTTTAATAACTCGGAGAGGGCATCAGTTAGTACTAAATTCCGACCACCTTCCCGCCCCTGCGGGCGGGGCGATGGGTAACTTTTAAATTATAAATAGGAACCCCTATTTTTATCACAGATTCACATTCTACGTCGAAAAGTACATATGATTTGTCCGATAAAAAAATTTCAGTTCGCAATAGAAAATATTTAAAATCGTCGATCAAAGCGTCAATACCCACAATTAAACAAGTGCAGAAAAATTGGACGTACTTTTTAGCGTAAAAAATACTTCTTTTTAAAGTTGACAACCGTCCCACGGGGATCTATCATTGAATAGCCCTTGGAAAAATGTTTTTTCTGTTCTTTTATTCTTTTAATTTTTGTTCTATTTTTTGCGATTACAGCGGCATCTATCGTGAATTGAAATTTTTTTCGGACAAATTATACGTACTTCTTAGTGATGCCGCGAGACGAGATTCGTCGAGATTCTACTGGATCTCGTCTCGTCTCGAATTTTTCAAATCTCGTTAAAAGTGACTCTCGTCTCGACACCCAAATTCTCTGCAAGTCTCGACATGGAGTCGAGAGTCTCGAAACTCTCGAAAATCAACTTGGGTGGTTTTTTGACTTGCCTGAACATGTTAGTTCGCATATCTAACTACTACTAGAGCATTAGTTTGTTATTGTCTAGACGTTCCATAGGAAATATTTTTGAATAAATATTATAAGACTAGCCACATAGATGACAATTCTGAGAGTCCTAGTAGCGAGGACCAGGGCGACGATGGCATTGATCTATGTGCCCTATAAGAAAAACCAGGCCATATTAAAAGAAGTGAGAACTGGCGATATGAAATGGATACATATTTAAATTTGCCGAGAGAAGCTAGAAATGAGGATATAATTAAATGGTGGAAATATTACGAAATGTCTTATCCCACATTGGCAATAATGGCACGTGATTTATTAAGTATACCTGCCTGCAACGAGTGTACCCGCGGAGCGACTTTATTCCAAAATTTTGAAGCAAAATAATTTAGTTTTTTTTAAATTGTTATATTTTTGTAATTTAACTTTTGGTTCTCTGTAATTTGAAATATAAAAATTTAAATTATAAAAGAAATATTATTTGTATTTATTATATCTCCCTCTTATGTTCCAAATTATTTACTCTTTAACAGGATTGATGCCCGCCGTGAAATGAATTGAATAATTATCTATTACATTTTTTTCTACTCCTGATCTGAAAGTATAGTTTTCCGGATTATTTTTTATGCTGCAATACTTTGCAGCACGCTTTGGTATCCTAACTACGGATTTCCCTTATGAATGTTGTATATTAATATTAAATGTTTATTATTGTCATAGATCAGAAAAACGAAAATTGACAATAAATGTCATATTATTTTAAGAAAATAAATTTGTATTTCCTTATTATTATCCTGCAGGAATAGAAAAAATATTTTGTATAACACATGCTGAAAGTCCTTTGTCGACCTCATTTTAGATATGTAACAGGCCTTGTGGGATACCACTGCGTGCTGTAATGAGTGTGGTAATGAAATTGACAACTCAAGTTATTTGTATAACAAGAGCTGAAAGTCATTAAACGAAGGTTGAATTCGTTTGTGTTCAACAATGAACTTTCAGCATGTGTTATACACACTATTTTTTTCTTCTCCTACAAGAAATAAAGATTTATTTTCTTAAAATAATTTGACATTTATTGTCTATTTTTGTTTTTTTTTTTATGAGTATCTATGACAACAACAAACATTCAATATTAAATATACAACATTCACAAGTAAAGTCCGTTTCTAGGATACCAAAACGTGCTGCAAAGTTTTGTAGTACTCAATGCTGCAAATAGTCGCTTACAACATGAAAAAGTGTGAAAAATAAATCAGAAAATTGTACTTTTTGAGCAGGAGTAAAAAAAATACTATTGCTTGTAGAGTTGAGTTCGTAAATAAATAATTTACCAACAATGCGATTTTGTTTCTTTAATGCGTTTAGATGTTTAGAGTAGCTTACAACTCACAAACATCACAAATCCAGGAAAATAATTTACTTAAGTTTGAATTTTGTCAAATTTATTTTAATAATAATAACTATTATTTAATAATATTTTATTTTTCTATTGTTTTTTTTTTCGAGAGTCTCGATAGATTTCGTATTCTCGCGTAGAATTTATCATACTAATCTCGTCTCGTCTCGAAATATCGAGATTAAAAATAAATCACTCTCGTCTCGAAATTTCGAGACTAACGAGACGAGACGAATTCGAGACGAGATTACGCGGCATCACTAGTACTTCTTGACGCAGAATCCGAATTTGTGTAAAAAATGCAGTGGGCGGGAAAGTGGTTGGAAGTTAGTACTACCGGATGCCCCCCTTGGAGATATTCAAGTTTCAATTCGATTTTTTTCTGTACGATATGTAGTTTTCGAGTTACACTAAATTCCGAGTTAAGCGAAACACCCGGTATATATCAATTGTATCTATCCTCTTGGGAAGAGCTGATTAAGATTAGTTTTTTTAATATAATCCAATAACCGGAAGTGATAGTTTTCAATGAGAATCTTGTTATTTTGAAATATCTCAGCAAATTATTGAAGGAAGAGATATAATGTCTTCTAAAGTTACATTGCAAAATTTAAGTCATATAATAAAATTTGTTGTTGAAATTAAAAAAAAGAAAATAATTGTTATATTTTGTAATTAACAAAACTAGATACTAATATTATAAATGGTATGGATGTTAGTATTAACAAGGGAAAATGGCTTGAGGTGTCACACAATAACAATAATATTTGAATATCAGAGCTTGCACAAACCCCAACGAAATATCATCTAAAAATGAGATATACTCGTATTTCCATCAAAGTTATTTCTTTAAATGTATACATTTATTACTACATTGTTGAAAGTATTCATAATTTTTTCAAGAACAGAGAAAGGAGGTTATTTTCCGCCAGTGAAGTGTTTAGTACATATATAATTGTTGTTATTAATATTTATTATTTTTTAATTTTTCCGTCCTCAATAGTGTATCCAACGCTTCTTGGGTTTAAATTATACTTTACAAACGGAATGAAGTTCACACTATTCAGGTATTCTTTATGATTATATTTTGAATTACTGATTACTTAAATTAAATTTATGTCTAAATATATTAATGAAATTAAGCTCATATAACGTATCAAATAACGTGTTACTCAGAATACTGTTTGTAAGAATAGTTGAAGCAATGTCCGCTGGCGCCACAGTCGATTCCTAAATAAAAGTAGTCTATTCGTATATGGTATGTGTGGCAGCCGCCTAGTGTAGCGTCTGTTTGATATGCAAGTAAACATTTATCTTGAATAAAATATGAAAATTAAAGAAGCAGATTGGAGTGTACAATGTTCAGACGAGGAATGCGACCAAAAAACAGGGCTATTCGAGCCGCCGCCGGGAGTGATAGAACGACTGTATTCTATTTTAGACAAAGGCAAACTTCCTAACCTAAATTGGCAAAGACAAAGTTACAAGCCACCAGCTCCAAACAATGCACCTGTTGTTCCAAGAGTAAAAGAAGCGCCCGCGGAAGAAAAGTCTGTGTTTGATGTCAGGGATGAAGACAGTCCACCCAGATTTCCATTTAGAAGGGAGGGCCCAGCCATGCTGAAAGGCAGCGCAAAGAAAAAAACTGCAACTTTCGCTTCCGCTGTATCAAATGTGAGAAGACATCAGAGGTTGGCAATGAATATGTTGGAAAGCGAGCAATATTCACCAACGAATAGTGAAAACGTTTCCCAATTCTGAGTTCCTGTCAAATATTTATTAAATGCAAAGTTTTGAATGTATATAGTAAACTGTCAAATTCTCAGTCATGACAATAATATTACAAAATAAATAATATAATATAAACTTAGTTATTTATTTTTTTCTTGCACAACAGTTAATTATACTAATTATAAACTATTCAAAAGTAAATAGTATTGTTAACAACAACCAACATATGAAGTATAATAACGGTTCGAGACTAAAGAACTATTCTGTGAAATGTCACTATCACAATTGTGGTGCATAGAACTGATATTTAAGTTTAGTTTAGCTTCGTTACTTTCTAGTTCTTTAAAAGTTAGGGTGGCAACTATGGACTTCAAAATTTTATTACCTATTGTCCATAAATGTTGTGTACATGTATTTTTTTCCGACGATCACTACGAAAAGTACATACATTCATACGCTAAACTATTACTGAAAATTGGTCATTGCATATCACTAGCAGTGCTATGTGATATGAAAGCTCGTTAGCCAATCAGATACGTCCGCAACTATGTAATATGATTTTATCACACGCTGCGATAATTGAGCGAACTAACCTGAAAATTTGTATTTAAAGGTTTGACAGTTGCAGACCCTGATTTCTCACATTTTAACATAATTTTTGGTGAATTCTGATAGCAATGATGTTAACATAATATGTTTTAATATTTTGATGTAAATTTTATATATATATATATATATATATATATATATATATATATATACATCTTCCGTAGTATGTGGCATCCACCTATTGACCATTTACATTGGTTGTGGCATCCGCTGCGTTATTACTTCCATATATAGAGGCCATAACGCTGAGCTATGTTAAACGGTACCTTGCATCGTATTCTATCTATGCTGAAGATTTCAGCCGGATGCTCTAACTCGGGAGTTTGTAAAAAAACGTATAATTTAGTTCACGATTCCTCCGCTCCTGGCGTTGGCGCTGGCGGTGTATATCGCTTTTCGAACTACGTAGGTTGCAGCTTCCAAGATTTTTGACAACGCCGTAGTTTATTGATTTCACGGCAGACAGCCGGTACTCGCGACTCACTCAGTTAGACACAAAGGTTTTGTTTAATTTGGTAAAGAGTTTTTCTTTTTGTTCAAATATAAAATTTTTGGAGCAAAATGAAACCGATGGTTTTGTCCTTATTTTCAATTTACATCCAGGAACTTATTCTTTCATGTGTGTGATAAATTGTTATTAACTCATTTATTTACAAGATGTTAAAAAAATTATAGGGCTTCAAGGAAAGACCATTTTCGGTTGGTAGATTTTCATCAAAACCAAATTTAATCTTCTTGAGAGCATATAAAATTTTAAGTAGAATAGAATTAAAGATAAAGCATACAATCAAAAATTTTGTACATGTACTCAGACATCATTATAAAAATGGGTTCCAAGAAGGGCATGAGAACGTGCTTATAGACAAACATTTTGGCATCGAATCCGTTTATGTATTCTACACCTCCCTTTTGAACGGGAGGTAAAAATTATCTATAAAAATAAGTATTGCATCTAAGGATATAAGTGTTATGAAATTGGTTAAATAGAACTTATTGTAAATATTTTAGGCTTCATTGCAGATATTTTTTGATTTCTCAAGAGTTCCCATATGGATATAAAATAGCGGAAAACTATACTTTTAAATCAAAAGTAAGGTTCAAAAGCAATTTTCCCTCAATACTTTCAATTTTCCCTGTAATTTTTTTGATATAAAAGTAAAAACTTAGGTTTTTAGGACTTTTAAAATCAAATACAAATTATTTAATTTTTAAAGGAACTATTTTTTTTTGAGTGAGTATACCGGGTGTCTACATTTTTGTAGGACATGGGAAATACAGTGCTAAAATTTTCATTATGCTATAGTACGTTCCCTATAAATTTTAGAACAAAAGTGTAAATATAAAAAATGTTCAGCAACAAAAATTGCACCAAATAAGCATAAATTCATTGATCTCAACATATTTTGTAATGACACTTTTATTCTAAAATTCATAGGGAACGAACTATCGTCAAATGAAAATTTTAACATTGTATTTTCTATGTCCTATAAAAAAAATTATTCTAATAATATTTTCTTTTTTATATTAAAAAATATATATATCTCCCGAAAGTAGCACTGTTTTTGAATTAAAAGTGGAAGTTGTTGGAGCATTTTCGAAAGCTAATTTATTTGATTTAACCTGCAATTTATTTATATTTAAAGCAAATTTTTTTTGAGTGCTGTATTCAACTTAAAAAAAGAATAAGATAGAAATAAGTAACTGAGCAAAATAATAGACATTTTCAGTCTGGAAATACTGATTTTTAAATTATTCTATTGGAAAAGAATTACGAAACAAATCAGTTTTAATTAATATTGACGTATAAAACATCCAGGTGAGGTGCCATGAAAAGGCACCACTTATTTTTTAAACGTTTTTGTTGATAAGCTCGTTTTGGTACTTTTAACAGAACTTTTGATTTCGACAGTTAAGACTTACGGGGCTGAGAAAACAACATGTGATATTTATCCATTCACTAAATGAACAATACAATACTTCGTATTACCTCCTCAAGCCCATATATAATTCATGATTATTACTTTCATATCATCTCCAGAAAATCATGGTTATCTTTAAATGTCATTTTTTGTTATTTGTGTTCATTTAATAAACTGTCAAATATCACATGTTGTTTTCTTCTGTCCCTAAGTTCTATAAGTCTTCTTATGGTAAAACATCAAAAGTTTTTTAAAAGTACTATAACGACGTTGTCAACAAAAATTGTAAAACCGTAAATGTTATGTTTTCATTGCACTTGAGTGTACGAGTCCAGAATCATATCATTTGGCCTTATTAATACTTTTAGAATAATTAAAAAAAAAAAATTCTAATCATATGAAGGGAAAATGGTTGTACTGAATTTCTTTGTATCTTAAATTCTCTTATGTCTAAGAATATTTTAAGGAAAAATAACAACTGAAATAATAACTAATTTTAAATATGTGATGAAATCGAAGATTCCGTTTCAATTTCAACAGATCAAAATTTGTTGGTTCTTAGTAATTTTCCAAATATCAACCGAATTTTCATTCGTAGGCGTTATTTAAAATCAGATTCTCTCTTTGAGAAATTACTAATTTTAAAACACCAGTGTGAATAACTATAATCCACAATATTAGGCAGAACGTTTTGTTTTGATTTCAGAATTCTAATTTATTTGATTTTTATATATTTTAATAATAATTTTATGTTCGTTCATTATTCCTTTGATTTATATTTTACATTTTTATAGCATAAAATTCTAATATAAAAAAAATATGAAATAAATTTTTTTTAATTCGCATACAAAATAAAAAGTAATTGTTTAATTTAAATTAACTAAATTTTTTGCATATAATTGAGCTAATAAATTAATTACATTTTAATGGTACAGTAATATAATTTGACGATTCTAACTTAATTAATATTGAGACAGTAATCATAAAAAACTAATTAATTACAGTTTTTCAGTAATTTGTCCATCTCTAGCGGGAGGTAAAAATGATTTAGATTTAAGGTATAAATATGAGGTAATTAAACATTTTTTTGTATGATTTCAACTGGGCCAAATTATATGATCCCGGGCTCGAATATTGATGATTGCTAATAACAACACTGTCAGTTAAATCAGTTAACTACAATTTAATAGCACGATGTTATTCAGTTAGTTTAGTTTCTAGATTTAATACCTAGATTATATTAAGTTTATAATACAGAAATCAATCAGCTAAATTTAGTTGCTAATTTTATTTAACTGGCTATTTAATGTTGGAAATTAGTATGAAATTTACCATTTCAAATCTTTTTACTCTTCAGTGTGCTGAGATTCCGCCTGCCATCACTGGCATTTCAGCAACTGGAAGAAATTCTAAATCGATTAAAAGTAACTATTTTTTTAAACTTTCATACATAGGTAGAAAATGGCGGAAAAATGATTTCGGTCTGTCACCATTTTAATGTAGAAAAGTTTGACGCTATTAAATACCTATCTATTCAGTTACGTAAGTAATTTTTTCTATGACACATTTTCGATTTATAACACTAACCTAGGATTTTTAGAATGTAAGTAATATTTCATTTTAGTCTGAATATTTTCTTTTATTTTCCAATAATATAATTACTGTTTTCATTTACTTAGAAAATTTTATAAAATAATCGTTTCCATAAAATTTCACTTTAAAAATAATTTTACAAGTTTATTTTATGAAATAAACTAGAGGCAAAACATAATCTACAACATAATTTAAAAGTAATGGTAATTATCAGATGTACACTGACAAAAAAAAAAAATATTCACGTACACAACTATATTAAACGTTTTTACCAATTTTTAATTGTTTAGGAGTTAATTGAAAAATGTTTTAAAATTAAAGTATTTTACTTAAAATAAAATCATATCTTTTGTTTTACTTATGCTGATTTCAATTCAAATACAAATTTTTAAATTGAAAGGAAATACTTTCGGTCCCATAAACGGACTATCTGAACGTAAGCAAGTTCGTGGTTCGTGTGCGTCTGTTCTTAGGTCACTTCGAAAACGTAAATGTGTTCTACCTCAACGACGAGTAGTGCGACAGCAACGAATATTCTATTTGCGATGTGTTTCACACTGGCAACACTGTTGGTATCCATATCCAGCGCTATGTGTAAATTATTGTATATTGCGGAATCAAGATAGCCGTATATATCAATACAGCGGAAGCCATGTGATTTCAAAATGTTTAGTTTTGAACCGATAAACATAATACAATTAATTAAAAATACAATATACACGAACAAAAATTAATATATATGAACTCCTAGTGGTGGATGCTACACGTCTGGAATCTTGTCGGAAGCCATAAATATCTATGGATGTATATATATGTATATATATATATATATATATATATATATATATATATATATATATATATATATATATATATTGGAAAAGTATCGTGTACAACATGTGCTGAAAGGGTATTTCACACTCGTGTGATTAAACCAGTCGCCTTCTGATCGTGACTCAAACTTCACACTCATGTGAAATATCCAACTTTCAGCACTAGTTATACAATATAATATTTCAAAGATAAACAAAAAAAAATTATCCAATTTGTGACTCCTTTTAGACACTACCTACGAAGATGTGACTAGAAGTGAATTGATATGTCGTCATATGCGGTTCGTTCGCCTGCTTCAATAGATAGCGTTGCAAAATGTCTCGATCATCCCGTTGCCCATAGATACTTCAATTATCACGTTATTTAATTTTAATAAACCTCATCAGCATTTTGTTTTAAAATAGGAGAATTAAATAATTTATAATGAGTTTAGTAGACAGTGAACTAATATTCGCGCGCTTAGAGAATGGAGTTCAGAAATGCAATGAGAAAGAATTGACATGTTAACTATAATATCTCACATTGGCAACAGTGAAAATTATTGCACTCTATGATGTTCTGCGCAAGCGCGATAACTAACTTCACAGTAGTTTGTATGACAGTGAATACTTGTCTGTGGTGAACGTCAAATTTTTTATCGATCTTGTGTATAAATTGATACGGAATAAAAAATTATTTAAAACTGTATAAGCACTTTAGAGAAATAGGCCTATTGTCCCTGTAATAAAATCCCAGGGAATTTAAGCGCCTGGTGTATTGTGTATGTGATCTTTAAGCTTTGTAGGTTAGCAACATAGAAACAAAAATTGTTTTCTCTTCATTTCTTGTCAATCTACAACAGCAACGTACTACAGCAGCACGTAAGTTTATGTACAGTTTTAATAATACCTGAATAATATTGTAATTCTAATTCAAAAAGAATAGTGTTTAGTGTTTTTACCGGTATAATTAAAATATGTACGACAACGTATATTGAAAGACTATTATTACTAATTCATTTTATCGAATACTTATTATTATATATTACTTACAGGCAATGGAAGATGAAGAAGTAAAAAAATTGTTAAAAGAACGAGCCGAATTGTTATCTGAATTAAGTAAGTACCTATTGTAGTATAACCTATATCAACAAAATTTTATAATTTGTGTATATTATTTTAACAGACAAACTTAAAAATGAACAAAAAATTAATGAGAATCAAGGTAACACAATTTTATTTGTCTGTGAAAGTTTAGTTGTAATCAATTTTATTGTTTTCTTATAGAAAAAAAGAATCAGGTTCAAAGGATCAATTCAAATGGCAATACATTCAATTGTAAATATTAGTGCAATTATATCTAATTAGATTAATTATTTTTTCATGTTCATCTATAATACAAAAACAGAACTTTCAAAATCAGAAACGAAGAAGAGGCGACAAAATAGTAAATGATTTTATAAACATGTATTAAATAACTTTGTAACATGTAATGGAATACAATTTTTTTATAGGACGCAGAAGAAAGAAAAATAATAAGAAAAAACGTAAAAATTTGAGAAAAAAATTAATAAAGACTGTAACAATTAAGAAAAAAGACGGAAGTATTACTATTGTTAATGTAAGTATAAATGTATTACTTGAAAATGTTGAAACATTTATTAAAGAAGTTTTAAAAATAAACAAAATTTAACAATTTAAAAATTATTTAAATTATTTTGCATACATGCATAAATCTTACAACTGAAACCATTTTTTTTTATACATTTAACATAGTTATAATAGTTGCTTATAAACAGCGGTTCGTTTCTTGCTGTAAAGGATGATTCATAACGTACGAAAAAAATTTAAAATGTAGCTAAGGAGCTCAAAATAATGTCTTTTCGTTAATAAAGTTTTGGCAAAAACTTAAAAGGTTACCGCACATTAAAGTTAAATCAATTAATGAGCACTTGTTATAAACTAGGGCAGTTAATTATGTTTTAAACAGAACCTGGGAATATTTTAAAGTTAGTTGAACAACGATTAGTTAAAAAAATTAATAGTATGGTATTATTATAAAAGTTACAGCTATTTAAATGTTTCTTTTATTGCTCATAAATTGCTGTCCAAATGTTTGTAAACCACTTTAACACAAAAACAAAACTAGAAAACTAGTTTCATTTAAATGTCAAAATTCTTTAAACGTCAAAGTATAATAAAATATAGTGCAAAATTGTTATTACTTTCAGTAACGAGGAATATGTACACATAATTGAGGTTTATGGAATAAGTTCATTTATTAAATAAATTTGTACAATTCATTGCTTTTACCATTATTTTTTATTGGGTACATAATTTAAAATTAAAATGACAGCAAATTGTCAGATTTAAAAGAAACATATTCCTATGATAACGAAAAAATAATGATTACTTTCAGCGGTATTCAATAAGTGGGCGTTATTTTACTTAAAAAAGCATTATTTTGAGTCCCCTTAGCCACACTTTCAATCTTTTCCGTACGTTATGAATCACCCTGTATGAGCAATATTATACTGAATAAATTCTCAAGTATTATTGTGTATGTCTTATCTTTCTTTTACTTAAACTTAATTTTCTTTTATTTTCAGGAATACCACTAAAACGAAATTATTTGTATTGTATAAAGAAACCTAATAAATAACTGTATTTAAATATAGAATATGATTTTATATAATTCATTTCACATACTATTATTATTAGTATTAATCTTAAGTCCTTACAATATACTGCGTGGTCCATGGTAAGTATTTTTTATTGTACCCGATTATTTTAAATATTGTCGATAATTTTTCAAACGAAGTTAGTTTTAAATTTCAATGTTCACATAGCTGCAGTTTAAATTTTTCTACCGGGTATTCCATTTTCGCGTAATGATATGCAACTTTGTATTTTTTAATGGAGCAACCTGTACCATTTTGTAAAATTATAATGACAAATTGTTTTTCTTTAATAGTTATTTATGATATAAGTGTTAAACGTGATATTTTGTGAGTAAGTGGGGAAGTGAAACGAGGCGAAGTCGAGTGAAACAACCCCACGAACGCAATAAATCACTTTTAACACGTGTATCACACAAAATTATATCTGCGATCTTCTTAGAGAAGACTAAAAAATGTGGAATGGTATTTAGACAGGTAGGGTTACATTTGTTGATTTATTGATACAAATCGTTAGAAACGTGTTAAAAGTAGCAATGAAATCACCTTTAACACGTTGCTATGTTACTTTTAACACTATAGTGTGAGAAAGTGACACTTTTAAGTTTTAACTTTGCTGTGCAACCGTTAAAAGTTCTCTTTTAACAACAGTCGTAAATACGCAGACGCAGCAATTGGCGGGTTACACTACACTGATGAGCTCCAATAAGAGCAAAACGCGTCTCTAGTTACCGATTGATTGGCTTGGCCGGTCTGTATGAATTAATAACTTTGTTATTCTTCTGAGACTGTTTTTGATGAAACAGTTGACAATTTTTATTGTCTTTATATTTTTTAAGGTCGTAAATAAAACAGTTTTTACTCATTATAGTCCCACACTAAAAGTATAGCTCTGTTCGATGAGAAGTACAGTAAGTGTACTGTGTGGTTTTGTGTTTTCATAAAGTGCATGTTTGGGCAAGTTTGACCTGCTCCTGCGGCCAGCGTAGCCAGATTAGGTTGTTTGTAAACAAACACGTTATAAATCTGTGAAGAAGGCTGTAGAAATGTCGGTTTTAATACTCTTTAGGTTCATTCACATAAAAATTAATTTTACATTAACACAACATGATCTTTCACATAAGATTTTAAATAGTTTTGTGACCAGTGCCATTTATGAGTAGTTTAAAAAATATGTCAATTTTTCTGCGTGTAACGTTTCTGCATTACAGACCGAATATATATATATATATATATATATATATATATATATATATATATATATATATATATATTCAGTTAAGCCTATCTTGCGTTTCTGTTTTGTTACCTATTCCGGTTCGTTGACCAACCTTAAGGGTTGAACCTGTGCGCCAGGTCAACTGGCGCCCATTAATATAGTTCGAACTTTTGTAAACTCACCCCCCACCTCCATTGAGTACGCCGGGGTTCAACCGGCCTTGCCCGGGGTCGTAGCAAGTTATTTTTTTTTTCGATTAAAATAAAAAAGTATGAAATTAGTACAAACTCAGATGGATTTAGACTCAAAAAAAAAAGTAGACCCCCAACGAATTGCACCGGCGAGCAACTTGCTGTGAGGGGATGGGTAACAAAATCTCTAAGTATATTTTGAATGTAAATTTAGTAGGGCGCCAGGTATTTGAAAACCTCGTACCTTCAAACGTGAAAAAGAAAATAGAAAAATTAAATTCTAAAAATAGAAGGGGTACACGAATAAGGTAGCGTATGAGATAGCGTAATTCTTAAATAATAACGTAAACATAAATGTTCGTACAAACTTCATTTTGAAATCATAAAACAAAATACTCTAAATGAACAAAATTTTTAATAGATCTTAACCTAAATGGAGTAATGAATGAAATGGGAGTGAAATGAAAAGTGAAATTTAAACTAGATAAATTTTGCCAAAGAAACCGAGTTAACTCCAAAGTTTAAACAAAATGGCCTTGCCTCGTTGACAGTGGCGTGAATGAGGTCCGATGCTGGTTTAATCGGGAGATAAATTACAATGAAATTGTCTCCAAGTTAAACGTAATAAAATAAATAATAAGTTTGCTTTTAAGGGCGAAGAGGAGTTCAAAACAATAAGGGGAAGCACAAACTTTATCTGCCTAAATGCGCATTTTGACACCGCAATGTAACGGGAAGTGACGTTTCCGCGCATGTGCAATATTCACAAAACTTTCGAGTTTGAGATGATGAATAGACGGTGAAACATGTGTGTTGGTACTCATCTGAACACTTTTGGAAACGGGAACCACGACGATGTTGTCCACCTCGGCAGGTTTGTGTCTCGGAGTAATCCCTCACAGCCGGCAGCGAACTGTCATCGGCGACAAGGAGGTCACAGGCTCGATGAAAATCGTTGAATGTAGTAGTTGTAGTAGTAGAATGTAGTCCGTTAAACTTTTAACTTTCACAAGAGGTTCACGGAATAAAATGCAGTAATTACTAGCTCCCCAAATATCTGTAGGGTAAAGTCTCCGGTGTAAAAAACGTACTATAACTTGATTAAAGTATACACACCGAACGGCTAAAATCACGTGCACACTCATCTTAAAACCTCCACAAACGGAGACGAAAGTTTGGTGACTGGATCACAAACCTCAAAAAAATTAGATCACACAGACTCAAATCAAACGCCGTGGTGTAGCACTGCCAAAAAGGCCCGCGAGCACAAAATTTATACGATTTTCTTCGTTAACGATTTCTAACAAAAAGCCAAGAGACCAATCAGTTAATGACTGATCATCACGAAACGCAACTGTTAATTAAATTATTATTTGATTAAAAACACAGGGTGGTACTCCAATAATTTTTATAGAATAAGCATGTAATTAATCTGACTAATAAAACGTTACAATATCACAAAATTTGGTTTTTTTTTTCGAAAATCTAGTTGTAGTAGTAACTGATGATGTTCAATACGATGTTAAAACACTTGAATGTAAGGATTTTCAACAATTTAAATTCAATTTGAATTTCCGAATAATGTAACATTGTTTTCGGTATCCTACCGACTGCGCCAGTCATAATTTTACAACAAAATTATTTTATATAAGTTAATTTATTAACACTCGTGTAACAAAATTTAATATCACATTCTGCACTCACATATAATATTATCTCGTTCCTTTTTTTCTATTCCTTATATAAAAGTAGTTTTTACTGGATGTCTCATTTTAATTTAACACCTGGAATATCTTGTGAAATATGGAACGAATGAAAAGATATTTTCCTTGGGGAGCAGCGTGGGGGAGGGTGGTCTCTCGACGCTATATCCGAATTTGCAATAAAAAAATATGAGTTCTCATTTAGATTTTACGGGACCCCTCCTCACCGCTCTCCAAGAGTGGGTGGTTTAATTTTTTTACTGGATTAGATGTCCTTCACCAAATCGTTAAACTTTTAGTCGAAATTTTTTTTTAATCAGTGCATATTTCACGAGATATTCCAGGTTGTAATTAAAAATGAGGGAGTAAAGTTTGTCATTATTTGTCGAGAACGAATATTGAATCCTGAGGTTGTTGTCCGAGGGATGCAATCGCTTCATGCAAATAATGACACTTTACTCACGGGTTACGTACAATATTTTATACACGATTAACAGTATGTAAATCTCGTAAGAATGCTACGTCTTTCATTCTCAATATTTAATTCACTACCAAATGTGTATTATTGTGATTATTTTTTGACGTTTATTTAAACCAATCAAATGCTTTATTGTATGTTACGTGTCTGCGTTTTAACCAATCCTGTCATTATTATACTGAGAATAATGCTCTTGTGATTATTCCCGGCAATTTTCTCTGTAGCTTTTTTGTATTTGTTGACAGATGTCAGATGTAAGATAGGTATCATCAACACAAGTAAAAATGAGCAAAAAAGATGGATTTAGTGACGTGCCTGATGATGAACTCAAAAAATAATCTAATTAAATATAACTCGAGAGTTCGATAAATTAGAAAATAATTCTCCAGTATCTTTCTCAAACTTGTCGCCATTTGGCAATAGCCACTCAAGCCCTACGGGCTTTCGTGGCTATTGCCTGGCAACAAGTTTTCGAAAGATCTGTCATATTATTTTCAATTTATTCTCACCCTCTTGTTATATTATTACTGTTAATATTTTAGGTTACGTCAAACTTCAAATTAATATAAATACCGAACAAAATAACTGTAATGAGAGAAATTTGCACAGTCTATAAGAAAATAGGTAAATAAATAGGTCCCGCCGATCTCGGTGGCGTAGTGGCTATGTCACTAGCCTAGCACGCCAGAGGTCGTGGGTTCGAATCCCACTGAAGAGCATGGTCGTTTGTGTTCACATAAATTCATTATCATCCACTCATGAGGCGGCATATAACCATAGTGTTAGTCCGCGTCCCATTTTCGTAATAAAAAAAAAAGGTTCCAATTTACGTTATTTTAAATTCGCTTTTACAAAAATCATAACATTTTCTACCAAAATAAATATAGGTTGCCCCAAAATTCATGCAAGATTTGAATTTTGTGCCATTTGTACAATAAAGTGTTGTTAACGAAAACAAAAGACAGGTGACAGTTCAGGATTATTAAAAATGGAGTGCTATACGAAAGAACAACGCATTTTTATTATTGAGCATTATTTAAAAAATAACGAAGGTTTTGTGGCTCGCGTTATGTCCCGCTTTGGTGATCAGTATTAGCTGCCCAGGTCATGCGATTTAACGCCGTTGGCTTTTTTTTTCCTTTAGTTTTTTTTAGGAGTCTAAGGTGTATGCCAACAACCCACAACCATCCACGCCTTGAACAAAGAAATTGAGCGCTGTATCAACGAAATTAAAAAAAATGTATGCAACATGGTCCTGGAAACCTTCTAAAAAAGAGTATTTATGTGCCAGCCTTAGATCATAGAGCAGAGAATTTGATGCAAAGATTTAGGAACGCTTAGGATTGAGAGAGATAGGCAATTTGGTAAGAATATGCTACTGCGTAAAACTTCAGAATTCTCACGCCAGTGGTGGCGGACGCGAAACATGTAACTCTGATTTCAGGTTATACTGTTGCTTAATATTATTAATAATTAATATTATGAATAATTTTATTAACAAATTTCACTTATTTTTTACAATATGGTGCCGATAAATGGCATCGTGAATTTCGTAAAATGCCTGCTTTGTAGCAGGCACATCGTTTTGTTTGGCATTGTTTTTTTGCAGCTTCGCAATTTTATTTTTTGCCGGCAAATAAGTGAAATTTGTTCACAATATTATGAATGATTCTTCTAAGTGCCTATACCGCGCCCGGCAAATAGAGAAATGAGCGATTTTTCGTCTAATTGCCTGATTCCGCCAGTCAAATAGAAGAGTGAAGTAAAATTCATCTAATTGCCGACATTTAACTAAATGCCTGATTATTATAAATGCGTACAACATATGCATGCCTCTTTTTATACAAATTCCTGCCGACCGACATCTACAGGTACTCGTTCATAGCGCTTGCGCACGCGTTACCTTATTCATAACAAGTTGTGTTTCCTTTACTTTGTTACATTGTACTAGATATCTTTCTCGCCTTATTCTAAGCGTTTCTTCAACTAGCATTGTAAAGCATATTATGTAGTTCATTACATCTAATTCTCTTCTCTTTGATCTAAGGTCATTTATCCGAGTTGCTGTTCCATACTCAATCCTATTAAGTATAATTTATGAATTAATAAATAATTTCAAATTTTAATTATAAACGTGTGTTTTCAATCAAAATACTTCTCGCGTTAATTTTGGGACATCCGTAATAAATAATAAATTTCGACATATTTGTTAATCAATACCAATTACTAAAGAATACTAGGAAAATAAAATTCTTTCTGGGTGGCACTGACAAGGGTTTTGAATCACTTTATTTCCCTAGGGAGTACTACTCATTTTTATTTCCCTCAGTAAATAATGAAGCACATTCAGTAATGATTTTGATTAAAATAAAGTTAACTTTGTCGGTTTGAATAAACTTTTTCACATTTGAATAAATAAAACTTTAATTTTTTCTTTAGAATATGAGAACTGCGGCATATTTACATTAAATTAATCGAAACCATAGTTTCTACGAACCTACTTCTATGTTATTTTATAGATCGAAGCAATAAATGTTATTAAAATTATGAAAAATTGTGAGTGTTGTGTGTGTATTGCAATAATTAATTTCGATCATCTAAAATTCTTGTATATCCCCTATAATGTTGCTATAATTTTGTATTTCTGCAGTATATATAGTTATTTTACACACAATTGCCCAGTATACAGTAATGGATATGATCTGGAATGAGAATTATTAGATATTTAATAATTATCAGTTTTTACTTTTCATTTAATGAAGCCGCAAGTTACAAATTCAAACTTACATTAAATAAAATACTCTTATCTAAACAGAAAAATTTCGTCTTCATCAAAGTCGTTTCAGACGTAGAAACAAATAGCAAATGTTGTTTTATCTGCAATATTTATGCTTTAATAAAAATATCGTTAGAAAATAGGATAATATTACTTTTCTTGTCGCTTTTGAACTTGTGCAAGTTAATAAACTTGAGGATAGGTTCTGTTTATATTTTATTTCCTACAAACAAAAACATATTTTGTAACTTATGTGTAATAATTGCTGATTTAATATGCTATATACTGACCATTTTTTTATACGCGTCATATATAAGCGTCATTAGTCCAATTGACAAGATCATTTTAATTATTGATGGAAAAATAATATAAAAACTTGTTAAATAATATATTATCGCATAATTTAAATTATACGATATAACACAAAAATTGTAAAATACTTCGAGTGTAATTACTACTTGTGTAATATTCTGGTAAAGTTTCATAACCTCTTGTAATTTCTCATATTTTTCCCAATATGACTTTATTTGTCTTAGAACACGGATTTCTTGTATGTACTTTTCAAACATAGTAATAATATTAGTTTTATATTGGACTTCCTGCTTCACGTACAACTGTTTAAATCTTGCTAAGATTAGCAAAGGAAAGAGTAGAATTGAAAACATTTTAATAATAGTCAATGAAAATTCATAAACAATGAAGTCCAAAAAGTAATAACATGAGATAATCATAAAACAAACTCCAGACAAACAACTTAATATATGCCCAGATGTAGTTATGCTAATGAGTATGATTAATAATAGTTGAGTTACAGTTTTTTTATCATTAATTTTATTTCTCAAAATTTCATGAAAAGAATTATTTACTTCGTTTAGATTTCGCAGAATTTTGCTGATCTGAAACATAATTATAAACAAATAACATTTTAAAAATATGCATACGTAATCCACCATATTCTAACTAAATATAATTTTCAATTATATCTAATAATTACGCCATAATTCAATTGTACAGCTTGTATATATTATATACTTACTTCGTCTTTGTAAATATAAGAAGAAATTTGAATTGGGAATACTGAAAGATTGTTCCCAATAAAAACGGCAGCCTGGTGTAGAACAATGTACCTCATTCGCAAAGAGTTTTCATAAATACTGAGCATATGTAATACATGACTAAATTCATATTTGAGAGTATATAATAAAGAAATGTCCAGCAACAATAACACTAATAAACTTTTGAAGTTATGTTGTACTGTTCTGAAAGTATTTAGAGTTAGTTACTTCCTCAACGAAACACGCTTCCTACGTACCTTATGTTGCCTGGCTGGATACAAATTCTTGAAGATCCCAGCCCCAATAATCCCATGATAAAGAACAATGGTTTTAGACAGTCGTAGATATTTGTAAAGCGTGCCATTTTTTCTTATTTCCTAATTTCTTAGAGTAAACCAAAACTTCAATGAAATGATCAAACTTGAATCGTTTACTAGAGAACAGAAAATGTCGACTTGTTTCTGGTCTCAGTTTGACATTAAAACAAAACAAAAACTATGTGGACAAATATAATAAAATGTAATTATTATAGCTTTGACATTGAATATAATTCAACATAATTTATTATGTTTTTCATAGTGTAGTCCGTTTTATATTAATCGAAATGCCAATATCTCCAAACATATGATAGGAACTTCACTATGAAAAGCATAATAAATTATGTAGCAATTATATTTTCAAAGCTATAATAATTACAATTAATAATTTCTCTATTCTTAAATACGTAGGTCTTAGGGCTGCATTTACGGCCAAGATGGCAAGTAATTCTACTTCATTAGCAATAAATTATTAATTTCGACTATATATTTTTGTTCGTTATGTTATGTTTCAAGTGCCAAATCTACAAGCTCTTGGATTGGATCTCCTTTCCTGCCTTTCCCTTTGACTCTCCAGAGTATTCTCACGTGACGATGCATTGGTAAGTATAGTATTGGCAACGAAAATGACCGATGGCGGCAGCACTGAGTATTTGCAAATGGCCGGCGTAGTTAGTACGTGCAGTGAATGACATACGGGGAAACATAAATATAGTTCATATAATTATAAATATAAATAAAATATAAGCTTATTTGAAGTGCGGTATTGTGTAAAGGAAAGTATTTGTGCTTTATTTATTAAAAAAATCACAGTTCTTTTTACTATATTTTTAGGTATGGATAACTTTTACAGCGCCGATAAACAAGTTGGTTTTCAAGAATTATTTAGATGTCTCGAGGCGACGAATTCTACCAGAAATTTTATCGACGGGGAAGAAATAGTTAATAGTAGCTTGTTATTTTTATGTAGAGTTGTGGAAGTAAATTAAAATAAGTCCAAGCTTTTTGGGTTATGTTTGCTGACAGAGCTCTTATTACAAATCCACATGAGATACATGGAACTATTTATGTTGAAAATATATTATATAACTTGTCAACTGTATCACAAAATACATTTTTATATGTTACCCTAGTTGCATACTTGTATTTGAATAAAACTGCTAGTACAGCATAAGTACTGTTTAGTTTCATTTTAATAAGTGTGGGCTATGATTTTCTCTTCAGTCGACAATTTTAAAATTTTTCTATTAGGATAAGTCTATAATTATTATTACCTACTTTAAAATTTGGTAAGCCAGTTAAATTTTTAATTTCTAATCAGTTTGTGATGTACATTTTGAATTTGGATTTAAAATCCATACTAAGATATTTTCAGATAAATTATATTATAGAACAGTAAGAAAAAATGAAGGGTATGGAAAAGGAGAAAGAATATATAAAAAATAAGATACTCGATTAACTCGATAACCATACTGTATAACATGTACGCTACAAATGGTTACTATCTAGATAAGTTCATAATTTTGCCACCAGAGGGATAAGAGTTCTTTTTCGTTGCCAATAGTAGGAAGAAATGAACTCATGCTAGGTTTATAACCTTTTATGGAGGGTCGGGCTTCTTTGCGGACAGGACTCATAAATTATTCGCGTCACTTTCAGAGTAAATTGTGGGCCGTATTTAAAAAAAATTATACTGAATTTTTATATAAATTTTGTTTCTTCTTATTAAGTCTACATGAGTAGGAGTAGGAGTAAAAATGGCGCCGGGTGAAGTGCAAAGTAATAGTGCTCAAGTTAATAAGTGCAAAAAATGTAAACAAACCGCAATTAGCGGTGCTAAATGTATAATATGTGGTACTGTGTCTCATAATAGTTGTGTTAGACTTTTAAAAAATATTAAAATTATTGACGACTGCAATATTAACTGTTGTGTAGTGGCTGACACTGAGGACCTTGATTAGTCTTTCACAAGTGCCACTGATGAAAGTTATAGTGCACTAAAAATTTAAATTAAATATATAATACAAATTATCAATAATAAAGATTTTATTATACAAAGTCAGTGTGATCTAATTCTATCTTTAAAACAACAGATAAATTTATTGAACAAAAATGAAAATGCTAAAACAACATCTCCGCCATCTAATGGAAAAATAAATAAAAATGTTGCTAACAAACAAACACCTGCAATATTGGTAAAGGCAACCCAAACCAGACAAAGTAAAGATACTGTCAAAATTGATAAACAAATGACTAAAGAAATTACACAGATGCCTTTTGAAACAACAAAAAATAACAATTGATTTGAAAACCAATATATCTGATGACATGAATAATTCAGCGAATCCTGCAACCAAATCAAGAATAAATAACCGTACTTCTATGAAGACTGTCATTGGTAATCTCACTTCTATCAGTTCAGCATCTTTAAAGGCTGCTGAATTAAAACCAGCGTCCCTTCATGTGTATTGTAACGAACGCGGCAGCGACAAGTTGAAGCTTTCCGGCCTACGCCGCCACGCCGCGCCGCCACGCCACGCGGCCGAGTGAATGACGCAACGCTTGCGGGTTCGAAAAAGTCGTTTGCTCCACAATAGGGAATATTCCAGAACCTTCCAGAAACAAGGAACGTGGTATATAAAAGGAATCGCCGGCAGCCGTCAATCAGTCAGTTACTTGACTCGGACTCAGTTAGTCGAGTTGAGTCAGTCGTTTAAATGACTCGGACTCAGTTAGTCGAGTTGAGTCAGTCAGTCAGTTGACTCCCGAGCTACTAAGAATAATTTGTGAACATAAATATATCGCGCGGTCTGAATATAAATATATCGTCTTAAATAAATATCGCTCGGCTAGTTAATATAAATAATAGTGTTTATTTATAGTAGTGATAAGTGTTAGTTTATAAGTTTTTATATTCGTTATTTTAGAGTTATATACCTAGCGTTAATTAGCTTTGTACTCTTTATTATAATTATTTGTTATTAATAATATAGTTTTATTATTTAAATAAAAAACGTTTAAAACGCACGAAAGTTACAGTATAAACTTCAACCTGATACCACTGAAGAGGAATTGAGAAATTTTTCTACAACCGTCTTTCCCGGAGGTCACCTGTGAAAAATTAAATTCTAAATATCCGACATATTATTCTTCCTTTAAGGTGACAGTGTCTCAGTCAAATCGGGATAAAGCTTTGGATCCGTCCATTTGGCCTCTCCAAAAGTTGTTCAACAAACAATGTTATGGACAATATTGACTTTAATTTGTTAATTTTGAACTGTCAAGCGTTGTCATTTGATAAAGTGAACTTAATATTTTCTGGGTATATAACAAAGATAAATATTTTAAAATTTGCATGTCTTACTGAGACTTGGAGCAACCATACTAATATATATACATTTCATTTTAGTAATTACTACTAGGCTCCGCGACCCTAAGGAAGATTACAACTAAAAATTATAGAGAAATAAATTGAGTAGTCTCTTCGTTTCTCCGTTCCAAGTCAGTACATTGGCGAAGCATGCTCGTCACTTCGTTCATCGCATCCATGTCAGTACATCGGCGAAGCAAGCTCGTCACTTCGTTCTTCGCTTCCATGCTAGTACTTTTGGATTTTGAATCTACTCCGTGAGAACTTTAATTTCATACCAAACACGATAGGAAAAAACATTTATAAAAAACAATTGACAATCGTCCGAAACAACTTTTTGACACTTTAGTTTAAATCTTCTTCATAAGACCTTTATTTTGATACCAAACACGGTAGGATTTAAAACATTTATAAAAAACAACTGAAAATCATCCAAAACAACTGGTCCAAAAGTGTAGGAGTAATACAATTGACAGTCGACCTAAAGGTTTCATTTGTTATTTACAATCACGCTACTGAATACTGAACTCTAAATAATATGGCCCAGTTCATGCTATGAGTTCTACGATTTTAAATCACAATAATAATGTACAACAAATTTAATTTTATTCAATTCTAGTTCTGCAAATGCAGATTTCAAAACCGACAAGTACAATTTGTGACACATTTTATAATTGCAAAATATTTTCACTTCGAGGTGATTTTTTAAATACCACCGTGGATAACTTAGATGAAATACAGATCCCAAAAATAATTGGTAATTACAATATAAACTGAATTTATTACAAATTATATAATTACTTATAAAATATCTACGACTCTCGGTTAATTACAACTAAGACGAAGAGAAAATATGGAGCTGTCCAGTAGATAGATAAATATAATTTAGTCAGCTTATATATTTGACATAATTATATTTAATCTACAAAAAATATAGAGTTGCAATTTCAGATTACAAACTATCTTATTCAACGATTGAGAGATAGATAGTTCTCCTACTAATTAATCTGATTAGTTCATATTAAATCAGTAACAGTTAGGAACAATTGAATTCTATGAAATTCCAATCTAAATTTATGCCAATTTCCAAGTCATGAAAAAACACACATACTGTGACAAACCAGATTTGTCACCTTTCTTTTCTTCCTACAAAAATAAACATTTGTATAGGTTATAAACATTTTACATTTAAGCAACTAACTTACCTCAAAGTAATTACTGTATTGTAAATGTTTACTTTTATTATTGATGTTCATATTCAATTCTTATTGCCTCAACTCATGTAAATATGTTGTTACTTAGGTTAATTAATTAAGAAAAGGATCTGAAATTTAAATTGTCACACAAACACATTCACTTAACCATACTTTATGTCCACACGTCAAATCTGACAGTTACTTTATTGCGAAAGAAAGGTCGAACTTCCAAAATGCGGCCGTTTCCCAACAGATGGCTCGCACCGTCTTTAATTACCTCTCGTGGACACTTACCAATGCCGAATTGATAACTCGGCATAAAAGGTACAAATAAGATGTCTTTTCTTATGTCGAAGATAGACCATCTTAATAACTAGACTTGTCCGTCAGTTATTAAATAATATTTTTGTCTTTTCTTATGTCGAAGATAGACCATCTTAATAACTAGACTTGTCCGTCAGTTATTAAATAATATTTTTGTCTTATCTTATGTCGAAGATATAGACCATCTTGATAACTCGACTTGTCCGTCAGTTATTAAATATTATTTTCTCAATTCTGTCGAATGCTAAAATTGTAGTGTTCATCTGATTCAAGAGCTCGACTTGCCTGTCAGTTTTTTTTAATCATCTTTGTTCTCCAGATCATATTCGTCTAGACTTGCACTGTCAGACGAATTGTGAAAGTTTTTTTACCCAAAGAAACAAATCAAGTCACCTACACATATTCGCGATTCACCTAGACTTGCACTGTCAGGTGAATCTCCTCTACATATCCAAGGTATTTCCTTACATCCTCACCATATTTCAGATTCACTGCAAAATGTTCAAATAAATTTAAGCTAACCTTAAAATTGTAACTTACCTTTTTGAACAATAATAATTAATTTTATTTACCATTATTAAAACAAATGTCTTTATTTCACTAAAAACTCGTTCACGGAGAGACCGGACCCTAGTCAGGATAGTTGATTTTACATTCACTCAGATTAGTTACAAATGGCGCCCGAAGAATCTACATAATCAGCTGTCAGTGAAGTTTAGTTTTGTTCTATCATGGAGAAATCATCCGTTGGCAAATTCAAATCTCCCCAGTTTTAATTTTTATCGGCGGGAATTTTAAATCTACCAAAAATTTATATACTTACCTGCTGCTTTTCTCACCTGTCACAATATGTTGGTATTTTCATATTACAAAATGGCGCCCGAACAGGGACGCTAGTATTTTAGTATTTTCTGTTATATGTTAGTATTTTATTTCACTAAAAACTCAATGTCATAATTTTAGTATTTTCATAATTACAAAATGGCGCCCGAACAGGGACGCTAGTATTTCATGTTAACTATTACTATTACTTATGTTAGTAATTTATTATTACAATACATACATAAATACATATAAAACATCATACTATATCCCACTCAGTGGGGTAGCACGAACCAACAATCAATCTTCTTTAAAATTCATATCCTTACACACCACTTTCGCCTCGTCCACATTCATAATGCGATTCATACATGCCCGTCTCTTCTTCAATCAATTATACCTAACTACTTATTCCTCGGACGCCCACGGAATCGGGTCACTTTCAATCTCACCCGCATATATATATATATATATATATATATATATATATATATATATATATATATATATTAGGGTGGGTCGAAAAAAATAGATTTTGTTCTCTAGGGTCTAAAATGAAAGGGTTCCATCCAAAAAGTTGTGGAGTTGTGTTGAAACATTTTTCTGATGAATACCCAGGCAGCACCGAGCACCTCAGAACGCCGTTTTTTGCACTTTTTTTAGATTCTCGCAAATAACTTTTTTCAATTTGCTTCAAATTGGCTGAATTTCTTTTCTGGTATTCCCAGATCAATACCGAATAAGTCAATATAACAGACATTAGGGTTTATCCCTTCCTAAAGGCGAAGAAAAAATCCTCAAAGTACCCAAAAATATATACTAATATATATATACTAATATATATATACTAATATATATATATATATATATATATATATATATATATATATATATGTAGGGATTGTTAGGGTAAAATGAGTGCAGTCTTTCTGTTAAACTTGATTAACACTTTAATTAAACACAATAACACTAATAATATAACAATAACTGATTAATTGATTGCAAAAATAAAGTAAATAACATGAAACTACGTTGCTACTTTTGACACAACGATCTGACTACGTGATCTGCCCGTGCTGCTCTCTGGTGGCTGTTTTCTTTTCGACCAGTGGCGCCTCGTTATTCTCCTACACTCGGCCGTCCTGCACTTCATCCGACCCGGATGACTCAGAATCTTCATCCACTGATGCCCTTGACCACGGCTTCATGTAATCGGCACTGGTTGAGGTCTTATTTGGACCCCCTGTGTCGCCACACTTCTCAACATCGTATCGGTCGCATGGTTTGACAGCTACAATCCTGTACGGACCTGTAAATTTACTCATAAGTTTAGACTGAGTAGCAAATTGAGTTCTTTTTATGGCAACCAGGTCACCAACTGAATATTTGAAGGCTTCTTTTCTGTTTCTATTGAAGTTTCTTCTATTTTCTTCTTGAACTTTAGCTATTTGTTCTTTGGCTGTTTGTCTCATTTCGTTTCTTTCTTCATCAAATATTTTGGCCGCTTCTTCTTCAATTACTGCTTTTATTTTTAGTTCTGATTCATCTTTCATTCTGGTCCCAAAAATTAATTGAAATGGTGTAGTGTCGATACTACGATGATAGGTACTGTTGAGGATTCTCTGTAGTTTTGCAACGTATTTATACCAATCTTCGGGTTTTCCTTTCGTTAATTTGGTTAATACTGGAATTAAAGTACGATTCACCCGTTCTATTTGTCCGTTTCCTCTTGGAACTCCTGTTGTTGTAGTGATATGTTTAACATTTTTCTCCTTACAATAGTCTTGAAATAGGCCTGATGTAAAGCATGATCCTTTATCTGATATAATTGTTTGTGGATATCCAAAAACTTCAGCCTGCACTTCTAGCGTTTGAATTACCTCTTCTGCCGTAGTACTTTTAACTGGATAAATCCATGTGAATTTTGAAAAAGCATCTGTCACTGCAAAAATATACTTGTAGGCTTTTTTAGTTGATTGCAGTGGTCCTAAATGATCCATGTGGTAAATCTGAAGTGGTTTTTCCCCTTTATCGATGGGATGAAGAAAACATTCTTCTTTTCCCCTTTTTCTGTCAGCGAGGGTACATGGTATACAGTTTTTGATTACGTTTTCGATTTTTCTTTTCATATTAGGCATCCAAAACTCTCTTTCAACAACTTCTTGCGTCTTCTTTACCGAAAAATGCCCATTATTTTCATGACTTTTCTTAATTATTTCTTCTTGCATTGCTTTTGGTATTACAATTAAATCTTGGCCGTCCTTTAGCTTATATAATACTTCGTTTCTCATAAAATAATCTTCATATTCTCCTTGTTCCAGTAATTTGAAAATTGGAACTAATCTTGTATCTGTTTTCTGTGCTGCACTTATTTTATCAGTAGTGCCTCGAGTTACAATATAAGCAAATGATCGGCTAAGTGCATCAACATGTTTCATTTTTACGCTTGCCCGATGCTCTATTGTATACTCGTAGTCTTCTAAGGCTAGTGCCCATCTTGCAATTCTTGGAATTAGGTCTTTTTTACTCATTGTATTTTTGAATGCAGAACAATCTGTTATTATCTTAAACTGAGTTCCTAGCAAATAAACTCGAAATTTATTTAAGGCAGTTACTACGGCTAGTGCTTCCAATTCATAGCTGGAATAGTTTTTTTCCGCTGTATTGGTTCCTCGACTATAATAATAGATTGGATGCATCTTGTTGTCTTCTGAATCTTTCTGCATTAGTATTGCAGCGATGGCTTCTTTACTGGCGTCTGTATATAGTTCAGTATATGCGTTCTGCCGAAACAAATTTAAAACTGGTCTCTGAACTAGCAAAGTCTTCAACTGTTCAAAGGATCTCTTCTCATCATCTGCAAATTTAAAACATGTGTCCTTTTTGAGTAAGTTTGTCAATGGTTTCACTATCTCTGCGTAGTTGTTAATAAACTTTCGGAAATATCCCGTTAAACCCAAATAACTCTGAACATTTTTAACTGTTTTAGGTTCTGGAAATCTCTTTACCGCCTGTATTTTATTCTCTGTAGGTCGGACTTGACCTTCACATACCTCATGACCTAGATATTCAATGGTTTTACAAAGAAATTGACATTTCTTCCAATTTATTTCTAAACCATATTCGCTAGCAACTTTAAACACCTGTTTCAACTTTTCAATAGCATCATCTTCATTTCTGGCTGGTATTATAACATCATCCATGTAAACTATAACAATTTGGTTGTTTATCAACTGGCGAAACACATCATTAATAAACCTTTGGAATACTGCCGGTGAGTTACAAAATCCAAACGGTGTTTTAAGGAACTCAAATTGTCCACTTGGGGTGACGAAAGAAGTATATTTAGTGCTAGCTTCGTCAACTGGAACATGGAAGAAACCATTCTTTAGATCTATTGTAGTAAATATCTTACCACTTTGAAGTTTGTCAATCTGGTCTTCGATCAGCGGGAGAGGGTAACGATCTCGTATGACTTTTTTGTTGAGTCTTCGGTAATCAATACATATTCGTGTTGCTCCATTTTTCTTTCGTACGAGTACAATCGGACTGCTATAATCTGATGAGCTTGGTTTGATGATATTATTTTTTAACCATTCTTCTAGCTGGCGATCGACTTCTTTCTTCTCATTTTCGCTTAGTCTTCTAGGTGTTTGATATATTGGTATTTCATCTTGCAGGAGTATTTTCATTTTAATGTTCGTCGTCTTTGCATGCTTTGGCTCATAATCTTCTATCATCTGGATAATTGTTTTTTTAATTTCGTTATTTTCGATATGGCTTAAATTCAATTTATCTTCTTCCTTATCTGCTACCTCAATTTTCATAATAAAATCTGTTTCGACAGGTCTGGAAAATTTAATTTCTTCAACGGTAATAGTAAGTTCAGCATCTCGTAATAACTCATTTCCTAGAATGCATCTCATTGGAATTGCGGTATCTGGTACTATATGCATTTTAGTGAGAAACTGACAATCATCAACTTCTATCTTCGCGGTGAAACTGCCTAAAGTTTGAACTTCTACGGAACCCAATCCTTTTAATATTTTCTTTTCAGAATTTAATTGCGGTACACCAATTTTGAAATATTCGTCGCGTCGTATTAGATTGATATCACTCCCTGTATCTACTAAAGCATGCATAGCAAAGCCGTTTAATACTATTGGTTTATACATTTTTTCTTGACTTTTCTTTTCTGAAATCTGCATGCCTTTATATTCTTTACTATGTTCTGCAACTTTAGTTTCATTCTTTACTTGCTTTTTAGGACAGTTAGAAGCAATATGGCCATAATCATTACAAGCAAAACATTTAGCTCCCTTACTTTTATTTTGACAGTCGTTCACCTTATGATCTGTTCCTCCACAATTATAGCATCTGCTTTGTCTTCTTTCTTGTCTCTTATGCTCTTCATTTTTCTTACTTCCACTGGGTTTCGAGTCTGACTGTTTCATTTTGCTTTTCATCTGTTCGTATAACTCGACCTTGTTTTTAAATTCTCTTAAACTGTTCGCACCATACAAAATTGCTTTGTTTGATTCGTAGTCTTGAATCCCATCAATCATATACTGAATGAGTGCGGCATCTTCAACATCTCCTCTTTTTGCTATAGCCGTCATGAAAAGTAAATATTCCTTAAATGATTCATCAGGTTTCTTTTTTCTCTTCATTAATTCTTTGTGAACTGTAGCACTATTTACATTTCGGCCGAATTCTTCCTTGATTGCCAAAGCAAATAATGCCCATTCAGAAAATACTGGCTGAGTTGTCAACCAAACATTTGCAGTTCCTCGTAGTAACTTCTTAGCACATATTAATAACTGCATACCTGTCAGTCCATAAATATCAGCGTTATCTTCCATATCTTTCAACCACTTCTCAACTGGATAAGTAACATCATTATTAAAAACCGGAAGACACTCTTGAACGTCACGTATGTTTACGCAAGTGTTTATGTCACATCTTATTTGCCGCTCGCGTAGTAAAAGTGCGTTTTCCCGTTTCAAAAGTTCAATTTCTTTTTGAAGCAGTTCACGTTCCTTTTTTGCCATGGTTTTAAATTTACGCATACGCCACTGTCCACAGTATCAATACAAAAAGTGTGAATTTATCAAACACGTACGTATACCCACGCCGTGGAGTCAGCACTTTTTATTTACGCTGCTAATAGTTAATCACAACTTTATTTAATTATTCTTTCTAATTAACAACTTTTATTTACTCCACTTTTGATTTTTACTACGTTATTATTTACTTTACTTATCAACTTCAATTCTACTTTTATTATTAGTATATTGTTAACAACTTTATATTATTCAACTTTAATCAACTTTACAACTTCACAACTTCTAACCACACAAATTTTTTGACTCTTTCAATCCCGGTTGAGCCCCCAAATGTAGGGATTGTTAGGGTAAAATGAGTGCAGTCTTTCTGTTAAACTTGATTAACACTTTAATTAAACACAATAACACTAATAATATAACAATAACTGATTAATTGATTGCAAAAATAAAGTAAATAACATGAAACTACGTTGCTACTTTTGACACAACGATCTGACTACGTGATCTGCCCGTGCTGCTCTCTGGTGGCTGTTTTCTTTTCGACCAGTGGCGCCTCGTTATTCTCCTACATATATATATATATATATATATATATATATATATATATATATATATATATATATATATATATATATATATATATATATATATATATATATATATATATTAGTTTCAACAACCTTTCAATCGATATTCACTCAAGATTTTGAAACCACCCCAACTGACACTCCCATTTTCTTAACAACATTCTTCTCAATCTGACACTCACCATACACCAATGTATTAGGATACGATCACGTCTTGCATACTCACACACTCCTCCCAATATCTCATTTCCACAGCAGTTATACGTCGTACATGCTTCTTCATCCACACCCAACATTCAGAACCATACATCATTGTAGGCACTAACACACTGTACAATAATTGATAAGTATTATTTGACAGTTTTGTTTATGTAAAGGTACGACTATAATTTGTATTCTTGCATTGCCATTTTAGTGTAACTGTATACATACAATGTAACATATCTTGTTGATGTTTTCATATCATTGCATTTTTGTAACTGAATTCAGAGCACTGTTGAAAGGTTGACAGAAAGAATAAAGACAGTGAAAAAACGTGTTCAGTGTTCTTTATTTTTAAGCAATTGAATCAAAGAGAAAAAGCCGCATTTTATACACGTGACCAGTAGTCCATCAAGACGGACCATTGGCCCACAAACACACACCATTATAAACACTCAATCTAGCATCTCTAGATACATTCACGTTTCGAGCAAATGTTCCCAGAGCACCCAATACTTTGCACCCTGTAGACACCCGCCTTTCAATCTCTCGATCAATACGTCCATCCCTCGAAAACATACTAACCAAATATACAAATTCATACACTTGTTCCAGTTCCATGCATTTCACTGGAACATTACAACCAGTCACCAACTCTTTCATCTCAAACACCAACACTTTACATTTATCGACATTCAACAACAGATTTAAACCTTTCCCTACTTCATTTATGCTCACAATCATTCTTCTCAATTGCTTCTCAGTTTAACCAAACACAACAACATCATCCGCATAAGCCAACGCAGGCACCATACGTACACCATCCTTTCCATTCAATGCCTTTTGTAACAACACAACCATATACAAATTAAACAACCGAGGAGACATTCCCCAACCCTGTTTCTCACCAACATCTACGAAACCAATCACTGAATCTACCACCAACTCTCACCGTAGTCCCACTTCCATCATATAACGCTCGAATCGCTCCCAACAAATTACCATCAATACCGTACTTTACAAGTGCATCCAACAGCACACCTTTTTGTTCTTATCTTACCTCCTTGCATATCACTAAACTTAGAAATTGTTAAGGCTCGCACCTTATGAATTAGAATTTTTCCATAAAACTTCCCTTTCACACTGAACAAACTTATCGCTTGAAAATTTGTACATTCACTTGAACTGCTTTTGCCTTTAAATAAAGGACATATGATAGGAGCCACGCACCGTTTCAAAGAAAATTTGAACAAATAAACTAACCAATCAAATAATCTTTCACCACCATATTGCAACATTTCATTTGTTATACCACCCATACCGGGAGACTTACTATTCTTTAGACGCATCAATGCAAATCTGACGTCACCTTCATCTATATTTCATTCAACGTTTCTAGCATTTATTCTATTTTTTCCTTTTCTTATTCACTCCATTTACACCACCATACAATTCCTTAAAATACTCACACCATCTATTCCAACATCTCTTTACCACAGTATAAGAATTCACACAGTAGCGACACTTCCAATATTTTCATGATCCCAGTATTTCAGTGGTGCGCAGCCGGGAATATGGCTGCTTAGTGTTCGCTGATAGGCTATCTTAGTAACCATAGAAAATAAAATATAATATGTCAATGTCAGTTGTATCTGTCAAATATCAAACTACATTTCTGTCATTGGAGAGAACTGACGGAAGAGTATTTGCAAGGCTGAAGAGGTTTCTGACGTGATATTTAGCACAATGCAGAAGAAGATGAAAAACAGAAATGCGAGTATCACATACATTGCACATAGGTACGGGGTCCCGAACAAGAAGATAAAGATGGGTGGCTTTAATGTGACCTATTCTCAAACGCGTAATCGCTACTTGCTCCTTCCTCGAAACAGAAATAGGTAGCTTCCACTTTTCAACGGTAGGTTTAATGGATCTAATTGAAATAAAAACAATTTCTGGATTTCAGTCACAAATTGTTTTTATTTCAATACAAATCACAGTCAAGAAGCGTACATATTATTAATGGATCTAAGTTTGTTAGTGGAGCGAGTCCACTCGTCCTGCCAAGAAGTTAAACAAAATGACGATATACGTTGAAGCATATCGTCTGGCCTGAGAGCGTGCGTCCTAACGTAATCAAGTAGAGCAGCTTCACGTGCAGCATGATCAGCCCTGTGATTACCAGCGATACCAATGTGTCCAGGAATCCACAGAAAAGTAACACGGATTTGCCTAGATGAAAGTAGGCAAAGACTATAAAAAAGCATCTGAGTAGAGGGTCAGTTGAAAACCGATTACATAGACTCGTTATGGCGCTGAGTGAACCCGTACATAAAACGATATGTTGTTCACGTTCGATGACGTGTAAGCAACGTTGCAAAGCAGAATAAATGGCATACAACTCAGCACCAAAAACAGAGGAAGAAGGCGATAAAGTGATAATATGTTCTTCATCTCCAATGATGAAAGAACATCCGGTTCCGGTGCTATTTTTAGACCCGTCTGTATAGATAAAAATAGAGTCTGTGTACCTTTCTTTAAGGAGACAGAATTCCTGGACGTAAAGGGAAGGCGGTGTAATATCCTTCTTATACTTAGTTAGTAGTAACTCAGTACTTATTTGAGGAAGACACCATGGTGGTGTATCCGATATACGCTGAGGTAAAATATCTTCCTTGCCCAGTGGAAGTTTATTTTTAACAAACACATTTTTAGGGATATTTGGTAGTTCTTCTTTATTTTCATTATATTTACCAATTACTTTCTCTTTATTTTGTCTAATTTTATCATTTATAGTTTCGTATAATAATTTAGTTTTATTTTTATGATTTTCTATATAATTGTTTATTAATTGTTGATTAACGTTAATTTCAAAAGGGGATTTCGTATCAAGGTGGCCAGAAACTATTTCCGATGGTTTTAATTTAGTTACAGAGTGAATTGTATTATTATAAGCCAAAAGCGCGTAATTTACTTTCATTTCTATGGGTTCCTTTTTGTATCGTTCTTGATTGTTAAACAATCTAATATGTTCTATAAGGGTTGAGTGAAAACGTTCTATGATTCCGTTGGATTGAGGATGTTGGGAACTGATGAAGTGCATATCTATTTTATATAATTCTAAAAGTTCTTTTACTACTGAGTTTTTAAACTCAAGTCCGTTGTCCGAGATTATTTGTTCTGGGATTCCGTGATGTGAAAAATGTTTTATTAAGTTGTTAACAACTTCTATTCCCTGTCCCGAATTTAATTTATAGGCTTGAGCAAATTTTGAAAATGAATCCACTATAGTTAAAAATTTAGCGTGATCTAAAGTTATACTGTCTACGTGGATGATTTGAAATGACTTTGTTGCTGTAGGAGTGATGTTCAATTTTAATTTTAGGGGTCTTCTATCATACTTGGTTACTTGGCATATTTCGCAATTGTTAATAAATGTTTGTATAGAGTGTCTTAAATTTGGCCAGTAATAATTTCGTTTGACACGAGCTTCTGTGTCATCGATTCCTCTATGATTTGTTTTACTGTGGTGGTAATTTGATATTATTTGGATTATTTCGTCTTCGTCAGTAACATCAGTTAAATATTGTGTGCATTTAATCATTTTAATTTGTGAATTTTTAAAGTGGGTTTGAAGTATTGAACTAAACTTTTCGTATAGTTCATCTTCGAAATAAATATGATATTTAACGTTTGGGGCTATATATTCTCTAATAAATGTTATCATTTCTTTTTCGTAATCATCTTTAGAGAATTCTACTAAAAATCTTTGTTTTTTATTATTAAATAATTTCAATATTTTGGGGGGTTTAGGATTATACTGGACTTCAGATATTATTATCTGGTTTTTTCCGTAATTAACTGGGGATTCTTTTATCGGTATTCCAACGATAGGGTTCTCTTGGTTGGAATGTACTGTTACATCGCTATCATCTTGCGATTCATCACTTTCGCTATCGCGTCTTGGTGCGTTATCTACTTCTACCGCTAGTGAATGATTATAATTTTGTTCGTTGTCAATTTCTTTATTATTTCTTAATTCGGTATAAAAGTTATCCATGAACTTATTAAGATGTTCAAAATTCTCTGATTCGTTTATATTTAATTCCATGGGGGTAATTTCATCTTCATGTTTATTAAAAACAGTTATAAGTACATTAGTATCATTAAAAATATATTCTAACATAATTTTGACTTCATCCCAAATCAATTCATCTAATCCACAAGCAATTCTTGGAATACTTAAATTTTTGATTCTATTTTTTATACAAAATTTCCTTAAATTCAATAATGTATAAAATAAATCTTGATATGATGGTCTTTTAAAATATTTTTCTTTCGTTACCAAATATATTAAGTATCTATTGTTATCTTTTAAATATAATACCTGATGAAGTTTAGGATTTTGTGATTCTAACAAGTGAATTCCGTCAAACTTATCTCTGAATTGTAATGCAATACCTTGAGATAATTCTAAGTCTTTACTGATACAGTGCGCTAAACTACTATCAGTTGGAGCGTCAAATAAATCTCAATTTACTTCAAGTAAATTTTTACTATCAAAATTTTGAGTTTGCTTTTTATCTAAATAATCTTGATATAATGCCAAAGGAGAGTCACTGTCAGAGAATTGTAAGGTTTTTGAAATTTTATCATTATTTTCTTGATGGATTCGGCTTAGAGCGTCAGCATTAGTATTTTGTTTTCCTTTTTTGTAAATTATTTCATAGTCAAATTCTTCTAGCTTTAACCGCCAACGTATTAATTTTTGGCTACATTGTTTAAGGGAAAAAAGCCATTGGAGTGGTCGGTGGTCTGTATATATTTTGAACTTTCTGCCGAATAGGTATGGTCGGAAATACTGAGTTGCCCAGATTATTGCTAACAATTCTTTTTCTATGGTGGAATAGTTTAATTCTGTGTCGTTAAGAGTTTTGCTCGCATAAGCGACGGGCAGGTCGTTACCCAGGCTGCCTTGAGATAGTACAGCTCCGATGGCGACGTTACTGGCGTCACACGTTAGGTTGAATTCCTTATCAAAGTTAGGATATTGGAGTAGCGGTTCGTTAGTCAAAATATTTTTACAAATTTCGAAACATTGTCTGTATTCAGGGTTATTAATATCAATTATTGAATCTTTATTCAAACACTTTGTAAATGGTTTGGTAATTTTAGCGAAGTCTTTTATAAATTTTCTATAATAGCCTAAAAGTCCTAGAAATCCTTTTATTTGTTTTGTAGTTTTTGGTATAGGATAATTTAGAATTGCCGAAATTTTATCAGGGTTCGGTTTGACACCGTCTGGAGTAATTATATGTCCAAGATACGCGATTTCTTTCTTTAAAAATTCTGATTTGTCAATTTGAATTTTTAAATTTGCATTTTTAAGACGTTCGAATACAAGTTTTAAATTATTAACATGTTCCTGTAAACTTGTGCTGAAAACAATTATGTCGTCTAAATAAACTAAACATTTGTCGGTTGTCAGTCCTCGTAAAATGTTATCCATTACTCTTTGGAATGTCGCAGGTGCATTTTTTAATCCAAAGGGCATGCGTAAGAATTCATAGTGTCCGTCCTCGGTGTTAAACGCGGTTTTTTGTATGTCAGTCTCGTCCATTTCTATTTGATGAAATCCCGAGGCTAGGTCGAGTGTCGTAAAATATTGACAACGTCCTAATTTGTCTAGTAAGTCGCTAATATTGGGTAAGGGATATTTGTCTCCGAATGTCTTTTCATTAAGTTTTCTATAGTCGATTACGATTCGCCATTTCTTTTTGCCACTCGCGTCTAATTTTTTTGGTACAACCCAAATAGGCGAGGACCATGGTGAATTTGAGGGTCTGATAATATTCTGGTCAAGCATTTTGAGAATTTGAGATCTAACTTCCTGTTTGTGAATGTTTGGATATTTATAAGATTTAGTATAAATTGGTAATTCGTCGCTTGTTTTTATGGTGTGCTTAATCTGATTAGTGAAAGATAAATTTTGATCTTCTGAATAAAAAATATCAGAGTATTCATCTAATAATTGTACTATTTCTGCTTTTTCTTCTACATTCATATGATCTAACTTAATTTTTGACATATCAAAATATGACTTTTCAGAATAGTTAAAATTTAAATTAGGACTACTATATGTTTCGTATTGATTCATTTTTTCAACAATTATAGGATTTTTTTGTGTAAAATTTATTTTTTCTTCAGAAAAATTAATAAGGGTGCATAATGCTTGAAAATTACTTGCGACAGAGACGCATTCAGGTATTAATGTGTTTTTAGTTTTTATTCTCGGTATTAAGATTGTTCCGTTTTCAACGTCGACTTTTACTTTTATAACTTTCTCAGTGTTAGGTTCTACTGTATTATTATTATTAAACGTTATATTATTATTATTATTTGAATTTTCAGGGTGATCGTGATACTGAATTTTAATTTTACAATTAGGAGTTATAATTAAATCGTTATGGATGTCTATAATAATTTTTAACAATTTCAAGTTATCTAATCCCAAAAGTATATCAAACTGATCATGAAATTTAAATAAATGATATTTTAATTCTAAATTTGGTTGATCTTTAATTTTAAATAATTTTGAAACGGGTACCTTCGTGCTGTACAACTCGGTGGACGTGCCGTGAGCTGTTGTAATTTGAAACGGGTCGTTTATGATATGAGTTTTATAATATTTAAATGCGACGTCAGGTCTGATGAATGATTTCGTACTTCCCGTATCAATCAAAATTTTTAATTTATTCTCTGGTATTACTATAAATGGGAGTTTACTTTGGTAATTAGTTAGGTGCATTAGTTCAATGTGTGGGTGATATTTGGTTCCGAGGCACTTATCTCTAAAAAATTATTATCATGATTTGCTTCCTCGAAATCCGTGATCACAGAGACATTTGAATCAGTATTTTGTTCAGATTCGTATTCATTATGTATTTCATCGGTTACTGCTTCTTCGTTTATGTTATATAATTCTTCCGCGATATATTTCGGAAGGTTAGAAAAATTATTACTGCGATAATTCTGAGTTTGCCGGAATGGTCCGGGGTTTTGTCTGGTTTGATAAGGTGCAGTATTTCGTGTGGAGATACTCATAGGAATTGGTTTAGAGAATCTTTGGTTGACAGTTGGGTTTCTGTTCACCATATTTTGAGGGTTAGGTTTGGGTAGAATACTAGGTATATTATGAGTTCTCACAGGGATGGAATTAATTGGTTGTTGATAATAATTATTTGGAGTGATATGTTGGAATGGTTTAAATCTATTAAATGTTTGAGTGTTTTGTGTATTTGATTTTTGTATTGGCTTGTGAGTGTTTGTAGGGGTGTTTTTAGATGACTTCGAAACATATTCGAATTGGAAGTCATTTGCAAGCATTCCTAGCGCGGAATTTAGGTCTGGTGGGTTCTGTGCCCGCATTAATTGGCCTATTGGCTCTTTCAAACCTTTTAATAAAATTCTGAGAGCATAATTCCGAAAATAATCTATCATTATGACGGAAGCTTCAGGGGTTGCATTTGTACTTATATAAGATATTTGTAGGTTTAACAAGTGTTGTAACCTGCTATAAAAATCAAATACGGATTCGTTTGGTTCTTGCTTCAATGCAGTTATTTCAATATTAAGAGTAAACCAGTCTCTTTTGTCTGCGTACGTATTACGCCGCTTTTAAATGGTCCCATGTTTCAATAGTGCAACTAGCAATAGTTCCAGCTGCTTCACCTTCAATTTTTGACCTAATTGTACTCATCAAATATTCGTTTTGAAAGTCATTAGGGTCAGCTACATTATAAAATTTTGTTACTAATTTTTGTGATATATCTAAAAATCTAGATAGTAATTCTCTTTCTCCGTGGAAATCTGGGATTATATCTAAGTATTCTTTTTTTAAAGGGAGAGCCATATTTAATAAGGGGTTTCTTAATAAGTTTCGATTATTTAATGGAAATATTGGATTTAATTTACGATCTTCCGGATCGGAGTCAAATTCAGAACTGGACTCTGATGAGGTTAATAAAGGAATTATTTCCCGAAATGACATAAATGTGTACTCACAAAAGCGTCAGTGTCCACGACATGTGCGTTGAAGATGGTCGCTGGCGTTGTAGTCGAACAAGACGGTCCCGTGCTCGCTGATGTCCTCTCAGTGGATGGGAAAACGTTCTTGTGCTCGTTCTTCGCGGCAGTTGATGTTCGCTCAGCTGACGTGAAGATGCAGGATGTCCAATGAAGTTGTCTCGAAGTGTTGATTTCACAACACGTAGAAATTGTTCGGTTGTCGAATAAATCACAATGTGAAACAAATTATATTCGTTAATCTGTTTCGACAATCCTACCGACTGCGCCACTTAAGTTTCAAGACTTTTCGATTGGGTTTTTAAAAAATTATTTATTGTACATAAAAGAGTACGTGTGAATACAACAACTTCTGAATCTAAACTAAACTAACTTACAATACATTTATCATACTTCATCTACAAACTAGGTATACTATTACAGTTTACTATATCATGGAAAAGTACTAAGAAGTGTCCGACTCAGCACTTTATGGTGGTTGAGTGTTTTGTAACTTATATATATATATATATATATATATATATATATATATATAAACTTAGATGGTGGGTTCGGTCTGTAATGCAGAAACGTTACACGCAGAAAAATTGGCACATTTTTTTAAACTGCTCATAGATGGCACTGGTCACAAAACTATTTAAAATCTTATTTGAAAGATCATGTTGTGTTAATATAAAATTAATTTTTATGTGAATGAACCTAAAGAGTATTAAAACCAACATTTCTACAGCCTTCTTCACAGATTTATAACGTGTTTGTTTACAAACAACCTAATCTGGCTACGCTGGCCGCAGGAGCAGGTCAAACTTGCCCAAACATGCACTTTATGAAAACACAAAACCACACAGTACACTTGCTGTACTTCTCATCGAACAGAGCTATACTTTTAGTGTGGGACTAGAATGAGTAAAAACTGTTTTATTTACGACCTTAAAAAATATAAAGACAATAAAAATTGTCAACTGTTTCATCAAAAACATCCTCAGAAGAATAACAAAGTTATTAATTCCTACAGACCGGCCAAGACAATCAATCGGTAACTAGAGTCGCGTTTCGCTCTTATTGGAGCTCATCAGTGTAGTGTAACCCGCCAATTCCTGCGTCTGCGTATTTACGACCGTTGTTAAAAGTGAACTTTTAACGGTTGCACAGCAAAGTTAAAACTTAAAAGTGTCACTTTCTCACACTATAGTGTTAAAAGTAACATAGCAACGTGTTAAAGGTGATTTCATTGCTACTTTTCACACGTTTCTAAAGATTTGTATCAATAAATCAACAAATGTAACCCTACCTGTCTAAATACCATTCCATATTTTTTAGTCTTCTCTAGGAAGATCGTAGATATAATTTTGTGTGATACACGTGTTACAAGTGATTTATTGCGTTTGTGGGGTTGTTTCACTCGGCTTCGCCTCGTTTCACTTTCCCAGTTACTCACAAAATATCACGTTTAACACTTATATCATAAATAACTATTAAAGAGAAACAATTTGTCATTATAAGGTTGCTCCATTAAAAAATACAAAGTTGCATATCATTGCGCGAAAATGGAATACCCGGTAGAAAAATTTAAACTGCAGATATGTGAACATTGAAATTTAAAACTAACTTCGTTTGAAAAATTATCGACAATATTTAAAATAATCGGGTACAATAAAAAATACTTACCATGGACCACGCAGTATATTGTAAGGAGTTAAGATTAATACTAATAATAATAGTATGTGAAATGAATTATATAAAATCATATTCTATATTTAAATACAGTTATTTATTAGGTTTCTTTATAAAATACAAATAATTTCGTTTTAGTAGTATTCCTGAAAATAAAAGAAAATTAAGTTTTAGTAAAAGAAAGATAAGACATACACAATAATACTTGAGAATTTATTCAGTATAATATTGCTCATACAGGGTGATTCATAACGTACGGAAAAGATTGAAAGTGTGGCTAGGTAGACTCAAAATAATGCTTGTTTAAGTAAAATAACGCCCACTTATTGAATACCGCTGAAAGTAATCATTATTTTTTCGTTATCATAGGAATATGTTTCTTTCAAATCTGACAATTTGCTGTCATTTTAATTTTAAATTATGTACCCAATAAAAAATAATAGTAAAAGCAATGAATTGTACAAATCTATTTAATTAATGAACTTATTCCATAAACCTCAATTATGTGTACATATTCCTCGTTACTGAAAGTAATAACAATTTTGCACTTAACTATATTTTATTATACTTTGACGTTTAAAGAATTTTGACATTTAAATGAAACTAGTTTTCCAATTTTGTTTTGTGTGGCTCACAAACATGTGGACAGCAATTTATGAACAATAAAAGAAACATTTAAATAGCTGTAACTTTTATAATAATACCATACTATTAATTTTTTTAACTAAACATCCTTATTATTCCCAGGTTCTATTTAAAACATAATTAACTGCCCTAGTTTGTAACAAGTGATTGATTTAACTTTAATGCGCGGTAACCTTTTTGTTAAGTTTTTGCCAAAACTTTATTAACGAAAAGACATTATTTTGAGCTCCTTAGCTACATTTTAAATTTTTTTCGTACGTTATGAATCATCCTTTACAGCAAGAAACGAACCGCTGTTTATAAGCAACTATTATAACTATGTTAAATGTATAAAAAAATGGTTTCAATTATAAGATATATGCATGTATGCAAAATAATTTAAATAATTTTTAAATTGTTAAATTTTGTTCATTTTTAAAACTTCTTTAATAAATGTTTCAACATTTTCAAGTAATACATTTATACTTACATTAACAATAGTAATACTTCCGTCTTTTTTCTTAATTGTTACAGTCTTTATTAATTTTTTTCTCCAATTTTTACGTTTTTTATTATTTTTCTTTCCTCTGCGTCCTATAAAAAAATTGTATTCCATTACATGTTACAAAGTTATTTAATACATGTTTATAAAATCATTTACTATTTTGTCGCCTCTTCTTCGTTTCTGTTTTTGAAAGTTCTGTTTTTGTATTATAGATGAACATGAAAAAATAATTAATCTAATTAGATATAATTGCACTAATATTTACAATTGAATGTATTACCATTTGAATTGATCCTTTGAACCTGATTCTTTTTTTTTATAAGAAAACAATAAAATTGATTACAACTAAACTTTCACAGACAAATAGAATTGTGTTACCTTGATTCTCATTAATTTTTTGTTCATTTTTAAGTTTGTCTGTTAAAATAATATACACAAATTATAAAATTTTGTTGATATAGGTTATACTACAATAGGTACTTACTTAATTCAGATAACAATTCGGCTCGTTCTTTTAACAATTTTTTTACTTCTTCATCTTCCATTGCCTGTAAGTAATATATAATAATAAGTATTCGATAAAATGAATTAGTAATAATAGTCTTTCAATATACGTTGTCGTACATATTTTAATTATACCGGTAAAAAGACTAAACACTATTCTATTTGAATTAGAATTACAATATTATTCAGGTATTATTAAAACTGTACATAAACTTACGTGCTGCTGTAGTACGTTGCTGTTGTAGATTGACAAGAAATGGAGAGAAAACTATTTTTGTTTCTGTGTTGCTAACCTACAAAGCTTAAAGATCACATACACAATACACCAGGCGCTTAAATTCCCTGGGATTTTATTACAGGGACAATAGGCCTATTTCTCTAAAGTGGTTATACAGTCCTAAATAATTTTTTATTCCGTATCAATTTTATACACAAGATTGATAAAAAATTTAACGTTCACCACAGACAAGTATTCACTGTCATACAAACTACTGTGAAGTTGGTTATCGCGCTTGCGCAGAACATCATAGAGTGCAATAATTTTCACTGTTGCCAATGTGAGATATTATAGTTAACATGTCAATTCTTTCTCATTGCATTTCTGCACTCCATTCTCTAAGCGTGCGAATATTAGTTCACAGTCTACTAAACTCATTATAAATTATTTAATTCTCCTATTTTAAAACAAAATGCTGATGAGGTTTATTAAATGAAATAACGTGATAACTGAAGTATCTATGGGTAACGGGATGATCGTGACATTTTGCAACGCTATCTATAGAGTACTTGCAGGAGGCGTGGCTTATTTGGCGGGAGTCTGTTTGTGGGCAACGACCGTTCAGGTTAGCATTGAGTCTTATGGAGGTTTTGGTTCTTGTGACTTATTTTTGTGTTCTATCGGTGTTGATTGCGTGTTTTGTTTATATTATATACTTTTTAAGAAAGGTAAATGTATATATAATGTATTTGCATTAAATACATATATGTAGAGCAAGTATATTTTAAATGAAATGTATTAGAAACACAATAAATGTATTGGTGAGTTGATGTATAGTATATGAATCAATACTGATTATAGATATTTTTTCCAAATATCACTCTTTAGATTCTCCCGATAAAGCTTTCACATATTCACTTAATTTACTCATCTAAAAATGAAATATAAATTAATATATTTTAAAATTTAAAGTTAAAGAAAACAGTCATATCAAAGAATTAAAGTAATAATACTTGTCAAGTCCTACAATGCTAAGTCTTGTTAGAATTATGATGTTAATTGTCGAAACCCTTGATAATGATAACTGATTAAAAACTGTTTAGTAACTGAAGTACTTAACCAAAATTATTTTTTATATCCTCTTTTCATTTATTGTGGGGGTTGAAATTGGTAGGTGGTTTGAAAATTACTTTAATTGGTTTATTTTGGTAATAAGCAAACAGTTTTTTAATTTAGTTAGTTGATGCAAAATGTACTTCTCAAAATTTTCTTCAAATTGAGGTTCATTTCTAATACTATTAAATTTCTGACATCTACATGGATTTTCACTAATTGTTAAATAAATAAGCATATAGCATTTCCTAATCTATCCGAAAATACACAAAATATGATGAGAATATTACAGTTTTATAAATTGTTTTAATCAACATTTACGATACTATACTTTTAAAATACGATATTTTAAAATTGCTTTATATTTAGGAGAATTTAGTGTAACCAGTATAATTATGAACTTATCTTAATCAACGTCATAAGTTTTCTTTTTTCAAAACAACGTAGAATGCGAATAACAGATAATTTTACAAAAGTAAACATGAATACTCCATAAGACGCCATGTTAAAATTTTGTCTGGTTGCCCAGGAACAGGTTCGCGCGCTAAGTTTGTGACCTTGATGCAAGTACTCTATTGAAGCAGGCGAACAAACCGCATATGACGACATATCAATTCACTTCTAGTCACATCTTCGTAGGTAGTGTCTAAAAGTAGTCACAAATTGGATAATTTTTTTTTGTTTATCTTTGTAAATATTATATTGTATAACTAGTGCTGAAAGTTGGATATTTCACATGAGTGTGAAGTTTGAGCTACGATCAGAAGGCGACTGGTTTAATCACACGAGTGTGAAATACCCTTTCAGCACATGTTGCACACGATACTTTTCCAACGACCACAATTATGTAAAAAAAAAAATATAAAATTTACATCAAAATATTAAAACATATTATGTTAACATCATTGCTATCAGAATTCAACAAAAATTATGTTAAAATGTGAGAAATCAGGGTCTGCAACTGTCAAACCTTTAAATACAAATTTTCAGGTTAGTTCGCTCAATTATCGTAGCGTGTGATAAAATCATATTACATAGTTGCGGACGTATCTGATTGGCTAACGAGCTTTCATATCACATAGCACTGCTAGTGATATGCAATGACCAATTTTCAGTAATAGTTTAGCGTATGAATGTATGTACTTTTCGTGGTGATCGTCGGAAAAAAATACATACATGTACACAACATTTATGGACAATAGGTAATAAAATTTTGAAGTCCATAGTTGCCACCCTAACTTTTAAAGAACTAGAAAGTAACGAAGCTAAACTAAACTTAAATATCAGTTCAAAAATATCACTCTAACTCTATACACCACAATTGTGATAGTGACATTTCACAGAATAGGTCTTTAGTCTCGAACCGTTATTATACTTCATATGTTCGTTGTTGTTAACAATACTATTTACTTTTGAATAGTTTATAATTAGTATAATTAACTGTTGTGCAAGAAAAAAATAAATAAGTTTATATTATATTATTTATTTTGTAAAATTATTGACATAACTGAGAATTTGACAGTTTACTATACGAGTATACATTCAAAACTTTATATTTAATAAATATCTGACAGGAACTCAGAATTGGGAAACGTTTTCACTATACGTTGGTGAATATTGTTCGCTTTCCAACATCTGATGTCTTCTAACATTTGATACAGCGGAAGCGAAAGTTGCAGTTTTTTTCTTTGCGCTGCCTTTCAGCACGGCTGGGCCCTCCCTTCTAAATGGAAATCTGGGTGGACTGTCTTCATCCCTGACATCAAACACAGACTTTTCTTCCGCGGGCGCTTCTTTTACTCTTGGAACAACAGGTGCATTGTTTGGAGCTGGTGGCTTGTAACTTTGTCTTTGCCAATTTAGGTTAGGAAGTTTGCCTTTGTCTAAAATAGAATACAGTCGTTCTATCACTCCCGGTGGCGGCTCGAACAGCCCTGTTTTTTGGTCGCATTCCTCGTCTGAACATTGTACACTCCAATCTGCTTCTTTAATTTTCATATTTTATTCAAGATAAATGTTTACTTGCATATCAAACAGACGCTACACTAGGCGGCTGCCACACATACCATATACGAATAGACTATTTTTATTTAGGAATCGACTGTGGCGCCAACGGACATTGCTTCAACTATTCTTACAAACAGTATCTGAGTAACACGTTATTTGATACGTTATATGAGCTTAATTTCATTAATATATTTAGACATAAATTTAATTTAAGTAATCAGTAATTCAAAATATAATCATAAAGAATACCTGAAAAGTGTGAACTTCATTCCGTTTGCACGGTTTGCACAGTATAATTTAAACCCAAGAAGCGTTGGATACACTATTGAGGACGGAAAAATTTAAAAATAATAAATATTAATAACAACAATTATATATGTACTAAACACTTCACTGGCGGAAAATAACCTCCTTTCTCTGCTCTTGAAAAAATTATGAATACTTTCAACAATGTAGTAATAAATGTATACATTTAAAGGAATAATTTTGATGGAAATACGAGTATATCTCATTTTTAGATGATATTTCGTTGGGGTTTGTGCAAGCTGTGATATTCAAATATTATTGTTATTGTGTCACACCTCAAGCCATTTTCCCTTGTTAATACTAACATCCATACCATTTATAATATTATAGTATCTAGTTTTTTTTAATTACAAAATGTAACAATTTTATTATATGCTTAAATTTTGCAATGTAACTTTAGAACCTAAAGATGGCTGTAATGAAGGCTGAAACATTGTTGTATTATTTTATTTTGAAAGTACATAATTAAAGCCAAGTTAAACAAAATTCATGAAGACATTATATCTCGTCCTTCAATAATTTGCTGAGATATTTCAAAATAACAAGATTCTCATTCAAAACTATCAGCTCTTCCCAAGAGGATAGATACAATTTAGTATAACTCGAAAACTACATATCGTACAGGAAAAAAATCGAATTGAAACTTCAATATCTCCAAGGGGGGCATCCGGTAGTACTAACTTCCAACCACTTTCCCGCCCACTGCATTTTTTACACAAATTCGGATTCTGCGTCAAGAAGTACGTATAATTTGTCCGAAAAAAATTTCAATTCACGATAGATGCCGCTGTAATCGCAAAAAATAGAACAAAAATTAAAAGAATAAAAGAACAGAAAAAACATATTTAGTATTTTTCCAAGGGCTATTCAATGATAGATCCCCGACCCCCTGTGGGTGGGACAAGCGTCAACTTTAAAATCTTTTAAAAAAAGAAGTATTTTGTACGCTAAAAAGTACGTCCAATTTTTCTGCACTTGTTTAATTGTGGGTATTGACGCTTTGATCGACGATTTTAAATATTTTCTATTGCGAACTGAAATTTTTTTATCGGACAAATCATATGTACTTTTCGACGTAGAATGTGAATCTGTGATAAAAATAGGGGTTTCTATTTATAATTTAAAAGTTACCCATCGCCCCGCCCGCAGGGGCGGGAAGGTGGTCGGAATTTAGTACTAACTGATGCCCTCTCCGAGTTATTAAAGATTTTATTCCGAGATATTTAAAATGAAATACCCGGTATATTATATATAAAAATTTTCACTTTAGTAGTTTTTGAGAAACTGTAACCTCAGAGATCCACATACAGAGATAGACAGACACAGACAGACCTACACACAGACACACACCCATACATTATCACGATACTATCAAAATCGTATTCTAGGAACTCTAAAACGTGTTCATCCACCGGAAACTCACTATCGAATTTTTAGCATGATTCCTATACCTCCCTTACAGGAAGCGGCGGGAGGTAAAAATAGCGTAATTTCAAAACATTATTACATTGGTTGTACTATATGTTGAATAAAATTAAATGAGACAGATCAAGTTAGCAGAAATAATTGAATAAAATAATATAAATAACTGTCAATGTAGTTAGTCAACAAAAAATACAAAAGTTATAATAAAAGTCGTATTCATAAATATAGAGAGTTTTATTTGTGTTCAAGAAGTAATAATTTATCAGGTTATGGGCCCAGATACGTTCAACTTGTGCTTGTAATTTGTAAAACTCAAGAAAATATTCATTATGAGTACGCATAAATATGAGATTGATAAGCTAGAACATGAAGAAGATTGGCCACAATGAAAATGGCACGTATTGCTAGTGCTCGAAGCTGAAGGATTAGACGATCTTGTATTAGGAAAATATGAAGAACCAGTAATATCGACTAATGAAGATGCAACTCAAAAAACAGATCGAGAAGCAGCACTCGCAAAATATAAGGCTGAGAATTCTAAAGCGGCCAGTATAATTGCGAGAGCGTTGGGCAAAAAATATGTTCAGCTTGTTTTAGGATCAACAAGAGCGAGAGAAATCTGGGAACGTTTATGTACGCGATTTGAACGTAGTACAGCACAGCGTTTGAATATGCTTATGGAAGAATTTTTCACCTTCAAACGTAGTGAATCTGACGATATTAGCATGCACATTGCGAAGATGCAATCATTATTTCACGATGTCAACAATGAATTACAGAAACATGAAGAATCAGTAATGTAAATGTAATTATTAATTGGTCGAATTATGTCAACACTTGGTCCAAATTACAATGAATTTAGAAATGTGTGGGAAGCAATCGAAGTAAAACAGCAAAATGTCAATTTATTCATTGAAAAATTGTGTACGATTGAACTTCGTTCCAAATCATCAGCAATGCCTGGAGAAAATGGGGCATTTTCTGCAAAAACAAGGTGTACCTTCGGAAAGAAGAAACTATCCAATGGAATTGGTAACAAAAGTCAAGGTACGTCAAATTCAGAAAATACCAGAAGTACGAAGAGTAATGAAAAAGATTATTTCCCATGGAAGTGTTACAACTGTCAACAAAGAGGACATCCTGCATCTAAATGTACGCAACCACGTAAAATAAAATCCAATGGAGTGGAACAAAATCGAAAAACAGGTGCGTTTTCAGCCTGTGCGAATTTTATTAATGATGGTAACCATATTGATGGTTGGACATGCGATAGTGGAGCATCGTTTCATATGACACGCAACAAATTACATTTCGAAACATATATACCATTTAATGAGCCTCAACATGTAGAATTAGCAAATGGTTCGAAAATTTTAGCATATGGAAGTGGAACTGTTCGAGTTTCTATGTATTATAATGGTATTTCGAATGATGCTATACTTTACGATGTTTGGTATACGCCAGACATATGTCATCAATTATTTTCTGTGAAGAGTGCGACGAAACACGGCAATAAAATAACATTTGAAAACAATCAAGCAGTTATTCATGACAGAAGTGGACAAATTTGTGCGAAAGCATCATTTCTTGGAGGACAGTATGTTATGGATATGCACGTCATCAAGTCGAATAAAACAGTGATGATAAATGTCGCAAAGCAGAAAAATTCGTTACAAGTATATCATGAAAGATTTGCTCATGTAAATAAAGTGCAAACGAAAGCTTTATTAAAGCGCATGGGTATTGAATTTGAAGATAACGACGAATTTTGTGAAGGTTGTGCAAAAGGAAAGTCACATCGTATGCCATTTGCATCAGAGCGATCAGAACGTTCTAAAATTGTCGGCGAAAGAATCAATGCAGATGTCTGTGGTCCGAATACAAAGTCGATAGGCGGTGCTGAATATTTCGTTTTATTTAAAGATGAATACAGTAAATGGCGTCGTATATTTTTAATTAAATCTAAAGCGCTGGTGTCTGAGTGTTTGGATACGTTCCTGAATGAAACAAAGACAGCTGGTCATACGGTAAAGTTTCTCCGTTGCGACGGTGGTGGAGAATTTGTAAACAATGTGGTGAAGAAAATTGTAAGGAAACATGGTATTACACTTGAAGTAACTCCGCCATATACTCCCGAACTAAATGGTGCTGCTGAACGAGAAATGCGGACTATTGTCGAAGCAGCAAGGTCAATGTTGAATTCAAGCGACTTGCCAAGGGGACTGTGGGCAGAAGCATGTAATACTGCCGTATATGTGTTAAATCGTACGTCGAAAACACCAATAGAAAACAAAACACCATTCGAACTTTGGCATAATACCACACTAAGAAATCTTGAACATTTAAGAATCTTTGGTACAAAATGTTACGTTCATGTACCAAAACAATTAAGAAAGAAGTTCGACGACAAAAGTTTAGCTGGTAATGTCATTGGGTATGTAAATAACAAAGATGGCTGGCGTATTTGGGTACCGTCAAAGCATCGAGTCATATGTAGCCATGATGTTATCTTTAAACCAGAAGAAACTTGTTCAACGTCAAAATCTGTAACTATAATTGAAACATCTGTTGACAATGATTTAAAAGACAAATCATTCATTGAACCAAACGAAGTATATATTTTGAATGAAAATAAAGATAGTAATGTCGAAGAAGAAATGTCTGAATTAAACAAAGAACAGTCAAGTTCCGGAGGAAGAGACGAAGAAAATGTACGTCGAAGTATTCGTCATCAAGAAAGGCCTAAACGGATGAAAAGTGGTGAGTGGGCGTGTATGGCAGATACGCACTATACATATGACACTCCGGCCTCGTACGAAGAAGCAATAGAATCACCATGTAGAAGACAGTGGCTGAATGCAATGAAAGAAGAGTTGCAATCACAAGATGAAAATGGTACATGGGTTTTAGTTCCTCGTCCGAACAATGTCAAAATACTCCAGAATCGTTGGGTACTGAAAATAAAATCAAATAATGATGGGAATTCATTGTTTAAAGCCCGTTTGGTAGCAAAGGGATGCGCGCAAAAAGAAGGTATCGATTTCGAAGAAACTTTTAGTCCTGTAGCACGATTCGATACTATACGAATATTATTGGCTACTGCAGCAAAGAAAAATATGTCGATGTGTCAGTTTGACGTGAAGACGGCATTCCTATACGGTGATTTACAAGATGAAACCTATATGGAGCAACCAGAAGGTTTTAAGGTCAAACATACGCGTCAAAAGAACGAACCCTTTATTTTTTTAAAAAACAGCAAATTCTGTATTCTTTATTTATTTTCATGTTCTTTATGGTCCAACAACTTCCATTCGTCAAAATATCATGGATTTTTTACAGTGACTTGTACATTTCAATTTCAGATGAAGAACATATTTTCGTTGGGTTCGTTCACTCCCATGAATTTTGTTTTGCAAATTCAAATTTTAATAAATTATATCTTACAATTATTCTTATCGAAAAACAAAACAATTATTACTGTGAAGTCTTTGAACATTCTAGTATTTATATATGTGGATGAAAAGGATAACTAAAACATTCAACTATAAAAAAATATTCGTTGAAGTCTAGTTGGTCAAAAATTCAGAATTTTGATACTGAATTTCTAATTCCCATGAACGACGACAGTAATGAAAATAATTCGTTTATTTATAAATGTGGTCATCTATATCATACTAAAATTATTTTACATTTGAATTTACAGTTTTTGAGAAACAAATAAAAATATACCAAAAAACACACTTATTGGTATATTTTTATTTGTTTCTCAAAAACTGTAAATTCAAATGTAAACTAATTTTAGTATGTTATAGACGATCATATTTATAAATATACACATTATTTGTATTACTGTAGTCGTTCATGGGAATGTGTGACATATATTTGACTACTTTGAAAATTATGTTCATGTATAATATGTAAACAAAATTGGCTTTTTAAAATTTATTACAAAACTTTGGACTTTTATCTACAAACGTAGGTATAAAACATTATATGTTTCATATATTATAATAATGATATATTGTTTCAAAAAAGTCATGTTCATCTTGCGCTATCTTCAGCCCGTATTGGCCCGGATGGTTCACCTTAACGATGGAACCGGACGTGTATGTAAACTGCGTCGTAGTTTGTATGGATTAAAATAGGCTCCAAGGTGCTGGAATGCTCGTTTTCAAATATTCATGAAAAAGACTGGAATGAAGATAAGTTCTGCCGATCCTTGTCTATTTTATCGTCGAAATGGCAATAACCTATTATGTGTAGCAATTTATGTAGACGATGGGCTTGTCATCGCTACAAATAAAGAAGAAATTGAAAAGTTCTTGCAAAATTTGAAAAAGGAATTTAAAATTACAACTGGAACTTTAGATAATTATCTTGGAATGCAAATTGCACAACGTGATGATGGTTCAATTTTCGTAAATCAAACATCATACGCAAAGAAAATTTTGGAAGAATTTAGAATGTCTGAAGCAAATCCAGTTCATACACCTTGCCAACGAGCCGAAAGTGGAACAGAAGATATAGTTGACAATAGTCTTTATCGGAGAGCCATTGGTCGCCTAATGTATTTAATGGTGGGAACACGACCTGACATTGCTTTTGCGGTAGGACGCATTGCTCGACACATGGAGAAGCCTACGAATGCAAACTGGAATGAGATTTTACGTATACTGAAGTATCTACGCGGAACGGCTAATTATGGTATTCTTTACAAGAAAGATGGAGATAGACTTGATGTATATAGCGATGCAGATTACGCAGGAGACAACGAAAGCAGAAGATCAACAACAGGAGTCGTTGCCATCGTATCTGGAGGAGCTGTAACATGGAAAAGTCGTTTGCAAGACGTCGTCGCTCAATCAACAACTGAAGCAGAGCTGATTGCAGCGAACGCAGGTGCACGTGAGCTTGTGTGGCTCAATAGACTATTAGTGGAACTTGGGATGTCATCAGATATACCAACACTTTATTCTGATAGTGCAAGTGCTATAAAACTGGCGAAAAATCCTGCCTTTCATAATAGAACGAAACATATAGCAGTAAAGTATTTTTATATCCGTGATTTGCTGTTGTCAAATAAAATCCATTTGGAACATGTGGACAGTACAAATCAACTGGCAGATGGTTTAACGAAACCACTAGAGCGTCAGCGTTTTACAGAAATACGTAATAAAATTGGTATTACTAATTAAATGTCTTATTTAATTTGGAGGAAGTGTTGAATAAAATTAAATGAGACAGATCAAGTTAGCAGAAATAATTGAATAAAATAATATAAATAACTGTCAATGTAGTTAGTCAACAAAAAATACAAAATTTATAATAAAAGTCGTATTCATAAATATAGAGAGTTTTATTTGTGTTCAAGAAGTAATAATTTATCACTATACATGTCATGCGCTTTGTGCAAAGTATTTTATAAAACGGTAGGAATTGGGTTCCTATCTTCACAACCGTGTTGTATGTAATACAGCGTTGACGCATGAAATTTTGTGAAATAGTGCATGTTAGTGTAAATAATATTAATTCATAATCAAGTATTACATAATAATGTCGATACACAGATAAACAAAAGTTAAATTTGTGTCAGTGTTACAAGAATTTGAGAGCTATGACGAAGACTCACTTCAATTGCTGACTGTTTGGTTAGTTTGTACACTTTTTTAAAAAATATGTATTATACAACATTATTATTTTAAAAGGTTTTTAGTTTTATAACAATTTTACTGTCACCTGGTTACGTCATTTTAGCACATTTAAGATGACGCGAGTTATCAACGAACGTTTATTTATGATCAGCTGTTCATTGAATCAAAAGTGGAAGGATCTGGAAAACGTTAACATGTACGTCAAACTATCTTGTTAGTTAAAGGTATTCTCACAATTATTTCTTGTGTTATTTTAGTGTAATTGTACCGATAATAGTGGGCCCGTATCATTTTAATTTTGTGATTTAGGAGATAATACGTTAAGCACCAAACCATAAGTATGTTTTTCAAGTTTGAAGCTACCCTTTTTTACTAAATAAATCTTGTTTTTATGATTATAGGGATCATTGAACACCATCGCTGGAGCTTGGATCACCTGCAGCAGCTTTCGGAGCCGGTATCAGCATCCAAGTTGTACATCATTCGTAAAGCAACAGTAAGTGAATTGATTTTACTTTACAATGCTATATTTTGATGTGAATATTTGGTTCACGGGGCATATGTATACTTACCCAATAAAATTTAAAGTAATTGTAGAGAGTTGTATTGTGTAGTTTTATTATACACACCTTTTAAACATTTTATTGAATATTGTAATAGGTTTCGCTCGAGACTATCTTAGCTAACCACCTCCATAATAAATGCAAGGCCGTAATGAAATTATTTAGACAGTTGTACTGTTGTAGTAAAAATCACTCTCAATGCAGCAGTGTAATGTTTAGAGTCTAGTTTTTAAGATATATACATAAAGTTTTTAGATCCCCTGGATTTTCTCAGTATCGTTTGTGAATCTTTTTATATTTCAATAATCATAGTGTGTGCATTTTTACTTTCTTATACAAAGTATAATTAATGGCGCGATGATATATTTATTTCTACATTAAACATCATTAATTTCTTTTTATCACCTTTAAATACAAGTTAATTTTGTTAATTAAAAAATGGGTCATAGGCGTTTAACATGTAAAATCAGTTTTCCATGGCGCAAAAGTCTCCATATAATTTTATGTAAAAAAGCTTCAAATACAATTTTTAAAGAATTAAATTGTGCATCTGAATGATTTAACAGATTTTGTTTTTGACATTTTATAATAGAGAAAAACTATTTTAAAGTTATTTGAAAATTTGTTTATAGTGTCAGCCTTGGAACTCAAACAAACTTACAAACAATTGTATGACATTTTAACTGTCAGAAAAAGTTTATATTTTTTAATTACAATCTTATAATGGAACTCTTTTCAGTACATTTTTTCTGTAAATACGATATAACAAATTCTTTATATGTTTTTGTAAGTTTTTTGTACATGCATTTACAAAACTAATATCTATATATACTATTTCAATGTATAGTTCTTTGGAATGAGTAAAATATACTACAAAATCACGCCATGTTGCACCTGTCACCAACATTTGTCCATGTATTTGATAGTAGTAATTATGATTTTTCTTCAGTCGATAATTATTGTCAATTTTTGAATAACAAAAAGAATATTATTTGCACGCCATTTCCAAATTTTGTAATTTAGCGCTTGAAACATATTTATTTCCAATAAACCAAACTTCTCATTACGTTCATAATGATCGAAAATATAGCCATCTAGTGAAGTACGTAGATGTGGTGCAAGTGGATGAATAACTAAACCTGACGGGCATATACGAGGGGCACTGCTAAAGTTCGCGGAATCAAGTACTCTCTGCATTTCCAGCGTTCTGCGATTGTCATATTCGTAAAATTTAACGTTTTTAACCTATAATCCAGTTAACAGTTCGATTTCAAACTGCTCGGTTTCGTTTCAAAAAAATTTAACGGGAGTAATAATTGTGTGAAATATGGAAATTTCGAATCGTGACTTCCGAGTGATGATTTTTTATGATTTTCGATACGGTTTAACACCGCAGCAATGTGTGGAAAAACTTAATTCGTTATTTGGGGATGAAGCACCATCCAAAACTATGGTTTACAAATGGTTCGCAGAATTCAAGCGTGGAAGACCAACGTTTGATGACGATCTTCGCGAAGGTCGTCCAAGCACCTCTGTTGTCGCGAAAAATATTGATGCTGTGCGTGAAATGATTTTGTCAGATCGGCATGTGACCTATAGTGAGATAGAGGCATCCTTAGGCATTGCAGCGAAACAAATACATACGATTTTGCACGATCATTTGCATGTCAGGAAGCTTTGCAGTCGTTGGATCCCACACAATTTGGAAGAAGAACAAAAACAGGCACGTGTCAAGTGGTGCAAGGAAATGCTAAAGAAATTCGAAGGGGGTCGTTCAAATTCGGTATATTACATCGTAACAGGCGACGAATCTTGGATTTATTCATTTGAGCCTCAAACTAAACAGCAATCGACTGTATGGGTGTTCCAAAATGAACCTAAACCCACAAAAGTGGTGCGTTCACGAAGCGTTTCGAAAAGAATGATTGCTTGTTTCTTCGGAAAAACCGGTCATGTTGCAACTGTTGCATTAGAGGATCGAAGGACAGTAAATGCTGACTGGTATACTTCAATTTGTTTGCCGGAAGTTATCGCTGAAATCAGAAGGAACAACATAAACCGGCGAATCATTGTTCATCATGACAATGCAAACGCTCACACAGCACGGCGAACTGTAGAGTTTTTGACCAGTAACAACATCCAATTAATGACTCATTGCCCATATTCGCCTGATTTATCGCCCAATGACTTCTTCCTATTTCGACATATCAAAAATAAAATGCGTGGCGAGCGTTTTTCATCGCCTGAAGAGGCCGTTGAAGCATTTAAATCACTTATTTTGAAGGTACCTCGCTCAGAGTGGCAAAATTGTTTTGAAGATTGGTTTCGTCGGATGCAAAAGTGTATAGATTTTAAAGGAGAATATTTTGAGAAGCAATAAAGCAATTTACATAACGTAATTTGTGTTTTGTTTTACATTTTCCGCGAACTTTGGCAGTGCCCCTCGTATTAATAATTTTTCTCTGATTTATTTTATAGTTTGAATAAAGACGTTTACGAGCCCTTTAATTTCAATTCCTGCACGAACTGCTGGCAAGTGTTCAATGTTCCTTCCCTATAAAATTGTACTTTTAAAATTTTGTATCTATTTCTTTTCGTCTTTTACAAACAACTCCAAAGTTACTGCTGGTACATCTAAATATCCTTTCATTTTTCCACAATATACTCCGGTATTGTTACCTTGTTGATGATTCTACTTCTTTGAAACGGGCATAACTCATCTGTATGTCTGTATATTCCACAGGTTCAAATTTAAAAATGTTCAAATATTCCTCGTTCTCTAAAAGAATTTTAACTTAAGTTGCCAGTGTTATTATTTGTATCACACATTGATTCTAAACTATTTTCAATTTGTATTTTTATATTATTTTCTGTTACATTATATTGTAAAATTTCACTGCACTGATTTATTTTTTATGATAATATTGATATTATTAAATTGCGACATATACTCGTAATTATTTTCAGCAGGAACTTCAGATAACATTGGCAAAATATTTTTGGAATTGTTGGCATTTGTATAATTCATTAACGTTTGCTTCTGTAATGGTATATTACTTATTTCATATGATTTTCTATGCCTGTTATTTATATTCGTGTACACAGTTGTTTCTTTCTGTTGTTTTGAGTGACTGTGCTTCACAAATTTTAATTTATCAAAACAAGTTGTTTGTTTTTTTTTGTGGGTATGTTATTCCCCACTTTCTTTGCAGATAAGTACATGGTAACTCGTCAGAAATTGTTTCCAACCCTTGACGTATGAAATCTAATACTTCCCAAAGTATTTATTTATTTAAACCAATTGATCAACAGGTCAGAGACCCAATTACAGACCAAGAAAAAAAAATTACAAACAAATACAATAATGAAAGTGTAGTACAAATTCAAGAAAATTTCCGAAATACAAATAAAAATTATAGAAAAAATTAAACAAGACACAATCTTCAAATATAATGAATACAAAGAGAAAGAATAAACCAAATCAAAAATTTTCATGACTCTAAGTTAGAGCAAAGAGTGACAATTATTCCTAAATTGAGACACGGAACTGCCAAAAATATCCACATTATTATTATGCAATTTGTTATAAAGTGAGCACATTGAAAATATAGGAGATTTGAGGAGAATTTTAGATGAAGCTCTAGGAAGGTAGAAACAGTAGAAGGATCTAGTAGTGGTATTTGGAGCATGGAAATTGTAAGGACAGGGAGATGGGATCGTCAATTTTATAATTAACTAAGTTAAATAAATACATCAATAAAGACACTTGCCGTCGGACAACTAGTTTACATAGATTGAATTCAAGTAATAGAAAATCGTAGGAGTCACCAGGAGGGCAATAACAGTTATATTTTTTGTAATGTAAACATTTAACAAATTTACGCTGAACTGATTCAATCAAAGATTCATATTTTTCGTAGTACGGATTCCATATAACGCAACAGTATTCTAGTTTAAATCAGATAAGTAAAAATACAAAACTTTAATAGCACGTAAGTTAGTGAATGATTGAGTACGTCTTTTTATGAAAGCTAGTACTTTATTACAGGAGGAAACAGTATTTCGAATTTTGGATCGAATGTGATACCAAGGTCGTTGATAAAATCAACACGCTCAAGAGTAATGTTATTAACCGTGTAACTGAATAGTATAGGAGTTTTCCTCGTGAACGATAACGTTTTACATTTATTGACATTTAAGAATAACTTGTTTGATATTCAACACAAATTTAATGCATTAAGGTCATTTTGGAGTGTGGCGCAGAAGGAATAGAATGAAAAATTTTCAAATCGTCAGCAAATAAGAGCTTGTTGGTCTGTATGACTGAGACTACGTCATTGATGAAAATTAAAAACAGAAGAGGAAAATACATGTTTACATAAACTTCTTCCTTTTCCTGCAATACAAGTGCATATTGTAGAAACAATATTTCCCCCGTTTTATTTTGTTAATTTTATTAAGACAATTAGAAAACCACAGAATACTATGAGGCGCCGTTTGGGCCAAAATATAACTTTCTGCAATATATATATATTATTGCTTAATATATATAAAATTTCGTTATATATAATATTTTCCGTTGTCAATATATACAAATTTTATTGTGATATATAAAATTTCGCAGTGATATAGAGAAAATTTTGTGATATATAGAAAATTTTGTGATATATAGAAAATTTTTTGATATATAGAATTTTTAGTTATATGAAATGCCGCGTTATAATGAGGGCGCTCACTTTCACGTACGGTCTTGCCAGTGACATTTATACATTATGGACTGGAAAGTCCACGTTCATATTTAGATGCTATCTTTATCTAACGTAAAATCTGCGTGTGGTCCGCATTTCGGTAAACCCTTAGCTCTGGCGTCGACAGGAATATTTTCCATGATTAAAATTACTCCTTATTGAATCTCGTGTGTGACAAGTTGAAGCATTTGGATTTTATATTGTGTTAGATTTGAGCATAATTTTAAACAGACATTATTATTCACAATATTAAATATGGTTACAAAATGTATTGGGTTGTAGTAATACTAAGTATTAGTAAACAACTGAAATTTGATAGGTAAGTATTTACTTTTTATTTATTTTATTATAATATGGGCTAGTTTTCATTTTTTTATATATAAATGTCAAACAGTTAGCTGGATTAATAAATAATTAATACATGTTACCATTATTAAATAATAGTTGCTAACCTAAGCTTACTAGAATTCAAAAGAATTAATCCAAAAGATCATTTGCATGTAGTAATCATTTTGTACCAAGTGATTGTAGGTGACCTATTAAATAGAGGAAGATGTGCATTTCAAATTGTAAAAAAATGTGAAATGTATTTGAATAATCAATGTAAATATTATGTGAAATATATAAACTTAAGTTTACAATATAACAAAGTCACAGTAAGGTCAAAATAGAAAAAAATTATTTTGTGTACCAATGTTTTAATAATATCTTTAAAATATATTTTACGTATACAAATAAATAAATTACATTTAATTATAAACATATAATAAAAGAATTAAACTTATGTTGGCAACATGCGTGTTATTTCCTGTTAAAGTGTATAGATTTCTGTGTTACCGACTCCCGTACGCTGAACGAACTCGATCAGTTGTTTCAGGTTTGACATTCCCCATTTTCTCCATAACCTTAGCTCAATCTTCCTAGTTCCCGGTGTAATTTAATAAATATTAAACAGTTACCAACAATTTGGTAAATAATGACAAAGTGCATTAAATAAATTTCACTATTGTGATCTTTTTTTATTGTTTTACCTCAACAGTCAACAATTAGATATGTAAGTACCAACATATCGAGTGATTAAGAAAATGGCATCAAATGATTCCAAGAATGTATGACCAGTCCATAATATATAAAGGTCACTGGCAAGACCGTACGTAAAAGTGAGCGCCCTCATTATAACGCGGCATTTCATACAACTAAAAATTATATATATCACAAAATTTTCTATATATAACAAAATTTTCTATATATCACAAAATTTTCTATATATCACAAAATTTTCTCTATATCACTGCGAAATTTTATATATCACAATAAAATTTGTATATATTGACAACGGAAAATATATATAACGAAATTTTATATATATTAAGCAATAATATACAGGGTGTTCCATGACTCGACCGACAAACTTATACCATATATTACGGGGGTCATTACGATCAAAAAATGTTATATGGCCTATAGGTAAATTCCTACTTGTTTCGGAGATATCGAAGAAATTAAAAAACAAATGATGATTGAGTTAGCCTTGACGAATTGCTTTGATAAAAAACTATCTTAGTTAATGCTGAATGATTTTTGTGCTGTGTTATTAATTTAAGCCATTATGCCGCATTTTACTTTTTTCCGTCAACGTGTGGTGCGGCTTGTTGAATAATCATCTTATTGGGCCTCACTTTTTTGAAGGACCTTTTAGTGCGGAAACTTACCTTCATTTTTTGGAAGAAGAATTGCCAATTTACATGGAAGATATTCCTCTGGAAACTTGTCGTGGCATGTGGTTCCAGCAAGATGGGGCACCACCATATTTTGGGAGACAAGTGACGGTGTTTCTTAATGAAAATTTTCCGGAAAGATGGATAGGACGAGGTGGTCCTGTACATTGGCCAGCTTGGTCACCTGACTTGTCGCCTTTAGATTTTTTTCTGTGGGGTTGCCTCAAATCTCGTGTGTATAGTAATGGTAAACCAGATACACGCGAAGAGTTGACTGACCGTCTAGTTGAAACTACTAGTTCTCTAAAGAATGAATTGGCAGTGATTAACTGGCAATATTCTATGACTCAAAGGATAGCTATATGTTTAGAAAATGGCGGTTCTCATTTTGAACAGTTGCTGTTATTTTGTGTTAATTAATTGATGAATAAATTTTCTATCATTTTGTTTTTTAATTTCTTCGATATCTCCGAAACAAATAGGAATTCACCTATAGGTCATACAACATTTTTTTATCGTAATGACCTCCGCAATATATGGTATAAGTTTGTCGGTCGAGTCATGGAACAGCCTGTATATATTGCAGAAAGTTATATTTTGGCCCAAACGGCGCCTCATAGAGTACACTTGATTAAAGTTATAAATTTTGAATTTAAAAAAAATAGGTACATATATTTTATTACGAAACGATATAAATAAAATAAAGATGATTCCTAACTGGAATAATAAAATGATGTTATTTTAAAAAGCACATTAATATTTTATATATTATTGTTGCAATTTTGTTTATATGTGCAAAATTAAGTATGCACTGTAATTTTATGTAAATATTCTATTTACGAGTACTTTGATTTTTTTCTTTATAAATATATAGCGATATAATTTTTTTGACATTTCAAAATTTACAAATTGGTAAAATTTGATCAAATATGTTATTTAACAATTTCGGTAAGTGTAAATGAATATTTTTTGTGGTCATATTATGGGATAAACTTTCTTTTTTCATGGAAATATATTTTACTTGCTCAAATTTTAATTGAAATTATTTAATACAAAAATATTTTAAATCTGGGGCTGTTATCCCCACTGCTACAAGCACAAATCCGGTCCCTCCTGGTTACACTCCCCTCGCCTGTAATCATATGCTCCCTCCCTACTATTCTTTTCTCCAAGACGTGATGCATTTGTTCAGTTATGGCTGTCGAAGATTATCAGCAGAAACTTTAACGTTTTAAACATGTGATGACAGAAACTGTAAGGGATTGTGTTTTACAGTATTTGCATTATCAGTCTAGAGGAATCCCATGGTTACAAAAATTATTTAGAACATAGTAAAGTAAGATTGGATGTAGTTTATACAAATATCTCTGGTTTTAAACAAGTTGTTTATCGTCTTTGTTTTTTGGACTTGCGTTGCTTATTTATTATAAATTAACTAAATGTTGATTTTCTGTGGTAGGTTTCGAATGAGTCAGCTCGAGAATACCATGGACATCGCAGCAGACGTCCTGAAAGATCAGAAGTGCTACGCCCCCAAGCGCCCTGCCACACTGAACCAACAATCCGAAGTCGTAGCAAAGCTCCGAAAGTTCCCAGACTGGGAGCTCGGGTGCCGTGAGACAGTGCCGTTCGCAGCGGAGGCGGAAGAGAGCGTGCACAAGACGGCGTGTGAGAACCGCCGGAGCATATGCCCGGACACAATGGACATCCCCGTCGACATCCTGGAGAAAATAAAGTGCCACAGTTGCGAGGGCTACCTGTCTCGGAGCCCCGTGTACTTGCAGCACGACGGGGCGGGGGTGTGCGGCCAGTGCTACGCCTCCAAGCACCCGGCCACGCGGAACACCCAATACGAAGCAGTGGTGAAGCTCCTGAAGTTCCCGTACAAGAACGGGGACCTCGGGTGCGGCGAGACGGTGCCGGTCGCAGCGGAGGCAGAGGAGAGCGCACACGAGGCGGCGTGCGAGTACCGCCGGTATGTGTGCCCGGTGCTCGGCTCCGCCCACTGCGACTGGGTGGGCCCCCGCGCGGCCATGTTGGCTCATTGTTGCGAGCAACACCCGGACCGAGTGCTCGGCAACCCCTGCAGCCTCACCCACGACATCGCCACGGCCAGTCTACACAATTACATCATCTCGGCGTTCCAGGTCCTGTTCTTACTGCATACCAAGGTGTGCGTGGCCACGGGGAAGATTTTCCACGCGATTTGCATGGTGGATGGTTCGGAACAAGCCTCGGACTATAGCTACACCCTCGACATCAAACGTGAAGACGAGCAGGTAATAAAAAAAGGACAAGTGTCGCCGGAGGGCTGCCTGGCGATCCAAGAGGACTCATCAGTGGCTGTGAACACCAACAGTCTTCTAGACATGCTGGGCGGGTTTGACGGCACCACGTTCACCGTGACTTTGAATCGGAGGGCGTGTGACGCGGCCGAGCAGCTGGCGCCGCCGGTGAAGAAGTGCTGCAACTGCGAAGTAGTGTTGACGCGCCCAGGTGGGTGGTGCGAGCGCTGCGCCCCCGTCAAGGAAACCTGTGAGAACCGAATCCGGGGCTGCAGGTACACTGACTACTCTGACAAGTGCACTAAACACGAGTGGTACTTCTGCCAGCGGCGCACCAAGTGTAACTTATGCAGTGCGCGTGTGTCGCGAGTGAATGTGCGAGGCATATTGGCCGCGCACTACGGCTTTGCACACCAGGACATCACGTATAGGGTCGGCTCCATGTGGCGGGCGAAACGGACAGAGTCCTTTGGGCGGCACTGTCTCTTAACTAGTGCCGCCGGCACCGCTATGTGCAGGTACTGGCTATCCGACTCAGAGTTCGTCCTCTGGGTGCACACCCCGGTGCCGAGTGAACAGCTGTATAAGTTCCGTTGCTCGGTGCAGGTCACTGACCCCGCCACTGGACACACGCGCACTTTCACACCTGACCTGGTGTACAATGAACGGTGTGACTGGCACACTGAATTGAACAAAGACGACTTTCTCTCGTGGAACATTGAGTTCGATGTCTGTGTGGACATTACCAAGGTAGAATAACATTATGTAAATAATAATGTTTGTTTAGTGTTTATTTATTTTATCGTTATCCCGCTAAAGTACGTAGTTTTTTTTTTAATATCTATATTCAATGAAAGTGTTTTGTCCACTTCATGTTAGTGGAGCGCTCACACGCAGCAGATGTAGACCGGATGTTGTAGCGTGTGTCGCTGCTTTTATTTTCCTGAACATTCGCTTCTGATTTTTATTATTATATTATATTAGAATATAAGTTTAAAATTTGCGGTAGTGCCTCTTATTTTGTCTCACTTATTATAAAACGATATTCTTTCCTTGAAATTAAAAATAAAATTGTTTTCTTTAAGTCTGTGTAATTATTAATTCCATTACTTTAAACTTGAATTAACAATATCTCATATATTTATTCAATGTTACAAAGTTTTTGGTTCTTTTGAATTATTTTTTTTATAAAATCACGGGCAGTGCTGGTACTATGTAAATAGATTCAATAAATATGGACGGTTTTTTTTTTTCTAGTCTAATATGATTACTTAAAAAATTGTAAATCCGTTCGTTTACCGCAATATTTAATAAAATAAACGACGAACACCTTTATTTTTTGTTCATTTTATTACAGCTCGTGCAGATTTCAATATAGGGTGATAATTTTGGTTCCAGTCCTACCAGCTTGAATTTTTAAACAAATGTTTTCCCCTAATCTATCAAATTATTACAATGATGAATATTTAATTATAAAGCATGTTTTAGCCACAAAAATATGTGCAATACACCAATATTAGGGATATTAGAAGTATTGTGATATAAAATTTGGATGCATAATTTTTTGCCGGACACTTTTTATTTACAAAAAACTGATTTTTCATGTTAATTGCCTATGCCAACATTTACGTAGGGCACACGGTATAAGCATAATGGTGATCTAGATCGTAGAAAAGCACGATTAGTAGCAAAAGGATATTCGCAACGTCCAGGAATAGACTTCAACGAGACGTATGCCCGTGTAATACGTCTTAGTTCGATCAGAATGCTTATTGCTCTAGCTGTCGAATTGGGAATGAAGGTACATCAACTTGATGTAGAAACAGCGTATTTAAATGGTGATTTGGATGAATCTGTAATCTGCATTTATGGAAATGCCAGATACGCTGAAAGAGACTGTAGAAGAATTGATCAAATTTAACGACAAATTTATCCATGAAGAGGCAAAAGAAATACTGCGGCAAATTAAAAAAGAAGACAAAGTATGCTGTCTTAAAAAATCTTTTTATGGACTCAAACAGTTTGGCCGCCAGTGGTACAAAAAGATACACAACATTTTAGTATCATTTGAATTTAAATCTATGGACTCTGATCCCTGCCTTTACATCAAGAAAAATGACAACGACATTATTCTTATTGGTGTGTACGTTGATGACATCATTCTTACATCAACGAATGAAAAATGAATTGAGAAAACGAAGGTGAATCTCAAAGAAAAATTCAGAATGAAAGATCTTGGAATCATTAACTACTGTTTAAGAATAGAATTTACTTGCGATGAAAGAAAGCAGGAAATATATCTGTCACAGTAGAAATACATTCAAGATCTGCTGAATAAGTATGGAATGACAAACTGTAAACCAGTGGCAACGCCAATGGAAAATGGAAGTTAATTAGATAAGCCTAATACCAACACAGAAGAAATTATGAAAAAATTTCCGTTTCGTCATCTTGTAAGATCACTGATGTATTTATCAGTGGCTACGCGACCTGATATTGCGTATGTTGTCAGCTCGCTCAGTCAATTTAATAATTGCTACAATGAAGAGCATTGGAAAGCAGCAAAACGAGTATTACGTTATTTAAGTGCTTCATTAAATTACGCACTTAAATTCAAGAAGAAGGGTAAACCCATTGAAGGGTTCGCAGTGCAGATTGGGGGAATTGTATTTTTGACATAGATCATATTCTGGTTACGTTTTTACTCTCGGTGGAGCTGCAGTATCTTGGGAAGCACGAAAACAACGAACCGTCGCGATATCTAGCGTTGAGGCAGAGTATATGGCAATCACGGAGGCTGCAAAAGAAGCAACCTATGTACAACGGTTTCTGGATCAAATTGGGATGTCAATGTCACTAATTGTCATTAAGAGTGACAGTCAAGGAGCTCAACGTTTAGCAAAGAATCCGATGTATCACTCGCGTTCCAAACATATTGATATTAGACATCATTTTATCCGTCAATCTCTCGAAAAAGGTATAGTATCGACTGCTTATTTGCTCACAGAAACATGCTTGCAGATATGTTGACGAAGGCTCTTCCCAAGCACAAACACCAATATTTCTGCAAAGGAATTGATCTACTAGACTCCGATTCACAAGACTTTGTTTGACCTCGTCTCATCGTTGAAGATAGCTATGCTATGTTGTTTATAATAAAATATGCAAAGAAAATTTATTGATTAGTTACTGTCAGTCATTTTATAAATACAAAAATAACTCTGTTCAACAGTTCTGAAGGTTGGGTGTGGATGAAGAAGCATGAACGACGTATAACTGCTGTGGAAATGAGATATTTGAGAGGAGTGTGTGGGTATACGAGACGTGATCGAATGCGGAATACATTTGTGAATGGTGAGTGTGAGATTGAGAAGAACGTTGTTAAGAAAGTGAGTCAGTTGAGGTGGTTTGGACATCTTGAACGAATATCGAATGAAAGGTTGGTGAAATAAATATATGTGGGTGAGATTGAAGGAGAACGATTGCGTGGGCGTCCGAGGAATAAGTGGTTAGGTATGATTGATGGTTTGTTATGTGAACGAATGATTCCGAGTGTAAAGAATATACGAGCATGTATGAATGTGGACGAAGCGTAAGTGGTGTATCAGGATCGGCATGTTTGCAGGAGATTGATTGTAGGTTGACTGTGTTTCTGGGTTCGTGCTACCCCACTGAGTGGGATATAGCGTGATGTTATGTATGACATATAATGCAAATGACATTAATGACGTTAGTATTTTGATCTGGTTGCTAGGAGAAGGGTAAATAACGTTTTATCACTTGCAAAAGGTGAATTTCCTATTCATGGAGTCCACTTTATATTGGAGTTAAATTAACACTCTAAAATCATGTTTAAAGATAGTTGAGGCTAGCTGAAATCATCCAGCATCTAATTTTCATTCGATTTGAATTACTGGAACTGTTAAAGTCAACCAAGCTTTCAGCAAAGTTTCCTCCCCCAAAACTAATGGTACTATATCATTTTGAGACCGCCATTGTAGTTATTAGGGCTGAATCTATAGGCATCCACCCTTAACTCGATTTTTTTAGGTTTTTGCCAAACTTGGAGTTCTACGATTAAATTTTGGGATAAAAAAAATTCCAATAACTTTCTGTGTACTGATTATTATCTAGGTTGGTTTGGTACAAGTCATTATTTTTACAAATGCAATAATATCTGATTATAACGTATGATTAACAGCATAGAGCAGCTCCATTTATTCTGGGATTTTAGCTAAACACTATGGACAATTTTTGTTACAATAATTAGTTTTTTTTTTTATATATTTCAACAATTCTTGTGATATTTCAACCGTGATATTATATTAGCAATTAATTTATTAACTAATCCTGTAGTTTTGTCCCTCAAGCCTTTGATAGGCTGATAAGTGGTTCCTTGTATCTTTCTGTAAAATAATTTTTTTCATGATATTATTTATTTTTTAAAACCAATTATGTAAATCTGTTTACCTTGCGTCTTGTACGTTTTATTTATTGTTTGTTTGTTTGTATCTGCACCCTGATGAAGACAGAATTGCAGTCGAAACGATGGTGTTTTTATTGGATTTTATTAAATTGACTGCTTCTCCAACATCTCGTCTTTTATTAAATTTCCAGTTGAGAAACAAATCTTCTATTAGAAGAAAATGTTTAATAAAATGGTAGGAATATAGTACATGCATATTGATTATTTTTTTTGCTGTTTTATGAAAGTCAATTTTTCATTTGTTTATTATTAATTCTGTCACTAGATATTTATGTTTTTGTAATATAAGTTAACAGTGAAAGTGAAATATTATTAAATTAGCTAAAATAATATTTAAGCCTTTTATGCTATGGTTGGCAACATTGCATCATTGTGGTTTATTGAGTGTTTTCAGACTGCCATTGAGTTTTTGCGTTTGTGTGGTACAAAATGTACAATTTATCAGCGTTCTGTTTATTGTGCCTGGATTCTAACAATCTTCAAAGACTTTTGAAACACGATGAAAGTGGAATAGCAGTGCGAGATATGCTAATATGCTGTTTACCTGAAATTGTAAGTAGACATAACCTCTTTATTAACACGTGGACTACACTTCTCGAGCAAACATTTCACGAAATATAAATCACGAATATACATTTCTCGATCATATAAATGTCGAAAATTACGGTGAGGAATTGTACATTTACCGAAAATACAAATGACGAATGTTACAAAACTCGAAAATACATTTGTCGAAAGCGAACAATAACCAAATGTCGTAGTTCCATGTTTCATCTAGTGTACAATTAAAAAGCAATAAGAAATATGGCTGGTGTACCTTGTACTACATCTTGTAAATATAATTTTGTATCTTTTAAAATTTTGCTTCTTCCTTGCCTGTATATCTACTGTCAGTACTGTCTGTTATGCTTCGTAAAAAATAACACTAATGAATATGTTCAACAAAAGTGATAACCTTCGCTGTGGTACCAGTTGAAAAAAATACATAATTAAAGTTAATTTTACATATGATATATATTTATTGGTAAATATTTATAAAAATTTTATTATTTATTCATTTATTTTATATCTTGGTATTTAAGGGATGTAAAAATTTGCGGTACTTTGGAGTACCTGTAGTAGACAAAGGGTTAAGGTACGAATGCATTGGGATCTCGAGAACCGTAAGAGATACGAAGTTGGTTAAATTAGACGAAAGTTAGTAGTGGTTAGTAGGGTAGTCTGAACATGTATTTGTTTTTCCAATTGAATGCATAGGTCACTAGATATAGGCTAAAATGTAAATTTTGCGGTTTTTTTTTTTTGCTGAAAACTTCGTTGTATAACATAATACGAGATTTTGGTTTGCACTTTCTTATGACACTTTTTAATGGTGAATTTGCAGAAATACTCAAAAATTTTTTAAATCTAAACATTTACGAGTTACTGGTATCATCTTTTATTTTTCATATAGAGATCATAGTAAGCCATGACATTTTTGAATAGAGATTTTTTTTTGCTTTACAACGATATAAAACACTAATAAAATATTTTTATAATTAATAGAAAAATTAACGAAATTTGTTTCGACGTTCATTTTCATTGGTTTCCTTTATAGCACGAAATTTATAAACTTCCTACGTAATTAGCACGAAATTTTAGTGCAATTTATTTGCGATTTCTAGCAGGTGGGGGCGCCAACTATTTAGGGCCGCATTAAAAAGAAAACGGGATATGTTTGTTGTACAGAATACAGGCTGTACATGAATAAGTACAGTACGCCGAGAACAATCATATTTCTTAATAATTTTTTTCATTTTCTACTAAGGCACTGACATTTCATCTGTAGTAACATTCTCACCAGGGTGTTATAATACGATTGATGGGCTGCGACAATCAATTCGTTCTTTCATTCCTTGTTGGTTGATTTTATTTTTTGTGTTGATCAGTTCTTCTACAGACAATATTTTAATGTTATCATGTATGTTAATTAATAATTATGTAAATTTTACTTTTGTAAAAATCGTATCATAAATATGAAATGATAAGAGTGGTGATTGCTCAGCTTTGCAGTATTAAGTAATATTCAATTTGTCTCTATTTCAGACGGATTTGGGCTCGGAAATCCCTCAATACATTTGTAGGACTTGCCGCACATCAGTCCATTCATTCTACAAGTTCAAGAAAATGTGTTTGAAAAATTTTAGTCATATAATTCAGTACACAAAGTTATTACAAGAAAACAGTTACACAGGTGGTCGGAAATACGCGGAATTACAAATAAAGATCTCTAATCAAGAATTCTTTATAAATCGAGAGCAGGACTTGGATAAGGAATTGAATATTAAAGAAACCGAAGATTCATTGCATTCGTTGGTGGAACATGAAGACCAGACAAGTGTTTTACATGTCAAAGAAGAATTTGCTGCATCTGAAGACAGAGTGGACCGCGAGCTTTATCTAGAAGTTCTGATGTACGATTCGGAATCTGATAATGTACAAGATGGAGTTTCAAGTTGCAATGAAAATGATAACCAGCTGCATAGGGATGAAGTTAATCTTAATACGAACGCAGGCAATGGAAATGCAACTTGTAGTAATAGTTTATTAGATTCACCTGATTTGTTAAAATACAATCAAACAGCTAGAAAAGAGTTTAAATGTCTAATATGTAATAACTATTTTGTGTCTCTTCATAAATTAACAACGCACATGGAAAGAATTCATAGTGGTAGCAAAACAAAATTTTCAACTTGTAATAAAATTTACGTTCAAAAGACTAATTTAACCAAATGTATTAATAATAAAAAAATTATTAGAGACTATGAATGTCTAATTTGTAATAAGAAGCTCAGATATAAACGCAATTTAAAAGTACATATGAAAATACATGCAGGTATTAAAGATTTTCAATGTACAGTTTGTAAGAAGAAGTTCACACAAAAAGTTGATTTAAGCAGACATATAAAAATACATGCAGGTATTAAAGATTTTCAATGTACAATTTGTAAGAAGAAGTTAACACAAAAAGGTGTTTTAAGCAGACATATAAAAATACATGCAGGTATTAAAGATTTTCAATGTACAATTTGTAAGAAGAAGTTCACACAAAAAGGTGATTTAAGCAGACATATAAAAATACATGCAGGTATTAAAGATTTTCAATGTTTAATTTGTAAGAAGAAGTTCACACTGAAAAGTAATTTAAGCAAACATATGAAAATACATGCAGGTATTAAAGATTTTCAATGTACAATTTGTAAGAAGAAGTTCACGCAAAAAGATCATTTAAACACACATATGAAAGTACATGCAGGGATTAGAGATTGAATGTTCAGCTTGTAATAAAAAGTTTACACAAAAATCCAATTTAAAAATACATTTGATAATTCATGCAGGTATTAGAGGTTTTGAATGTTAAGTTAGTCGGAATAAATTAGAGATACTTATAAAAACAATAATATCATTTATCCAAACATAGGTTTTCAATACAAAAAAAGTAATAACATATTTTAATAAAGGGATACAAAATATTCATTAAACAATACCTGTTTTATATTAGTAAGTATCATATTTATTTGTAATTTTTAATATAATAATAATAAATATTTAAGGGAACTTATGGCGGTGTTTTCTTATGTACCAAACAAGCGTTAAGCGTGGATTACACGATGAAGTTTTTATTTTCAATTGTTAAAATTTTTTCTCTCGCACAATTACGCAAATGTAAGAGAGATAGATGAACCGAAAAACAGAATTTCGGTCAAATACTATAATACGAAAAACACAAATTTGTGTATTTTTGCTTCTTACATTTATATGAAGAGCTGATTAGATTTTGGATAAAGTGAGTCAACCGGAAGTAGTAGTTCACTAAAAGCCCTTAATAGTTTTCCATGAAAAAACACGGTTAAATTTTATTTTTCAACAATTTATGTTATTTTGAAAGTTGTAGAATATTTTATTTTACATCTGTTTTGATTACACTAATTTTATTAATTTTCATTGGTTTTGGAGATAATTAAATATAAAGAAATTAAATTTTTATAAATCTTGCATTCCATGTACACCATGGAAACAATTTAAAAATTTCAATTTTTACGAAATGTGACATGTCATTGTGATTGAGAAGCTATTTTCTTAGTGAAATATATGTCAAAATATTCGAAAGAAAATTAAATTTCTCAAATATAAATAGAAAATAATCATCAAATACAATTTTGTACCGCTTAAGAGTTGTATTGGGCGGGAGGTTATGTGCTGGCCACATCAGATTTTTTCCTTAGCAATTCAGTCCATAGTGCATTGTTTGTTTTCATTTTCACCTGCCACCTACCTCTAGATAAGGAAGGTATTGTTTTTGGTCAAAAAGTTGGGTTGTGAATTTTCAATGAATAAGCACGTTTTAGGGCCTTAACGATACGATTTTGTGTGTGCCGATTTTTTCGTCTGGCATAACTCAAATACTATAATTCCAAAAAATACAATTTTATGTATTTATGCTTCTTATATTTTAATGTTGATTAGATTTTGGATAAAATTGGTCAACCTGAAGTAGCACTTTGCTAAAAGCCCTTAACAGTTTTCCGTGAAACAACACGGTTAAATTAAATTTTTCAACTATTTATGTTAATTTGAAAATTGTAGAATATTTAATTTTACATCTGTTTTAATTACCCTAATTTTATTAAGTTCATTTGTTTTGGTGAAATAAAATATAAGGAAATTAAATTTCATAAATCTTGCATTCCATGTACTCCGTGGAAACAATTACAAATTTTCAATTTTTTACGAAATGTGACATATGTTATTGTGATTGTGAAGCTGTTTTCTTAGTGAAATATGTCAAAAAAATTAAATAAATATACGAAAGAAAATTAAATTTCTCAATTATAAATAGAAAATGAACAAATATGAAGGTATGTTTCTGTATCATCAAATACTATTTTGTACCATTTAAGTGTTGTTTGAGGTTATGTGCTGACCACATCAAATTTTTTTACCTTCTATTTGTCTTGATAAACAAACTGTGCTCATTAACTGGCAGCTGTGTTCAAGGTGATATCGTAATAGACCCGAATTATTCTTTTGTCTTATACATTATTTTTTATGTAAACTCGTAGACAACATCACCGGAGCTTTGATCATCTCACTCCGACCATCTGGGCTTTCATCCGCGCCTAGTTTAACATTATGTGAAGCAGGTCAAAGGTATCCAACTCTGCTGGGGTAGTGCACTAATATGTTCAACAAATATTTCCTAACTGTAACATGTATGATTTTTCCAGGTTCCCAGTTATTCTTTAATCTTATTGTTGTAGTAGGCGTCACGCATATGACAATGGGCAATCGATATTCTGATTCTGACATCTAGTATGAAAATTGTGGTGTGTGTTGTTTTCGTATCGGAATATTAAATAAGCTTAAGTGTCATCCTGTGTTTCTTTTATATATTTAACTAATACAACATGGTGGCAGCGGTAAAAGTGTAAAATATTTTAGAAATATGGCTACTTCAACACCGTCTTCCTACAACATTGCTGCCCCGGAGCCATTTAATTTTGATGCACCGGTAGACTGGCCCCGATGGAAAAAACGGTTTGAACGGTTTCGACTCACTTCCAAATTAAATTTGTCTACAACTGAAGAGCAGGTTAACACACTAATATATTTGATGGGCGAGAAAGCAGATGAAGTCGTACTAACATTCGGTCTCACTGCGACAGAAGAAAATGATTACAATACAATCATGAGAAAATTTGACGGGTATTTTACACCCAAAACAAATATTATTTATGAACGAGCTTGCTTTCATACCAGAGTGCAGCAACCAGGGGAATCCGCGACAGAGTTTATAACAGCGCTACATAACCTAGCTAAAAAATGTGGTTTCGGTAATTCAAAAGATGAATTTATCAGAAACAGAATGGTTGTGGGCGTAGCGGATAAAAAAATTAGTGAGAGGTTACAACTCGACGACGAAATGACACTCGAAAAAGCCGTTAGAATTATTACCCAATCAGAGGAGGTGAAAAAACAATAAGATGTCCTCAATCATTCAAGCATCAACCGAGTGACATCCCACAACTCAAATAACAAATTTAAGTCGGCGAAAACGGTGGTAAAGTACCAAGCATCTCGTAACTCCAAGCCCATAGACTCAACCCAGAAGCATGTAGGTAAATGTAGCTGGTGTGGGGGAGAAGTACACGATCGTCGAAATTGTCCTGCTAAGAATACAATATGCCATCACTGTAAAAAGAAAGGACACTATGCTAGAGTTTGCAAAGGGGCAAAAGCGCTTTGCGTGGTAAGCGAAGAAAACATTGATTCTTCAGATTTAGTTGTGGGCTCCATAGAGACAGCGCAGTCAATAAACAATGTGGACTGGACAGCTATCATCAAATTGGGGGATCGGAACATAAAGTTCAAAATCGACACTGGCAGTGATGTAACAGCTTTGCCAGCTTACTATGCTGTTAATAACTACAAAATCAGCAAAACCGAGAAGACACTAACAGGTCCAGATTCATCGCCACTCACAATATGTGGCCAGGAGAACACGATGTTGTGTTACAAAGACAGAAAAGTGTATCAGACAATATACTACATACAAAATTTACACCAACCCTTACTAGGAAAAGGGGATGCAGTAAATTTAGGAATCGTTGAGAGAGTTGGCGCCGTCTCAGTTCCAGGTGTCACTCTGGAAGATGTGAAGAAAGAATTCGCACCATTATTTCGAGGCATCGGCAAAATACCAGGCGAGTACAAACTACAAGTTAAGTCAGACATTAAACCGTTTGCAATTTCGTCGCCTAGGAGAATCGCTATTCCGTTGGCAAACCAAGTTAAGCAGAATCTCGACAAACTAGTCAAAGAAGGTATCATATCACCTGTCGATATTCCTACCGACTGGTGTGCGCCCATGGTCGTGGCGTTCAAGAAGGATAAAAGTCCAAGGCTCTGCGTAGATCTGCGAGAACTCAACAAAGCAGTAAAAAAGGAATACTACCCCATTCCCGATGTGAACTGTACTCTACACATGATCAAGAATATGAAATATTTCTCAAAGTTAGACGCGTACTCGGGATTCTATCAAATAGTTCTTGACAAAGAATCACGTCTATTTACTACATTCATAACGCCATTTGGAAGATATTGTTTCAATCGTCTACCGTTTGGAATCACTAGTGCACCAGAGCACTTCCAGCGGCGGATGCAAAATATTCTTCAAGATTTTACGCGTAGTCTTGACAAAACTCGTAAAATGCAGGTGTCACACTGAATGAAAAGAAAACAATCATCAATACGAACTCTGTCGAATTTCTTGGACACCTCATCGATGAGCAAGGAATTCGGATTCATCCGGATAAGATCAAGGCCATTGTAGAGATGGAACCACCCAAAGACAAAAGCGGGGTACAGAGGTTATTAGGAATGGTTAATTTTCTTGGTAAAGCTATTCCTAATCGAGCCAGCATCCTGGAGCCAATGTTTTCATTATTGAAGAAAAGTAACGCATTTGTTTGGGGGGAGCAGCAGGCAGCTGCTTTTGAGAAGCTAAAAACTGTTTTGACTACCGCACCGATACTAGCAATTTTTGATCCAAAAAAGAAAACTATAGTCACAGCAGATGCCTCATATTTTGGCATCGGAGGAGCTCTGCTACAAGTACAAGAGAACGGAGACATCAAGCCAGTAGCGTACGTGTCTCGCACACTATTAGAAACCGAGAAACGCTACGCACAAATTGAGAAAGAGGCCTTGGCACTGGTCTACGTTTGCAAAAAACTAGAAGATTACATACTGGGGATTCAAATCGAACTCGAAACCGATCATAAACCTATAGTATCAATCTTTACGACGAAGGATCTGAACGATCTGTCTCCTCGTCTCCAGCGTTTTAGGATTCGCCTAATGCGCTACGATTACACAATTAAGCATGTCCCAGGTCAGGAGCTCGTAACCGCAGACACTCTATCGCGAGCACCACTTAAAGATGAGGAAGACAGGAATTTCGAAATGGAGGTTGAAACGCACTCTTGCTGTACAGTGGAAAATCTACCAGATTCACCAGTTTATAAACTACAACAGCTGATAATGGAACAAAAGGGTGACGATGAACTATCTGCAGTATGTGCATTCGTGAGAAACGGATGGCCAGAAAGAAAATTAATTCTATCCAACCTATTAACATATTGGGATAAAAGGTGGGAACTGACCATTCAAGGCGATATTCTCCTGTACAACCTCCGCATCATCGTCCCACGTAAGTTACGAGAAGAAATGTTAACCAAGATACACGAAGGCCACTTGGGGGTCACCAAGTGTCGAGCCAGAGCAAGAGAGGTTATTTGGTGGCCGGGGATGTCAACAGAAATCGAAAGATTAATTTCTGGTTGTGATACGTGTGCTCAATACCGTAGCAACCGCCATGAGCCTCTCATGCAAATCGAAGCTTCAACTCGTCCATGGCAAAAGGTGGGCATGGATCTATTCAAAGCACGTTCAGATTGGTATCTCTTGATAATCGATCGCTACTCCCGTTATCCTGAAATTGAAAAGCTCAACAACCTACGAATGGGAACCGTGATCGAGAAAATGTCAACAATCATGGCTCGTCATGGCATTCCGGAAGAGATATTGTCCGATAACGGAACCCAGTTTAACCCATTCTGCGAATCAAGAACATTTAAAGAATTCCAAAAAGAATATGGTTTCCATTTAATCACTAGAAGTCCAGCGTATCCTCAATCTAATGGTCTGGCGGAAGCAGGTGTCAAAATAGTAAAAAGAATCATATTGAAAGAGAAAGATTACTTTAAAGGATTATTGAACTATCGAAACACACCTTTGGAGAATGGTTATTCTCCAGCCGAATTATGTATGGGAAAAAGATTGAATGACGCGCTGCCAACAATTCCTGAAAAGTTAAACCCAAAACTTATCAATCGAGATGAAGTGGAAAAACGGGAAACCAACCGAAAACTTCGTATCAGAGAAAATTACAATCAAGCTAAGGGCGTGCGGGAGTTACCCAAATTAGCTCCCGGGACATGAGTCTTTATTAAGGACGCACAAAAGTTTGGCACGATTATCCAATATGCCAAAGAGCCTCGGTCATATATTGTACAGACCGATGCTAACAAAATCCGACGAAATCGATATACAATTGTCCCAACACAAGCAGCTGAAAATATTCTAAAAAAAACGCAACAGAGTCTACAGACGGAAACGGAAATATTCCTTTACAAACCGAAGAATCGATTCCAATATTCCAAGATGTTGTAGTAGGCGTCACGCATATGACAATGGGCAATCGATATTCTGATTCTGACAACTAGTATGAAAATTGTGGTGTGTGTTGTTTTCGTATCGGAATAATAAATAAGCTTAAGTGTCACATCCTGTGTTTCTTTTATATATTTAACTAATACAACACTTATACATAGTTTTTATGTTCATAACGACATGTGGACAATGACGCCGGAACCTTTATCACCTTCAACAGTGTCTTCGGAGCCGATATCAACTTTGAAGTAAATTATTTGCAACGAAATCGTACGTAAATTTATATTTCAGTAATACAATTATATTAATATATGATTTGTATGTTTGTATAGGACCTCCATGGACCCGGAATCATCTTCTACGGCTGCATCATCATCGTGGAGCTGTCGATATTATAACCAGTCTCGTCGCACCATGCATCATCGTGGACAACTTTACCAGAACGCTCTGCACCGACGACCGCTGCCAGCAATATCAATGTACTAAATTTAAAGAAAAACTTGCAGTTTGAAAATGTTGCCCTGTAATCACAACAATAGTTCACAAATAGTGTAAGAGATGGCAGTAGTACTGGATGCGGTAATTCCTCACATACAATTTTTTGATTTGGTAATTAAAACTAATTCAAGATACTGGTTTTTATAAAAAGTGACCTTGATTAATTGCATTTTCTTAACCCATGGCCCTAGGCCCTTCATACTCATATATGTTGTAGAGAAGGGTCGATTCAGAGTGCTAATTACGGGACGGCGGTCCTCGAGAACGGTAAGAGATACCGCAAAAATAACGAAACTACCCATTTTTACAAACTGTAGTCTAAAATAATTGCCTTTACTAGAAGGACAAAGAGCTTACCCATATCAATTAAATATTTCTTTTTTAGCTAGTGAACAAATCGAAAAAGTGTGGAGCATTCATATCTAATAGTTCTGCCATCTAGTATATTCTTAATACAAACCGGAATTACATTTAAATTTTTTAGATCATGGAATGGATTAAATGAAAGTCATGTTATTTTAATAATAAATATTTATTTTATCATTTATTACATTACATTCAAATTTATTTATTATTACTTTATACAAATACATTTATTTAATGATACAAGAAGAAATTTTCTTCATCCATGAGTGAAGATGCTGGACCCGCGAACAGCAGCAGATGACCCCCAGGTCTGAGCAGATGCTGGCGGTGCCTCCGGACCTTGCGCGCTGCACACGAAACGTGAAACATAGAAAAAAATGTAAATAAATGACTTCCGGTTAGAATCTATGGACATTGTGGAATAAATTTGCTTATCTACTTTTTCTAGAATATCTCTGGAGTTTGACGGCTTACAAAAAAATGTTTTGGACAAACATAGTAGAGAATTAAATACTCTGCAACTTTTATTTGATGTATTTCTCCCTAAATAAGTCTAAGAATGCTGAGAACTTACTTGTAAGGCTTGGAGATGTGCAATCACTGGCGCATCTTTCTTTGATCCTAAAACAATAACTAAATTTCTATCTGAGTCAAAAGAAAACTTACTCGGCAGCTGCTGAGTATGAACTCCACTAAATTTAGTGGCCTGTAAGTCGCGTTTTAGTAGACATATTTAAATGTGGTGTAAAGCATATTTCCCCCATAGTTTAAATAACAAATCCACCAACTTTCATCACTATCCGTCAGAAGAATACCTCCAAACAGCTCCTGAATAACAATAATAACCAGATATTGCGTTTTGTAGAACTCTACTAAATTTGTTTACCTGTAAGTCGGGCGCTAGTAAAAATATTAAAATATGTTATTCCCCATAGTTTATATAACCTACTAAATGTTATCACTATCTGTCAAAATAATCTCCCCAATCAGTTAGCGTACGTACCTGTATTATTGTGAAAAAGTGGTATTTTTCGTAAATTAATTTACGAATTTAGTGTAAAGTGTTTCATAGCAGTGCTGTGAATAAGTGCAGTGTAAATTTTTTTAAATCAGGTCTGTTTTTTTTTATATTTTGAACTTTGAAAAATTTTTCACTGACTGGCCACGCCCACCTGTGGTGCGTTTTATGTTTTCATTTACTTTTTTATTTTTTTAATTTATTTTAATAAATTAAATAAAGGCTTCTGAGCTTTATTTCATCGCATTTCTGGCATTTAGTGCCTAAATTTATTTTATTTAAATTTTTTTTTTATTTTTAAATTTAATAAAAATACCTTTTTTACTTTTCGTATCTTTGGTTTCGTCTGGGGGCTCCGGCCCACCAGACATTAAAAATGGCTTCGGACTCGGTCCCGGGGCCTAGGGAGAAGCGAACTCGCGTCAATTCTGACGATGAGGACCCAGCACCAATATTTCTGTTGGTAAAAAGAGCCAGTAGAGACTTTAGTAAAGTAAGCCCCTTCCTTATTTCGCGTTTAGTGAGAACTATTGCCGGAGACGTTAAAGTCATCCGGAATATTAAAGACGGTCTTCTTATTGAAGAAAAAATGCCGAACAGTCTCGTAAATTACTTGAACCCAAGACCCTAGGTGATTATATTGTTACTGTCACGCCACATAACACTCTTAATTTTTCTAAGGATGTTATCTACTGTAGGGATCTGCTAAACTGTACGACCGATGAAATTCTGAGTGAATTAAAAAAGGAAGGTGTGGTTGAAGTGCGAAGGATTATCAGTAAGAAAAACGGACGTTAGGAGAAGACCCCATCCCTTGTGCTAACTTTTAATTGTTGTGATGTCCCAAAATATATATATATATATATATATATATATATATATATATATATATATATATATATATATACAGGGTGTAAATCAAAAAGCGGGCCATAGGCGTTTAACATGGGAAATCAGTTTTTCCGTGCGCAAAAGTTCCCAAATGGTTTTAGACGAAAATGGTTCAAATAAAAATTGAAGAGAATTTAATTCTGCATCTAAATCACTAATCAGATTTTATTTTACACGTCTTGTAACCCGTAAAATCGACTTTAAAGTTTCATAAATATTGCTCATTTGTAGTGATAGCCATGGAATTGAAACAAAATTACAAAAAATTACATGATGTTAGAACTGTCAGAAAAGATTGTCAAACTTTATAACTACTGTTTTCTAATAATTTCAAGTTAATAATTGGCTTGCAAAAGAAACTAAATTCATAAGAATGAATAATTTTAATCATGAAGAAAAGCTGCAAATAATAAAATGGTTTTATTCAGGAGAGGGTTTTAGAAAAATTCAAGATTTATATATATATATATACCGTGTGTCCCACGTAAAGGTTGGCATAGGCAAATAACATGTAAAATCAGTTTTTTGAAAATAAAATGTGTCCGGCAAAAAATTATGCATCCAAATTTTATATCACAATGCTGCCAATATCCCTACATCTTATTTAATACAGATTACTTTATTTTGATACCGCAATTTAATGTAATTAATAATAATAATTCCTAATTTTTCGCCTACTCTTTTTATTGCAACTGACGTATAGTGCTTGCAATTTGTTTTAAATATTTGAATCTGTCACTGTCATCATGAATACATTAAATATCGAGATCCGTGTAAATATTATTAGAATTTATTATGGGGGCACAGTGCAAGACAAATATCTGAATACATCACAGGAATGAACGCCGGATGGTTTCCATTGCCAGAAATTGACAGTGACAGATTAAAATATTTAAAACAAATTGCAGGCACTATACGTCAGTATCAATGAAAAGAGTAGGCGGAAAATTAGGAATTATTATTATTAATTACATTAAATTGCGGTATCAAAATAAAGTAATCTGTATTAAATTAAATGTAGGGATATTGGCAGCATTGTGATATAAAATTTGGATGCATAATTTTTTGCCGGACACTTTTTATTTAAAAAAACCTGATTTTACATGTTATTTGCCTATGCCAACCTTTACGTGGGACACACGGTATATATATATATATATATATATATATATATATATATATATATATATATATATATATATATTTGTAAAAGTCCTAAGTCAGCAAAATAAGTGTCACAAATAAACAACAACTGACCTTCTTACTTAATCATTGCATGAACTATAAAGTGCTGACTTAGACTTGTTTGCAGTTCTTCAATTTTAAGAAGCAATGTAGAGATGACGTATCCATTCATATGTCAAAATTTAAAAAAATTATGGAATCAACTGAAACAAGAAATGAGAAAAGACTCTCAGAATAGCTCTCAGTTACCAGATATATTTTTGATTTGTAAGAGTTTGGGTACACTACCTGAGGAATACTTTGCATTCAAATCAAGCTGGATGTTAATGTCTAAAGATACTAGAACTATGGTCAATTTAACCAATCAACTATGTGCGCATGAGAGGTCTCTAATAAACAGAGTTACTGAGTCTATTCCTGAAGCACTATCAACTACTCATAGTTCAAAACGTAAGAAAAACAACGGAAACAAAGATCTTGAAGAAAATAATTTGCAACTATTTTAAGTCCAAGTCATAAAGTCAAGCAATGTTATAAGTAAAAAGCTGATGGTAGACCACCTAAACCAGTTTCTAAAACAGAAGTCGATGTTCTTTCAGCCAATATGACACTTTTTGTAGTGACTTCAGAAATACTGTCTGCTAAATGTGACAATAGTTGGTACGTTGATAATAAGGATTACTTCAAAATCTTTGAATCATTTTTGCAGTCACATACTGTTTCCACTGCTAGTGGAGATTCAATCGGTGCAATAGAAAAGGGAACAATTGAAGTAGAAGCAGCAGTAAATGGACGATGTAACAGTATCACACTTGTAGATGTGTGGTACCTATGTACCAAATATTAGGAAAAATCTTTTTTCTATTATCCATCCCATAAGTAAATTACAAAAGCTGAAATCTGTAACTTAAAAATAGAGAAACAGATAAAAATAATATATGTACGTAATCGTTTTGGAGGATTGTTTAAATTAGTTATGAAAACTATTAAACTTCATCACCCTGCTGAAGTTAATATAATTAAAGAAGAAAATCTTCTACAGTTTTATCATGAGCGACTTGGACACTAATATAAACGATATGTTAAATCAACAATCTTTAAAGAATTGGGTGTTAACGTGAATTTAAACAGTGAGCTCTATGAAGGCTTTATGTATGGAAAAGCACAAAGACTTCATTATGCTACGGGACTAAGAGCCATGCACTTAAGCTGAAAGAGCTTGTTCACATAGATGTTTGCGGCCCATGTCAGAGATCTTCGTCTGGTTATAAATATTTTGTTTTATTCAATGATGGTTTTTACAAATTCCGCTATATTTTCTTCAGTTATTGACAAGTTGCAACAGATGCTTGCTGGAGCAAAGTCTGCGGGTCACGTAGTTAAAGTACTTTTAAGTGATAATGGTGGAGAATTTAACAATAAATAAGTCCAGAATCTTTTGCTTCAAGAAGAGATTAATCAGCGTCTCACCATGCCGTATACTCCACAGCAGTGTGGTTGAAACTGCAAGGGCCATCATGCATGCTCACGGAAAGCTTCCACTGATACTTTAGACTGAGATGATAAATACTTCAAGTTACATCTTAAATCTAACAGGACCCACAAATGTCAAAGGAATATCTCCAAATGAGTTGTGGTATGGAAAGAAACCTAGCATAAAACATCTACGAATAATCGGTTCTACTTGCTATGTACAAACATGGACAAGTACTTTTCAACCTGCAAAACTACGCAGAATATAGTCAGGATTTTTCCTTTATAACAACCAACTCTTTTTTGGGCGAACAAATAATAACTTTAGAGAAAAATGTTATGTACAAAAAATATTAGGGCGTGCAATAAACAAATGATTCAGGTGACAGATAGGTTTGTTACATACGTTAATAAGTATTTATTTTCGTAATTGTTTAATAACTTATTAATAAATAATGGCTTTAGTTGCAAGCATTAATAAAGGTAGACTATTTTAATCTTACTCTTATGTATGAAGAGTGTGGAAGAAATTTAAATTCAACAATACAAAGATTTTCACGGTTTTATTACCAAAAGGTGCAACCCAGTCGAGAATTATTTTGAACAATTTTTCGAAATGCCCAAACTATTGGGTTATTTCATAAGTTGAAAAGAGAACGCCAGCCCATAATAATTGAAGAAGATATGGAAATTGCTGTGCTAGCATTTTTTGCTTCTTATCCCAATGCACCTACTAGAGGTGCAGCACAAGAATTTCATATTGGCAACAACAAGTCAATACGGACATTTTAAAAAAGCATAAATATCGTCTTTATAAATATACTTTGACTTAAAATTTGCACCAAAATGATAACATAAGAAGAATACATTTTTGTGAGTGGTTCATAATAAAGTCACAAGATGGTCCGGAAATTTGTAGAAAAATTACTTGGTCAGATGAGAGTAAATTTACTAAAAATGGACTATTTAACCGGCATAATATTCATTATTGGGTGGATGAAAATTAAACATAAATAGAAGCAGAAATCAACAAGTTTATTGGTCTTTTAACATGTGGTGCGGATTTAAAAACAACATAATTATTGGGCCTATATTTTATGAACAAAATCTTAATCGTGATTTCTATTTACATATTATTGAGACGGACTTAACCCTATTCGTTGACAATCTGCCGTTAAATCAGTATACAGAAACTTATTTCTAACAGAATGGACCTCCAGCCCACAATACACAACGTGTCAGTCTAGCACTTTATCAATTTTTTGATGATCGATGGATAGGCAATAATGGTCCATACTTTGGCCTGCTAGGTCGCCTGATTTAACTCCATTAGATTTTTTTCTGTGGCTATTTTAAAAACAAATGCTGGTACCATGACGTCTGTTTTTGGGTGTTTTAAGAGCAATTTTTAGGCTCGGTTTTAGCGCTGTAAAGTACTTTTAAATTATTTTATAGAAAAATGATCCAAACAGAAGTTACAAAGAAATGTATTATCTACCACTTTTATTTGAAGCATTTTTTTATAAAAAATTTTAGAAAATTTTACAGCGCTAAAACCGAGCTTAAAGTACTGCTCTTAAGGGCCGATTGTACATTGCGAGTTTAAGCCTGGTTTAATCTTAAACCGCAAATGAACTTCAGTTTTTCAAAAACATGAGTTGTACAATACGAGTTTAGTACTGATAGGAAGTTTAAGCTTGGTTCAATTTGAGCCGCCGAATTTGAGGGCTTAAGCTTTATTTAACGGTATCGAATCTCAGTTTTGTTTTAGTTTTAATGAATATTCCTTTTTATTCTCTAACTTTGTAGTTTTATTGTTACTATATAAAATATGGAAAGATTCCATGGTACAGATGAAGACATGTTAGAGCTGGTATATATTATGTATCTACACCGAGCTCAAGTATTTCGTCTACGTGAAAACTTCATAATTTAGAAAATGGAATGAGTTCAGAGATTTAGTTTTTCAAAAAAAATTGAGAATGTTTTATTTTAGAGAATACGAGCTCAGAATCAGATCGCTTGAACAGTTAAAATCATACGAAGGAAAATTCATCATTTTTACCTCCTATGTGTAAGGGAGGTATTATGTTCTTGTTATCAATTGATTAGATTTTTGGGAACAATTCATCAACAGTAAATGGTAGATTATTTGAAGGCCTGTCAAGGTTTTTGGGCATATCTTAGTAAATAAATGAGATAGAGTAAATTTCATTGAAATTAAAAACATGTAGAATAATATAACCTACAAATTTTATTTGAAACATTTTTCTATATTTATTATGTCATCAGATTCACATACCTTTGGGCAAAATGAAATCTTTATGTTAGTCATTTTTGTTAATTTGTTATTATTTCAGTTACAAATAAATTGAGTACAGCAGTACAAAGTCATAATTGAGCCAAATGATATGATTCTGGTGAGGATTCTGGGTAGTATGTTAAGAAATATCACACCCTACAGAACGGTATAATGTCAAACCTGACATTCTAAAATACTTTTGTATATTTTGACCAAGTTCATCAACAAAGTTTCTTCTTTTGAGATAAACTTGGCTGCCATTTTTAACACTCATAATTTATCCAGGTACTTGGCGAACAGCACTTCCATAAATATTGATATCTATGCTACACAATAATCTCTACAGAAAGTAATGTATTCCAATCTAAAATAATATTTATTACTATTATTTAGTAATATAAATTACCCTTTTTTGTATTTATTGAGGTTAAATTCAACATTTGACATCTGTCAGCACTTTACTTTATTCTCAAAAATCTGAAAAACGCGCATGCGTGGCATCTACTAACCACATAAAAACATTGCTCTCTGTAGTTTAGCTAAGCTCGATGCAAACACGATTTGTACAACAGATCAAAATGTTAAACTTAAGTTCAGTTAAACTTCAGTTTAGCTAAGCTTCAGCTGAACTCGCATTTGTACAATCGGGTCTAAAACACCCAAAACTGATGATGAATATAAAAATAATATTCGTCATGCAATTTGAGACTTGATTGCTCAATCTATTGGACGTGATACATCCTCTGGATTGAGAAGAAGAATTCAACTTTGTCTTAAAAATCAAGGAGATGTTTTTGAACACAAAATGTAAAAAAAATAATACTTTTTATTGAAAATATACGAAAAATATCTATGGTTGCATAAATTTTCTTTTTATGTTATTACTATTATTTTCTAGTATTTCTTCGTTATTATTATTAATTTCTTATTAAACCACGTTATTTTAGATATAAGGAGGCTGTTTATTGCATAGTCTATTTCATTATTGTAAAATTATTTCTGATTTTTAATGCCATTTTTCTCAAGACAATTGTTAAACAACCTCATATCATATTTATATCATTGAAAACAGAACAAAAATCTCTATCTAATGGACTAAAAGATTACTATTTAAAAATATATATAATTTTATTCTTTCTTTTGATAACCACTGGTTTAATTTTTTGTTTGTTAATTCTGCTTATAATATTAATAATACTAATTTTATTTCGTTGATATGAGAATACATATATCGAAATCGTCACAAACAGATAAATATAAAATATATAATATAATATCTCGAAACAAGGAGATCAAAATTAGAGAGATTATTTTTTGACGTTTATTTAAACCAATCAAATGCTTTATTGTATGTCACGTGTCTGTGTTTTAACCAATCCTGTCATTATTATACTGAGAATAATGCTCTTGTGAATATTCCCGGCAATTTTCTCTGTAGCTTTTTTGTTTTTGTTGACAGATGACAGATGTCAGATGTCAGATAGTTATCATCAACACAAGTAAAAATGAGCAAAAAAGATAGATTTAGTGACGTGCCTGATGATGAAATCAAAAAATAATCTTATTAAATATAACTCGAGAGTTCGATAAATTAGAAAATAATTCTCCAGTATCTTTCTCAAACTTGTCGCCATTTGGCAATAGCCACGAAAGCCCGTAGGCAACAAGTTTTCGAAAGATCTGTCAAATTATTTTCAATTTATTCTCACCCTCTTGTTATATTATTACTGATTATTTTTTGACGTTTCTCTAAACCAATGAAATGCTTTATTGTATGTCACGTGTCTGCGTTTTGACCAATCTTGTCATTATTATACTGAGAATAATGCTCTTGTGATTATTCCCGGCAATTTTCTCTGTAGCTTTTTTGTTTTTGTTGACAGATGTCAAATGTCAGATAGATATCATCAATACAAGTAAAAATGAGCAAAAAAGATAGATTTAGTGGCGTGCCTGATGATGAAATCAAAAAATAATCTAATTAAATATAACTCGAGAGTTCGATAAATTAGAAAATAATTCTCCAGTATCTTTCTCAAACTTGTCGCCATTTGGCAATAGCCACTCAAGCCCTACGGGCTTTCGTGGCTATTGCCTGGCAACAAGTTTTCGAAAGATCTGTCAAATTATTTTCAATTTATTCTCACCCTCTTGTTATATTATTACTGACAATTCAGGTCAGAAACTAAGAAACGAAAAAACGTAATAGTCAAAGTTTTAGATCGTAAAACTCTTGTAAATTATAAAAACAGTGGTTTAACAAGAAAATTTTTAAACCACCTAAAAATTGTTTTATGTTACTGCAAGACTTAATTTCGCTTTGTAAATTGTTAAAAATACGGAGGCCTTGAATATGTGGCGCATTTTTAATAATATTATATTTAGTTAAAGGTATGCAAAAATTTTCTTTTTGCCTCGTATTGAAACTGTGACAAGTTGAGTTTAGAACAAACGAGGATTTATTTTTATAAATAAATTTGCACACTTCAAATATGTATAAACTTGTTACTGTAAAAATATTGTATTTCCTATAAAGTGTTCTGCATGAAAAAGTACGTGTACATTTTGCAATAGTTCTAATAATTCTTTTTTGGCAAATAAAAACATCATTAACTGCAGACGAAGCACCCCAAAAACAGATCCCATACCAAAGAAGTGGCTCCGCTTTAGCATGATAAAACATAATTAGTTGATGTTCGGTGAGAATGTTATTTAAATGCCTAAATTAGAGACATATCGAGCTAAGTTTTGCAGCTATGTGCTCCACTTGAGCTTTCCAAATAAGATTTTCGTCAATTAGCGACCCTAAAAATTTAGTTTTGTAATTTCGAGACACTTTATGATCATCTATAAAAATATCTGCATCCAGATCATTTTTATATTGCTGGTTGTGAAAACGCAAATAATGAGTTTTAGATTTATTGAAAAATAAATCATTTCTACGAAACCAATCCGATAAGCGATTTAAGCAATTTTGGCATTTATCTATAAGTTCATCAGTATGTGGATCTGATATTATTATAGATGTGTCGTCGACATACATCGTTATGGTACATTCACAGCTAAAAATTGAACTTAGATCGTTAATATATAATAAAAATAGGGTAGGCGATAGGACTCCACCTTGTGGAACACCCACATTTGTTATTATTCGCTCTGAGTTAAAATCCTGAATTACGTTATTATTATTATGTTTAATTGTTACATACAGTCCCTATCCAGAAGATATGAAGAAATCCAGTTTAGTGGTGTTCCTCTTACTCCGTAATTACTCAGTTTGTGTCGCAGAATGTCATGGTTTACACAGTCGAACGCCTTAGTAAGGACACAGAAAATTCCTATTGGTTTTTCACCTTTTTCTAAATATTTCAAGATATTTTCGAGTGAAAATTGGATGGCGTCAACTGTAGTACTATTTGCACGAAAACCAAACTGATTTGGCAAAATAATATTGTATTTAAATAAAAAATTTTCAAGTTTGTTTTAAAGGAAACATTCTGACTATATTCTGCGTAGTCCAGGTTGAAAAGTACTTGTCCATGTACTTGTGAATACGCAAGTACAATCGCAAAATCAATGTACATGAGTTTAATTACACAAGTACATGTACAATAAAAATGTATTTAAGCACAGTTACAAGTACTTGCACTTAAATACATGCACAGCTCTGCTTTCAACTAAAAAATATATATAACAAATAAATTTTATCATTCAAATACGAACCTAATAAAAAATACTAGTTTTAATTGAGAAAAAATATTTAATTTAATTTATTTAAATTTAATATTTTTGATTAGTTTCTAATAAATAAATATCAGAAAGATCGATAATCGTCTATTATCAATAATTAAATTAAATATATTCTTTATTAAAAATTAAATATTTTTATATTTAATTCAATTAAATGTATTAAATTCAAATAATTAGTGTATTTAAATAAATATGTTTGTTTTAAATAAATCACTTACACTTATCTATATTAAATTAAGACTAAAAAAATAAGCGATTAATAATCAATTATTGAAATAATTAATTTGTGGTTGTAGTAAAATAGATTTTCTTTAGGAAAGTAAACTTATCTTTATATTTTGATCTTTCGTGCTAAAATCCATAATTGCTAAGTTGAGTAACCTTGCAGTTTATAAGTACAATTTTTCGTAATACCTTAATCTCTTCGTCGTACAGAAGCGGATTGTGATTTTAGGATTATATCAGTCCGGATTATAATCCTCTAGCCGATATGTTTTTCTAAGCAAGCCAGTTATTTAATCGCAGAATTATTGATAACTTAAATATTTTTTACAAAGTAGTAATTTAAAAAGAAAATGTCTTACCGAATTTTTCAAAATCAAAATGGAATCTAACAATTATAATCTGAGAATCTGAGTTGTGTTACATTAATTTATAAGTACATATTATACATATAGGAATAAATACCTTCTTTGTCAACTGGACAAAAATATTCTAAAGAATGGTACTTAAATATTTTACCACTTCTTAATTTTTTACGAATATAAAATAATTTCAAGAATGAAATATAGGTTATAAACAAGCATCTGTTGGTTATGTACAAACTAATTAATAATATATATTTGATTGATAATCTTCTATTTTTTTTTCTGTATTTTAAAGTAATTTCTAACTATACAATGAGTTGATGAGATAATTTTAACAATTCACAAACTGCGTAAATAATAGGGCTGGAAAAAATTATCGATTAATAAATTAAACGAACACTTGATTATTTTTTAAAATAATATTAATTGGTTTTTGAAAACCATAATCGAACAGCCCTAGTCGGGATTAATGCTCAGTTTTTTCGCTCCTTCCACCTATAACTTCCTTGCAAATTTTCGAACCTACCAGAAGAACCCAACCTCGAAATTTACGGTAAAAAATTGCGGAGTAAAAGTTGCAGAGATAGCGTAACAAAAAGAATTAACAACTTCATTGCATATGTTTTACGGTAAGATGAAATCTTTAAAGTAGTATGTGAAAAAATCGCTAATGTGCATGCGAATATTTACTCAAAATGCAAAACAAAAATTAAATGCCAAATTTATTTTCAATTCTAAATATGAAAGAACCTCAAAATATTTCTGTATTTTCAGTTACTTGCATACCATCGAAGACATATTTTCTATTGAACTTCTTCTTGGAATTGGCACAAATATTATTTTAGCTGTACTATCAATATACTTTTGTATGATTGAAAATGACAGGTATGCAAATTTTAATTATGTATAATGAGTTATTAAATACTGGTTTTCTTACAGAATTCAATTTTTTTTTCATTTTTATATTTTTTGTTGTAAACTTTCAGTTATTTATTTACTGCTTCATGGGACAACTTATTCAAGATGAGGTAATGGATGTTTTATATTTTAATGCAACGAACTACTTTACTTAGCTATATCTCTCAGACTACATCGGTGGCGGATGCAGCGTATTTCAGTAAGTGGGAGGACATTCCAGATAAAAACATACGATTTTGTTTAATGCTAATTATTTTACGGTCTCATAAATGTGTCAACATTACTATGGGAGGTCTCTTTATCTTACGTCTGGAAACATTCACTCTGGTAAGAGCATATAATATACCTCGACAAAGCGATATGATCCGCGACATGCAAATACATAATGTATGACGTGACTTTATTGTGCTCCGTCAGTGAAATGTACAGTTTAGATAAGAAATATTATTGTAATTTGAGAGTATGTTTGGAAGACTGGGATTGTAATGTTAAATGAAAAAGAATAGTTTTTGTGAAATTACACGTTTTATGTAGTTATTTGTGTTGTTATAAACACAAGTGTTTAATTATTTGATGCAATAGTAACATCGTATTATGAGGAAGTTATCATTTAAACCGCCATTTAATTTTTGTCATTGAATATGTCGTTGTTGTCAAAGCGTACAGATAGTTTTTTCTTAGTTCCTCTATTTTCGAAAAATTTGAGTGTAAATATAGTTTAAAAAATTCTCAAAATTAGTCTATTTATAAATAAAAGTGCCTATTTTTATGTGAAGTGATTTATATAACAGTACAGTTTTGTGTTTAGCTTGAAATTGATGTAAATCAATCTTTTTTGTGATACATAGACCGTTAAAAATTGCAAAATTGCTAATTAATATTTGCTTTGTCTTATCGTGTCTAATCTACAATACGTCACCATGCCAAACTGCAGCAGATGTAGCAGAAGTGTCAACAATAAATATCCTGGGTTGCACTGCTTCAAGTGTGCTTCCCTTTATCATCAAGCTTGCACTATATCAAGTTTAATGCCGAACAAAGTACACTGCTTGATGCTAGTGTTATCGCATGGTTATGTCCGAAATGTAGGCCGAAGGGCGCTTCCAAGGTGTCTGCCGCTCTGGATTTCGGCGAAGTTTCTCCATCGAAAGCTAGCGACATAAGCACCGAACTAAAAATATTTAAATCTGAATTAAATTCTAAATTAGATTCCATAATAGAATCAGTTCAATTTTGCAGCAATAAAATAACAGATTTTGAAAAAAACTTAATTACAATTAACCAAAAATTGAAAGAGTTAGAAAAACTGAAATCTGAAAACCTGGAACTAAAGTCGCAAGTACTTCAATTAAATAATAAAATTAATGATTTGGAACAATACTCACGTGTAAACAATGTAGTTATACAGAACATCCCAGAGAAGCCCAATGAGAATATAAATGATATTGTTTCCAATATGGGTAAAAAACTTAATATTAATATCACTGAGAATGATCTTGACGCTGCCCATCGTGTTCCTCAGTTTGATAAAAGTAATACGAGACGACCTAAAAACATTGTTGTTAAATTTATCTCACGTAATGTGAAACAAAAATTTATGACTGCTTCCAAAATGCAAAGATTAACAACAAACGATTTAGGGTATGAAGGCACTTCACAAAATATTTATGTTAATGATCATTTAACAAATAATAATATGCATTTATTTAAATTGGCTCGTGAAGAACTTCGTCTTAAAAATTACAAATATGTTTGGACCAAAAATGCAAAGATACTTACGAGAAAAACTGATGATTCCAAAGTTCACACAATATACACGGAACAAGATATTAAAAAACTGAATTAAGCACCTTTTGTTAATATAATATCATATTCACTCCTCATGGCTTTAAGCGTGTACTACCAGAACGTCCGAGGATTAAGAACTAAAACCTTTGAAATTAAATCTAGCTCTTCAACAAGTGATTTTGACATTTTATGTCTAACCGAGACAAATCTAAACGCATCAGTGTTTGACCGTGAAGTGCTAGGTGATAATTATTCCGTGTTTAGACGTGATAGACAATCTACCTGTTCACATAAAGACGATGGTGGTGGCGTACTTATTGGCGTGAAAAGTGATATTAAATGTGTTTCTAAACCAGAGTGGTCAACAAGCGTAGAAGATGTGTGGGTAACTGTATACTGCAAATTCTTTAAACTACATATATGCTGTGTTTATATTCCTCCAAAGTGTGATGAATCTCGGAATATTTTTGTGAACAATTTAATATCAGTTATCGACTCTCAGCCAAAGGATCAGTTTTTAATATGTGGCGATTTTAATTTACCACTATTACGATGGCGTCCATTTAATAATTGTTATATTTCTAATAATACAAATAATGCTGTATCCTCTGAATTTGTTGATTTTATGTCGTACTGTAATCTTAAACAATTTAATGGTATTCCTAATCAAAATAATCATTATCTTGATTTAATATTTTCCAATAATAATGATGTAACTGTCAAGCCGTGTTACAGTCCTCTTACTAAGGTTGATGAACATCATCCTCCGTTAATCGTTCACTGTGGATTTGAAGCCCATTCCGTCTTAACATTCAATTCAAGGGAAGTATTATTATTTAAAATAGCAGATTATATTTCATTAAACAATTATTTAATCAATATTAACTGGACATCAGAATTTGAGAATTTGAGTACTGAAGATGCGTTGGATAAATTTTATGGCATTTTAAATAGAGCAATTAATAATTTTGTGCCTAAAAAACATGTCACAAAAAAGTCATATCCCTGTTGGTATTCACCAGAATTAATAAGGCTTATCAAGGCTAAATACAAAGCCCACAACAAATTTAAACGTTTTGGAAATGAATCATATTATTTGGAATTTTCTTCGTTACGTCAAAAGGTAAAAACTTTATCCAAACTTTGTTACATGCAATACATAAATAATGTTGAAAATGAAATCCCAAATAATGTGAAAAAATTTTGGTCTTTCGTATCCTCTGTCAAAAAGTCCAACATTCCTTGCAACATGACGTTCAACGGGGTTAACTCATCTGATGGCACTCAAATATGTAATATGTTTGCTAACCATTTTCAGACTTCTTTTTTAGATACTAATGCTTCACATACACAGTATGCGACTGATTATTGTAATACTACTGTTGATAAGATATTTGTTACGGAAAGTGAGGTTCATCAAATTTTAACATCTCTTGATATTAATAAGGGTGCTGGCCACGATGGTATTCCCAGCCTTTTTGTAAAAGAGTGTGCCGAATCTCTTTCTCTGCCTTTAAAGCTAATCTTTGAGAAATCACTTACTGAAGGTCACTGTCCTAATTTATGGAAAAAAGCTTTAGTTATTCCTATACATAAAAATGGTAATAGAAACCTTGTTCAGAATTATCGTCCAATATCGATACTATGTGTCTTTGAAAAAGTTTTTGAAAAAATTATTTACAGACAATTATTTGCCTCTGTAAAAAATATTATAAATTTTGAGCAACATGGTTTCTATTCCGGAAGATCAGTAGAAACAAACTTAATTGAATTTACAGATTACGTTTTTTCTTCCATGGACGACATGGTACAAGTTGATGCGGTTTATACGGACTTCAGTAAGGCTTTTGATAAGATTAACCACACAATCTTACTGTCAAAGTTAGAGGTACTCGGTATACATGGTGATTTGCTTTCTTGGTTCAGATCTTATCTCAATAATAGACAACAATGTGTTACGCTAAATGGATATAAATCTGAATATTTCCCTGTTACTTCTGGCGTCCCGCAGGGATCCCATCTTGGACCACTTTTATTTATTATCTTTATAAATGATATTAAGAAATGTTTTCTAAATGCCAACTTTAATATGTACGCTGATGATTTAAAAGTCTATATGCGAATTAATTCATTATCTGACTGTTTGGCACTTCAAGAGGACCTTAGCAGACTTGACTGCTATCTTAATTCTAATGATTTAACCCTTAATTTCGATAAATGTTCATTTATAACATTTTCTAGGAACAGAAATACATATACTTATAATTACTCTTTCGACGGAAACAATGTGAACCGAGTAAATCATGTAAAAGATTTAGGAGTTCTCTTAGATAGTAAATTAATTTTTGATTTACACATTGACAATGTTGTCAAAAAATCATATAAAATGCTAGGATTTATTTTAAGAATTGGGGATAAATTCAAAAGTTGTGGTACTTTCATATCTTTGTACTATTCACTTGTTCGTTCTCATCTTGAATTTGCCGCTATTTGCTGGTCTCCTTTTTATCAAATATACATAAATCGAATTGAAGGAATTCAAAGAAAATTTTTGTACATTTTAAGTAAAAAATTTCCAAATAACTCTATTGTATTAACATCTTTACAAAAACGTCGAACAATTATGGATCTAACATTTTTATTTAAGTTGCTAAACAATATCATTGATAGTCCAGCATTACTTAATAAAATATCATTCAGAATACCGTCATATTCCACCAGATTGCGAAATTTATTTACTGTTTCAAGCTGTAGAACTAACTCAGCCGTCAATGCCCCACTTCTTAGAATGATATCCACATTTAATAATTTATCAATAATGTCTAACTTTCCTAACATTTATAACTGTACATTGAAAACATTTAAGACTTTTGTATTTAAGCATTGTACTTGAATTTTCTTTTTTTCTGTGAATCTGAAATGATTCATATCTGTTGTTATTTTTCACTTTTTAATTTAATTTCATTTAACTTCGGTTAATTAAATTTATAATATGTACCTTTGTGTATAAATATTTTTTGTATTTGTTTTGACAATAATGTAGAAATTTTTGTATGTTATTAGTGCTGCACGGTTATTGGGACTTGTCCTGTTGTGCGGCCTTCTTCTTATAAATAAAATAAATATAAAGGCGACATTAGCGACCTCCGAACCTATACCATTCGGAGACTTAATCGGTTTGTCGAGGTATAACTGTCCACTTCTCATTTAACATTTTTTGACAGATTTCAAGAATGATGTTATCGTATCTAACGTTTTTGATGAATACCGAAGTTGGTAAATAAACTTACGAAAAATAGATTGGACTCAAATTTCAAATAATAATGCAAAAAGTACACAGTATTTTACTTTTTATTTATAACAATACCTTACACACAGCGTGGATATCACTCATTGATTGTATTAACACGCAGCACGGCATGCATCTTGTGACATTTTAAGAAATGTCTTGTAGTCCAGTATTACAACTTGTAATAGTAGTTTATAATGTTAGTGTTTTTTATGTATGAATTATTTATGAAATTGTGTGTGAAATAAACGCTTTATTGAAATAAATTTAAATTATTAATTGTGAGTGTTACTCAGAGAACGTTACAATAATCTATACCAGTTTTTCAGAGTTATTTGTCATCATGGGCGGATCTAGACTAAGAGTTTAGGGGAGTTATTTTAAAATTTGCAAATAAATTTAACATATATTTTTACACAATTTTTTTTATTTATTTTAGAACAATGTGTTAAAAAAGTTGAGGCCAATTTAAGATACATCATAATATCAAAATAATCAAAACTTTTCGCTCGTCAGTATAAAATAATGAAATGGTAAGTTCATAGAACATATAATCATTTAATGTTACAAATTTATCATTTCACTGTTATACACTGACGAGTGAAAAGTTGAGATAAATTTGAAATTATGATGTATTTTAAACAGACCACAATTTTTTTACTCATCAGTATACTGGCTGTTTCATTTAACCTAGAATTTTGTATACTAGAACTACGCATCGTACAGAAAAAATTACTGAATCGAAACTTTAATATCTCCGAAGGAGACATCTGCTAGTACTAAATTCCGACCCCTGTAGGCGGGGCGGGGAGTCGCTTTTAAATCTTAAATGAGAAGCCCTATATTTTATCACTGCTTCAGATTCTACGTCGAAAAGAACATATGATTTGTCCGAAAAAAAAAAATTCAATGCATGATAGATGGCAATTATAGCGCCATCTATCGCGAAATCATACGTGAACGAATGTCTGTGATAATAATGGAGGTTATTATTAAGATTTAGTACTAACGAATATCCCCTTTGTAGAAATAAAAACTTTCTATTTGGCAATTTTCCCGTTCGCTGCGTATTTTCCTACATATTAATAACTCCAGGTTAAATATACAAGTCTGTAATCACTCCTTGTAATAAAGAAATAATTCTTTTTTAAAACTTGGTTTCGTTGGACTAAAAAGTTAAGTGGCGCAGTCGGTAGGATAGCCAAAGAAATTAGCGAATATAATTTGTTTCATTCATGATTAATTGGCTATCGAACATATTCAACGAATTCAACTTCAACCAGAAGGCTACACGACGCATCTCCACGCAACTGAGCGGACATCAGTCGCACAGAAGACCGCCGTACGTCTCATTACCAGTGAAGACCTCAGGGCACATGAAGCCGTCATTGATGTTTTTGTGAGTACAACACATGTCATATAGAGATATCCCTATCACTCCCGTTGATAGCTCTTCCTCTGAATCTGGCTCCGATCCCGACCCTGAGAATCGTATTTTATTACAAAATTTAAATAATAGAGAAATAATATTAAAAATTCCATTATTAAACATGGCAATACCAGTATTAAAAAAGGAATATCTGGATATGATTCCGGACTTTTACGGAGAAAGAGAACTGCTTCCCAGATTCTTAGAAATCTCCCAAAAAATAGTTACTAAATTTTATAATGTTCTCGACCCCACCGACTTCCAAAATGAATATCTCATGAGTTCAACTTTATAAAAAAATAAAGGTGAAGCGGCCGATAACATTTCTGGCAACATAATTACTAAATGGGACGATCTCAAAACAGCGCTACTGAACACCTACGCTGATAAAAGAGATTGGTTCACTCTTAATATAGAGTTAACTGAACTCAAACAGAGTCAAAACGAATCTGTTTTCGATTTCCATAGCAGGTTGCAACATTTACTTAACTTATAAATATCATATATTAGCAAACATGGAACCCCAGAAGCATCAAAAATTATAATTGATTACTTTCAAAATTATGCTCTTCGCATATTGTTAAAAGGCTTAAAAGAACCAATAGGTCAATTAATGCGAGCTAAAAATCCACTAAATTTTAACTCAGCGTTAAATATGTTAGCGAATAACTTTTAATTTGAATACGTCAATAAGTCACCAAAAAACTGTTAGCTAAACACACAAAAGCCATCACAAAAACCAAACATACAAAACACACAAACATACAATAGAATTCAACCATTAACATATCCCGCTCTCACCAATTACCAACAACCCAGGATCAAAAGCCTACTAGAACTTTCAACACACCTAGCATGCCACCTAAAATTAATCCACAAAATATGACCAACAGAAATCCAACTGTTAGTCAAAAATTTCACAAACCAATTCCAATGAGCATTTCTACACGAAATACTGTACCATACAATACTGGACAAATGCCCGGACCATCACGACCAATGCAAAATTATCGTGAAAACAATTTTTCAAACCTTCCAAATGACATTGCCGAAGAACTTTTTAACATCGACAGACCAAAACTCAGTACACATCTCTGAGATAACAGACGAAGCCGACAGCTGTTTTTTTAGGACAAACAGCCTCGGAATACGAACTCGACCTGCCCCAACATTCGAATTAATGAATTTGACAAATCATGCGAGTAAATTACCGTTTATTATAATTCCAAAATAGCCAAAAAAATTTAATAGATACTGGAAGTACAAAATCCTTTGTAAAACCAAAAGTCGAATCTACTTATTACGAACGTGACATTAGAAAAGATCCGTTTCAGATTAACACTGCTCATGGTACATGGACCGAGATGTACAGTACACGCGTGCCTGTTTCTAAAGTATTTAATAACAAAGATAAAAACTTGACTCATCTGAAATTTCACCTTTTTAACTTTCATGACCAATTTGACTTACTCTTAGGGATGGATAACCTTAAAAAAATAAAAATTATGATTGATACTTATAATAATTTATTAATTACTCCAAATTCTAAAATAAAGTTGTTATATAATGAATCACCAATTAATGCAAATACAAATAACATTTTATTTGAGAATAAAAATATAATTGAACCTAATACAGAAAAAATTATTAAAATTAAAGTAGACGTTGAGAACGGAAACGTTTTAGTTCCAAAAATAAAAACTAAAGATTTAACAAATCCAGAATGCATTACAACAGTCACTGATTATTACGTACTCTGTTCACTTAACTCATCCGATGAAGAATTATTTTTTAATTAAAAAAATCCTATAAAAGCTCAAAAATTAGATAACTTTGATATTTATACATAGTTGTCCAAATTTAAATATTACAGAAGTAAAAAAGAGCAAACTAAACACTAATGCCAATGCACTTAGCCGTATTCCACAAAAAAACGAAAACAAAATCCCAAATGCACCCAAAATTTTAAATAAAGATACACCCTTAACCATATACCAAGATTACTAAAATAATAAAAATCTAAATTTTAATAGTAGTAAAATAATAGAAGTAACAGACGATTTATTTAATGCACCACTCGACTCCAGCTTAGCTCATTGCGATAGCAGACTTAGAAATGTCGCGCGGTATCGCGAGACAGTTCCGAGAAAAATTCAACAAACTTGATAAATTAAAAATGCAAAACCCGCAACTTCATAACTTAGTTTTCTTGAAACAAAAGAATAGATATTTGATTTACCTTACAACTAAAGAGCGACATTACGACACGCCTACAAAACAGGACATATTTTATCCGTTACTCAATTTGAGGAAGTTTTGTATAAACCATAATATTAAAGAATTAAGTATTCCTAAAATCGCATGTGGATTAGACAGCAAAAATTGCATCGAAATTAAATTTATGTTAGAATACATTTTTAATGAAACAGACATTTTGATAACAGTTTTTATAAAACCTGATGAAATTGAATTAAATGTAAATGAAAGTGATAATTTAAAAGGTTTTCAAAATTATATGGACGATTTTTATAAAGACTTAGGAAACGAAACACAACTAAAAAATATTCAGGATGACACTCAATCCCTAGCGGTTGAGGCAGGTGATGAACTCCCCGACAATCTTGACGATGACGCATCAAGCGATAGCGATGTCACAAAAGTAAAGAAAGCCCAGTTATTGGCATTCCAATCATTGAATGCCCTGTTAACTATGGAAAGAATCAGAGAATTGTGTCTGAAGTGGAATATAACCCCAAACCCGTAAAAATAAACTATTGAGATGCCCGATTTCTTCACGTTCGGTTATACCACGATTACAGTTATACGTACTTTAAACCAAGGTTACACTTAGAATCGGTTTTCTTCACCCTCACTAATCTCCGGTTAGGATTTAAACGTCGATTATAGTTATGCGGTCATTCTTGACCGATTATCTACAATAGTGTGTTACATGTTTGTATAAGTGTTGTTGAATTTGGCGTGATAAATTAAAATAAGAATCACTTTGCCACTTGGAATGATTTGGAATTTCTCATACGATTTCGATTAACAAAGTCTACATTTAACTTCATTCGCCAAAATTGAAGAACAATTATTTCCGACACCACCGCCTGTTTTAATTTGTTCGTTTCTTAATCGAGAACATTTTTTTCTAATGTCTTTTTTCAGAGCATCGTATTTAGTACGAATTGTTTTGGCAGATCGGGTAAAGTTACCACTGGACCCATTGAATTGTTCAGCTATAATATTATAATATGCTTGCTCAGTTCGAATCTCACAGTTGACAGTTGCCAATTTAAATTTACCCCTGTGGTTTCCCCTCCACTAATATCTTTGGGGGCTATGATTTGACGGCTGGTAACCGCACTTCATACGCAAAAATATATCACTTACCGAGTTTTGCGTAAGCAGGGTGCCACACCCATAATGGGTAAAAGGCGTGATGATATATGTATTTTATTTATTTTATATGCTTGCTTATATTTCAACGCTATGTGTACAAGTAAATTAATTTCTGTTTTGGTGAAGTTTGCAGCTCTTTCTTTATCTGATTAGTTTTCCATTTCACTAGAAACTAAACATATGCACATTATTATGTATTTATACGCTTCCCTTGCATTTGAAATGTAAAAATATATTATAATACTAACATTCTTTTGAAAATACAAATAATAATATATAAACATATGTCAAACTCAGCAATGACATTAGCCAACAATCAATTTTGCGACGATGCCATATTTATCTTGTAGTATATCTAACCGTAGATTTAGTAACTATGAATGCACATGAAGAAAACCGACAAATCATTAAACTCCGATTAACTTTAATCGAAGTTTAGAAAATCTAGGTTTAAATGAGAAGTGAAGAAATCGGGCATTAATAATACGAAACAACTATTTTTGGTTGATTTCTCAAAAAATAAATACGAACAAGAAATGATATCTTTTATTAATGAATATGTTTCCAAAAATTAAATATTATATTTATTTTGAAAATGAACTTTATGAAAAATTTAGCTTAGTATTGCAAAAATATTTTAAAGACTCTAAAATAAATTTAATTAAATGAATACAATACCTGATAGACGTAACAGAAGAAGATGAAATCACTCGAATTATTACAAATTATCATGAGAGTAAACCTAATCATCGCGGCTTTGACGATACAGAAATACGAATTAAACAAAATTTCTATTGGCCTAAATTAAGGAAATCAGTTCAGACGTTCATTAATAATTGTGAAATTTGTCAAATTACAAAATATGACAGGAAACCATTGAAATTGATATTAAATATTACCCCAACAGCAACAGAGCCATTTCAAATTTTACACGTCGACAGTATAACCTTAGAACATGCAAAATTTTTAACAATCATAAATTCATTTTCAAAATATTCTCAGGCATATAAACTAAATTCAGGACAAGGAATTGAAGTCGCTAATAATCTAATCAAGTTTTTCACCCATCACGGTATTCCCGGCCAAATTATTTCTGACAACGGACTTGAATTTAAAAATTCAGTTGTGAAAGAACTGTTAGAACTTCACAAAATCCATGTACATTTCATCAGCTCTCAACACCCAGAGTCCAACGGAATAATTTAAAGATTCCACTCTACTCTCATAGAGCACATACGGTTATTTAATAATAAAAAAGAATATAAAAATGAACCTGTAGAAATAAAAATTAACTATACATTATTAGCTTATAATAATACAACTCATTCAACGACAAATTGAAGCCATCAGAAATTACATCTGACCATTTGGACACAAAATCTCCATTTAATATCGATTTGGAAACACAAATCCTTAATAATTATATTGAGACTCATTAAAATAAAACCAAATTACTATATGAAACAATTAATGATAAAATAAAACAAAATAAGGAGAAAGTAATTAGTAAAAGTAATGAAAATAGAGAAGACCTACCTAGTATTCCTAATAAAATATTTGTCAAAAATCGGCAGAAACAACGGAAAACAAAAAATAAATATAAAAAAGAGAAATTGACACAAATTCACAAAAAACTTTAAAAAAAAGGGAAAATTAAGCCCACTCATGGCAATACCGCAGAAAAAATTAACCTCCCAAATATAAAACGCCCCAAGAAAAATACTTATAATTTTACATCACTTCCAGGTTGCTCGCATGGGGACAAGCAACAATAATATTTTTATAAATATATTAGTCAGTGATATTTATTTTCTGTAATGTTCTTCTCTTTCTTGCATGTATTGCTTTTATTGTTTTGTCAATTATTTATAATTTTAATATTGTGTATAATTATTGTTTTAACCTGCTCTGTTATTGGGCTATTGGCCTGTTGAGCAGTGTATTGGAATAAATAAATAATAACAGACATGATAGAAAACCTTGGCATCCTTCCCATCAATTATTGTCTTATTGGTAATTCTTCAGGATCTACTTCAGTTTGTATTTCACTGTTTGCGTCGCAATTAGTTTCTTCGCTAAAATCCGTAATATTATATGGAGTATTATTTATATAGAGAATATTCTGGTAAGTTTAACTTTATACCCTTCCTTTTTTGCTTTAAGCATGTACGGTTTGAGTATTTTTCTTTCTTGCAAAACCTTGGATCTTCGATCCTTTTAAATACATTGCGTTACGTAAGATTTGTTTCTTGGTTCTTTTGGAAGTATTAAAATTGGTCTTATTTTGTTTGGGAAAAATTTTCCTAGTCTTCTTATGTTATCAAAGTGATATGCCGAGATATAATTTAGTCTTAATTTATTTTTAAGTAACTGTATTATGACTTCTTCGAGATTTTCTTTTTCATTTTCTGCCATTCCAAATCACAGAAAATTTCTGTCGCGCATCCTTCATTCCAGAGTATCGATATGATCTTCTTTTTCTTTAAGGTTTTTTAGTATTTCTTTATATCGAGGTTCGGATATTTTATAGTTTTTGTTAATACGAGCCCTAACAACATAATGTTCGGACACTTGATTTTTGCTAAACATATTTTTCTGACTTGTCACATAATGTTCATATTTAAAATGAACGAAGATGAACCAACACTAAATATAAAACTATAGTGTTTATTCATATTTAGCAACAGAAAATGGCGTATCAAAAGAGTAAATTATTGGGTTCAAACTCAACTTCCTCAAAAAAGATTTGTCCACTATATGTTTATTAAAATATGTTGTAACAGCATATTTTAAGTATAATTTAGTTTATTGTTATATATTTTTATTATTCTGTCACTTAAAAAATAGTTTTAAAGATTTACGTTTTCGGCAATTTTTTATGTTTTGTATGTTGTCACCTAATATTTATATACAAAATGGGTAAAGAATACCTAGAAAACAATGGCGTAGCATAGAGGAAAGATTTTGGATTCTAAAATCCTATTTTTTTTGTCGAACCTCAAAAATTGTCGAAAACGAAAAATTTTGAAGCTATTTTTTTTTTTTAGAGACAAAAATTAAAATATATGTTTATAAACTAAATTATGCTTAAAATAAGCTGCTACAACAGATTTTATTGATCATTAAGCGCAAACAATTTTTTTTTTTTTAAATTTGAGTTTAAACCGAAAAAAATATCCCTTATAATACGCCACTGTCTGTTGCTAAATATAATTGACCCCTATAGTTTAACATTTAGTATTGGCTTATCTTTATTCATTTTAAATGTAAATGTTATATGATAAATAAGAAAAATGTAATAAGTAAAAATCAAGCGTCCGAACATTTTGTTGTTAGGGCTCGTAGAATCCAAAGAGTTCTGCAATTTTTCTGTTTTTATTTATAGGAGCTGATAGTTCTTTTATTTCCGCAATAGAGGCTATATTATTAGTATTAAATTTAAAGTTTTACTAGAGTTGGGAACACTGTTAATTAACACGACTCGTCGATGTGACACCGTGTTTGTTAATTAAATTAGTAATTTATGATAGTTAAAATGACTGACCTTGTACGGGATGGTAGATTTAAATGTGTTTTTGCACAATTATTTGAACTGGCTACTTAACAAACTACATCCACTGAGAAAGCTACACTTCCGCTTTAAGTAAAGCATACTTTTATTATTTTGTTTAAACTAATTGACTAGATAAGACTTTTGTTACGTGTCAATTTCGTCCTGCGTCACTGTTGTCATTTCGTTACTTTCGTGCTTTCGTGTTCGTCGTTTATTCGTGCCGTAGTCATTCATTTATCTGTGCTATCACTGCAATCCAGTTAATATTTATAGATATGTTATACAGGGTGAGTCATCGAAATGCCCGTCTTCGATATCTTCCTTGTCGTTAGAAATACGGCATAAATTTATTAACAAAATTTATTCGACTAATAAAGGAGCATAACGTAAAATTATTTTCACATATACAGGGTGTTACGTAACGGCTTGGCGAAAACTGTTTGTCTTTTTTTAAATGTAACATCCTATATATTTCTGTATATTTTGAATTGTATATTATTCACCAATACGGACATATGAATTTTGTTTTAGTTTTCCGCGGCGTTGTCAAGTTTTTCCGTTTTTTCTCTAAAAAAGGCCGAATACACGCATTGCTTTATGAAGGCGTACTGAAGTTATTTTAACAGTAAAATTTAAGAATTTTTTTTCTGCACAACTGTAACTATACTCTATATTTTGACATAATTTTTTTTAAATGTAATTATACAGGGTGGTCAATAAAACGAATCAAACTTACTCCTCTTCAAATGATTATAACTCGCCATTTTCAAATGGAACACCCTATTTTTTATTATTCTGTTGTGTGCCATTTTGTATTACCTTCATTTATTATTAAGGGTATCCTATGTCTAAAACAAATAATTTCGGAGTTGTTTGCCATTTTTCACTAAATTTATTTATTGAATTAAAAATTAAATCTAGTATACCATGGAAATTATTTTGTTATAATTAAAAAATATTTCCAATGTAATTGCCATTCTTACGCAAACATATTTGCAGACAGTTTTTAAATGAGTGGTTTACTATTCGCAGTATATTTGCGTTGACAGTTTCAAAACAGTTACGAATTCGCTCCATCATATCTTCTCGTGTAGTTGGTGCTGGCTGATAAACCGATAAACAAGAAATAATGTAAGTTTGTAAGATCCGAAAATTTTGCGGGCCAATTACTTGAACCACAACCAATTCAGACGTTTTGTGTTTGACAGTTTGTCAGTTAACAGTTGACAGTATCTATTTCACGTTTTGTAACGGTTCGGTGAGCAACTCACCTTCCAGTTTTTAAAGATTAGGAAGGCCACAATCTTTAAAAACGATTACTCGGAAACGTCAGTCTAATCACTGATTTATTTTCGGTAAGGAAAACCTTAACCAAAAATCTTCCTAAAGACTAGGAGGGCCACAGTCTTTAGTAGCGATCAGTACAACGAGTCGGACTGATCTGATTATAATCGCTTCGCGGCGCGCCTTTTATACCCAATGCAAGGCCCACTTAATCACGTCAAACAAATGACAACAATTAATTGTTTTCTTTATTTAATACTGACTTTTAAATTGCACAAATATTACTAAGCCTCGCAACAGTTTTACATATAACATAATTTAATATATTAAAAATATATAAATCCTTAAATAATAATATTTTAAATTCAAAAGAACAATATTCATGATTGCACAAATTGCCGCTAGATGGCAACAGCAGTAACTGTCATCGGAACTGACATTAACAAGAATGAGTAACCTAGAACGGAATGTCACAGACTAAAAATACAGAAGTTGTAGTGTATGGAAAAAATGCATTCAGAGTTTTCTAATGACCACACAGTACAGGTAAATGTATTTGAATACATATTTCCTAATTCACATGACAGTTACTTTCAGATGCAAGTTGCGTGGTTGCTAAACATTTTGGTGAAATATAAAAAAAATGTGACAGGAGGGACCGGATCGTCACAACACTTATATGATAATATACTTTACTTTTGTACTTGTAACTTTAAGGCTGCATCTCCATACACATTGATCACGTATACGTGATGACGTGTAACCAATGAAATCAAAGAATTGATACAACCGATACGTACGAAAGTTAAGTTGATTGTAACTATTTACGAATACGGATTAGTTAACAGTTGACACATGCGTACAGAAATAAAATTAATTTTGTGTTTGCGGCAACAAGAAGCAGTATTTAATTTGGTTTTGATCATGTAGACTGCATTTGCAATTTATTCATACGTGGTTATTTTGATTCGATAATTAATTATAATTACGAAAACATAATGGAACATACTTGTTACAAGAAAAACTGTAGGAGTGAATATAAGTTATGACATTTGTAATGATGTAAAATCCTTCTCTGCTCTGTGAAAATATTTCGATCCCAACATTTAGGTTTAACACGATTTTCGATCAATTTAAGACTATTTCAATACAAACGCTAGCATACAGACTATTTTAAATTTTTCTCTAAGACATTTTTGTTAAGATAGAGTATATCTGTATGTGTATGACGGGTGCAATAAAACTTATCGAATTATCTCGATGTAGTGTCGCGTTCTGCCAGTTTTGTATTTCATTTACGAAACTTTATTTAACCAATATTCTACAATTAAATTGAAACATTTATTGCTTGCTATTTCTAATTATTATTCTCAATATCAATAGATTGTGCATTGGTTAAAATTCTTTCTTTTAACTTGGGAATATGGATCAGTAATAGAACTGCATCAGATGAAGCAGATGAGTAGGCTATGAAAGTACAGTAAGCCGACGGCGACGGCGCTCGCGAAGTAATGAAAGTAATGGGATAACATGTGGGTTACACGACAATACCATTAGCGGGGTTTATATTTACAATCATGAAAAATACTGCAAGCGCAGTGCTGTTGATTTTTAACACTTATTGTGACTTGAATAGGATACTTTTATGTAATAGTGTTAATTAATTAAATGTTATTAAATGCAACTTTTGAAAATCTAGCATATTAACCAACACAGTTTTACTGTTATATGTAGTTGACGATTTAACTAGCCTTTTCGGATTCCTTTCGTTCTTTTCTAGCGCATTCATAAGTTTTCGTCGATTTTCAAAGAAATTTCTCCTGGATTTTTGTCAATAGAATTTTTTATTTAGGACCGTTGTTAAAATGACCCTTTTAACGATTGCTTAGTAAGTTAAAAGTGTCATTTTTTGACACTACAGATTAAAGTAACATAGTAATGTGTAAAAAGTGGATTGTTTTTTATTTTTACCCCTTTGTTAAAGATTTGTATCAATAAATCAATAAATATAACTCTATCTGTCAGAAGTCTTAGTTGCAGTTGAATAAAAACAGAAGAAAAAGAAATTCGGCTGCCTTCTATTTTGTACATCCTATTGATTATTTTTTGACGTTTATTTAAACCAATCAAATGCTTTATTGTATGTCACGTGTCTGCGTTTTAACCAATCCTGTCATTATTATACTGAGAATAATGCTCTTGTGAATATTCCTAGCAATTTTCTCTGTAGCTTTTTTGTTTTTGTTGACAGATGTCAGATGTCAGATAGGTATCATCAACACAAGTAAAAATGAGCAAAAAAGATGGATTTAGTGACGTGCCTGATGATGAAATCAAAAAATAATCTAATTAAATATAACTCGAGAGTTCGATAAATTAGAAAATAATTCTCCAGTATCTTTCTCAAACTTGTCGCCATTTGGCAATAGCCACTCAAGCCCTACGGGCTTTCGTGGCTATTGCCTGGCAACAAGTTTTCGAAAGATCTGTCAAATTATTTTCAATTTATTCTCACCCTCTTGTTATATTATTACTGAAAATATAAAACTACTGACCGACATTTTAGAAGAAAACGTCAAATATAACTTTACAATAAAATTAGTAAGTAAGTAAGTAAAGTAATTCGCAGATAAAAATTCAGCTTAAAACTGTCGAAACTTATAATAAAATCATCAAGATACTGAAAAAGATTAAAACGAAGTTCTACATCTACTCTTATCAGTCTAAACTATATCAAAAATTTAAAATTATAATTCGAAATCTGCATTACACCTAAATGAGCTAAAACAAAAAATTGACTCCTATGGCCATAACGTTATGAATATCTCCAACATAAGACATAAAAAGCCACTACCTACCAATGTTTTTCGTTGAAATTCAGCCTAAAGAAAGTAACAAAGAAATATACAGAATAGAGTTCTTGATGAGAACTGAAATGAAGATTGAACCACCCTGACTGATAAAAGAGATACCGCAAAGCACAACATGCCAAGTTTATGGTCATACCGCCCGAGCAACCTGCGCCAGCGTTTTGCTGCCGAGCCCGCCATAGCTACTCACAATATTAAATTTTAAAATCATACCACATAACTTCCCTAAAAATTTAAATATCAAAACGGTGCAAAATATAAAAAAAAATTCAAATAAAAATTGTCGCCAATACTATGCTACAATTTTTTTACATATAACAAAATTTACTGAACTGTATTATTTACTGAGATAGAGATAAAAAAACACACACACACACACATGCACACACCATACCATAAAACAAGTTTACTCATTACTCAGCAACACTTAAGCCTTTGAAAGTATTGCAGAACAAAATACTTCGACTTATCGCATGCCAAGATCGCTATACTCGCATCACAGATTTACATGAACAAACAAATAATCCACTTATGCAAGACTACATTAAAAAGATCGCATCCAAATTCTACACAAAAACGTTGCTTGATGACAGTGAAATAATTAGCAATTTGACTCAGATCCATTATGATGACGTTTCGGCACGACATACTCACAAATTGACTTATCAGACACTACCAATTTTTAATTAAAGCTTTCAATAATAGCCCACATTAAATAACAAAATCTAATTTATAATTTAAATTTATTTGTTTATTATTATTGTTTATAGTAGCTGTAAGACAATTCCTAGATGTAATTCCTAGTTTGTAAGTTTTAAATAATATTAATTTATTTAAGGTGAACCATCCGGGCCAATACGGGCTGAAGATAGCTCAAGATGAACATGACTTTTTTGAAACAATATTATATTATTATAATAAATGAAACATATAATGTTTTATACCTACGTTTGTAGATAAAAGTCCAAAGTTTTGTAATAAATTTTAAAAAGCAAATTTTGTTTACATATTATACATGAACATAATTTTCAAAGTAGTCAAATATATGCCACACATTCCCATGAACGACTACAGTAATGCAAATAATGTGTATATTTGTAAATATAATCGTCTATAACATACTAAAATTAATTTACATTTGAATTTACAGTTTTTGAGAAACAAATAAAAATATACCAAAAAACACACTTTTTGGTATATTTTTATTTGTTTCTCAAAAACTGTAAATTCAAATGTAAATTAATTTTAGTAATTTATAGACGATTATATTTATAAATATACGAATTATTTTCATTACTGTCGTCGTTCATGGGAATTAGAAATTCAGTATCAAAATTCTGAATTTTTGACCAACTAGACTTCAACGAATATTTTTTTATAGTTTCATGTTTTAGCTACTCTTTTCATTCACATATATAAATACTAGAATGTTCCAAGACTTCACAGTAATAATTGTTTTGTTTTTCGATACGAATAATTGTAAGAAATTATTTATTCAAATTTGAATTTGTAAAACACAATTCATGGGAGTGAAGTTAGCCCAACGGATATATTCGTTTTTAGCCAGTGAAATGTACTTATAACGTCATCGTAATGTACAGTCACTGTAAAAAATCCATGAAATTTTGACAGATGGAGATATAATAGGCGAATTTTATTCACAACGGTATGCTTCGTGTAAGCTTGTGTATGTTGCAAACTACATTTTATTCAAGATACCGTGACGTTGCGGTATGTTGCGGTATGAGTCGCCATACTGACCGCATCTTACGCAGGTCTGGCACAGTGTAACTGGAGCGGTTACTATCTCTCTCTCTTTTCTTTTTAAACAGCTGTCATTTGACAACTAACAAACGCGCTACAACAACGAGTTCATAAATGTAGAACGTTAAAATTTTAACTAATAAGAAATAATTACAAGTTTAAGCTACAAAAAATAGATAATACACTCGCCACTAAATATTAAAATTATAACAAAATTTGAGGTTAACTTGTTTCATGTGACAAATCGACAGAGCATACCAGACAAATTTTATTCTTTCACTTACCGTTACGTCATGATGGTGACGTATAACTTATCACAACCATATCGGAGCTTACCGACCGCAACTTACCGATCGGTGAATAAAATTTGCCTAATGTATCAGGTTGTTGGGCCATAAAGAACATGAAAATCAATGAAGAATACAAAATTTGCTGCTTGAAATTTGTGTAACTATTTAGTTTTTTTGTTATCTTTATTGTTTTTAGAACTTATTTGATTCCCGATTCCAGCGTATCTGTTTAACCTATAATTTTATTTTAGCAAACATAATTCACATTTACCAGGATATTTTAGCGTACGATGTTACTTCTTAAATGATAATAAACAATTTAATAACAGAGATATATTCTGGCATAGTCATTTATTCTCATTAAGGTTACAATTACTTTTACATGAAAATATAAACGAATATTATGTTAAAATCTAGAATCAACGTTTATAATATTGATATTTCGTTCAGAATATTTGTAAGAATAATGCACCAATGATTGGAATTGCACAATTTGTCAAAGAAACATCCTAGATAAACAATTGTTGCTGTTTTATGTTTAGGTATGTAATACAGTTTAAAGCTACTAATAAATTACATTTAATATGTACAAACATATTATATATGTTCCTGTAAGTCCTCAGTGAAATATAGGACCTCTACAAAGTGCCTCCATCTGACTCTGTTCCTGGCTAGATGTTTTACTTCCGCCCATGTTTTGTAAACATCTTCATAATGTTCTCCGTTTTGGGTTCTCTAGCATAGTTCATGGTTTGTATATTGTTTGGCCAAAATATGCTCAATATATTTCTCAGACAGTAGTTAACAAACTCTTGTTTACAAATTCTCTCAAAATCCAACTTACTTCGCCTCCTGGAACATAAGAGATCTCTGCCGGCATCGAGGCGACAAAATTCATGAAATCATCACCATGTCGCACTCGGACATCGAGATTGTGTTTATGCAAGGTTGCTTCCGAAAAGTTTACACCAAATGCATTTTTGCACTGCTAGTTGTGCGTTGTGGTCGTACACTTAACCACCGCTCTCTCCATTCCACGATGAAGCCGCTTTGCACCAGTTGATTTATCATTCACCCATATTTATGATACAACAAACATGAAGCATCTTTAAAGAAATGCGATGTTTCATGAATAGCAAGTACTTACTAATTTCGGTAGCTAGTATCAAATAGATTTACTTACCTTTGTATTTAATTATGTTTAAATTTTTTATTTTTATTTTCCATTGTGCACATTTTTTATATAAATATACATTTTTTTGTGATTACATGTTCGAATTTATGGTATTTTTGAACGCGCGCCAATGCCCCTACTAAGTGTATCTACAGACATTTCGTGATTGGTAATGTTATACATTCTTGTCAGGAACCTAAGAAGCCCTACAAACACGATAACAATTTCAAAAATCCGTTCAGAAACGCGTATGTTTGACCTTAAATTTTAATATTGGAAATTGTGAGCAAAAATTAAAAAGGGTAAAACATATATTTTCGTTTATATCTAGTAATCTATGCATTATTGAGTAAAAGAAAGACATCGTTAAAATTGTTCCTAATAGCGGGATTTATAATGTAATAAATAATGCGGTCAAAGTGAAGTAAGTAACGCAAAAGATTAATATACGGGATTGTATATAATACAGCTTTATAACAAAGCGTAAAGTAGAGACACAGAAGCAAAGCAACTTCCAACTTTTCTACCTCTGGCCAATCAGAACGCACTATTTCGAACTACATTATAGGAAGCTACATTAACGATATGATTGTGTTCTCGTAATTGATTTCGAAGCACGATTTGTATTCTTTTAATTTTTTCTGATTTTTAGTTTGTACTATTGCCAATTTAATTTATCTATTTGTTTAGCATTTTAGTTTCCAAACTTTCGCAAAGGTGCTGAAAATATTTCATTTCTATCTGATCGGTTTATTATCTTTGCATGCATTAAATGTTGAACAGTTTGCCGCCAAAGTTGTTAATTACCGTCTTTGTGAATACCTGCAAATTGATAAATTCCAAAGAGTTGAAATTGACTATTCTGAGTCTTCATTTGTAAATATAGTTGGAGGAAGAGATCTATAAAACTCATTATAATTGCTCGATATAAAGTTTTATGGAATTTCCGTTAAGGGTTGCTGGACCCAGATAGATTTTTCTGTCCTGGACCGTACCCGAAATTTTCGTTCAAGATGTTTCCTAATTTTGCTCTTTTAAATCTTTGTGAATATGTAATAAACGGTATTTGCGTTTATTAAGATTAAATATTGCAAACGGTATTAAGAGATTTCAAACTAAATAAATGGTTCATTGTTAGTTGTTCGAGAAAAATTCCACTTCATTAGTATTTCAGTTCAGTTCCCGCCTAATCAGCGGATGTCAATATGTTGTAGGAAATATTTAACCAGAGTCTTATGCGAGAGTAGTGCCCAGTAATAAATTGTGCACCTTGGGCAGTGAGCACCACTTGCATTTTGGCTTTTCTTATGAAATGTTCAAAGAATTACTACACAGTTTAAGGACTCCTCTCTCGATTGTATGCATAGTTTTTGTGAAGTTTATTTTGTGAGTTCATGTAAGTAGATTTGAGTTTTATGTATGAGTATTGTAAATAGCAAATGTTATATCAGTTTCGATCTTTGAAAGTTATTGTAATTGTTAGTGAGTAAGCGATACTTTGGATTATATAGCGTCGAATTATTCAGCTCGTAAAAGTATTCGATTTATATAATTTCTTTTGCTTGTTCGTTATTAAATAATATATAATTTTGTTATTGTTCAATACGTGTTTGATTCCCGCCTGCGCGCATATTTCCCGCCATTTGATCAGAAGTCTTTTTTTAAATACTCTTCGGAATCGAGTTAAAATATTCCGTGGTGGCCAGCGACTACGCTACCCTTGGTTATTCATTTCATCAAGTAAAACCCTTCCGTATGTCAGTTACCTCTTGGTACCAAGTGCGAGGTACCTGTTACAAATATAATAATGCGATTTCACTGTACTTATTTTAACATCAATTTGTAAATCTAAAAGAGATTAAAATTATAAGATATGTACTTTTAGATCTGCATTCAAATAATAATGCATTTTTAATATGCTCTTTCTAACATCAATTTGTCAAATCAAAAGGGTTTAAAATATTCTAGAGATTACAATAAATGCAAACCTAACTTTTACATACAAACAGTTATTGGCAATTTTCTTTGGAGGTACATGCAAAACATCCATTTTATTATAATATGTTTTTTTTTTCATTTCTCGTCTTAACCCTAATGTGACCTGTGACCTAATTACAACACATCTTAATAACTTAAAAATAATAAATAGTTTCTGAGCACATATAAAGTTCAAGTATAACACCTATAAATCTTTCAAAATTAGTGTGCCACAAAATTACTTAAACGTTTAATAAACCTGGATAACTGGCCCGAAGGAACTTTTATGAACAAATTTTACTGTGTATTTATTATTATTTTAAAAAACTAGAAAGAAATCAAAGTGGAAAAAAATAATACGGCTAAAACTACAGAAATAGTAATTCTGGAACGCCAATAATGTTGAAATGCGAACCGAGAGAAACAGGCAATACGTGAGATTCCTTGCGTTGTCGTGAAAGTCGATAAGAAAATTTACCTACAATAATTTTGAAATAAAATGTTTAATATAAAAATTAAATAATACATTAATAAAAATTAGTTTCACTAAATATTATGTATGTGCATTTTAAGGAATTTTCAAATAATTAAACAATACATTTTGAAATATTATTTATCACTTTTGGATAAGAATGTGCAACATGTTTTCACATAGTAACCACTCAACAAACACATAGCAACCGCTCAACAAACCCATAACAACCGCTCTCAGAAAAAAAATTCTTGTTACAACCAAAATATGTTTGATTTAACATATTTTTCTGTTTCCATAGAAACAAACAGGTAGTCTTGTTGAATGAAACAATACATTTTTGTTGAGAATTTTGCTCAGTATAACCTTGTTTGTTTATTTCAACTATTTTAATTTATTTTAGCAAAAAATATTTTCCCTTTTAAACAATTTTGACATTTCGGTACAATTTTTCACCGGTTTCAGGAGATTTAACCTATGCTTACATGCACAAAAGTAGGCAGGGTAAGTATGTCATAACTCTATGCTATAGGGTAATATTACCTTACTGACCTGTCGAAACAGTCATGAAAATTAAAATAAAACAATGATATTATAACGCTATTTATTAATACACACGGAATTAAGCTGTTCAGAGCTTCACCTGCTGCGTTCCACATATTTTCAGGCAATGATCATCGCCAAAATCCACTTTTTATCTAGCCATGAAGAAACACATTTGACGTTTAAGTAAAAAAATTATTTATAAATATGATACAAAAGAAGTGTAACCATGGTTTTAAATAAAAACAAACTTACTTGATCACCTTCTAAAATTATGACAGACGTTTTTCATAAAAGAATTTCAAAAAATAATACACATGACATTAACGTCTTCATATTCTGAAACCGGTAAACTATTGAACAAACCACGGATGTTATGAGTCATAACATCGCTAGCAATGTTAATAGCTATAACAAGGCTGTTAAAAATTAACTAGTAATTTACAGCATACACGAGTATATTATAAAGACAATGACTTACCCAGTTGTATTATATATTAACATAATAAATACCATTACTTCTTAAATTACACGTGTTACATGTTGTATCGACAAAGATATTAATTAATAAACTACCACAAACTTTAGTTAATAACATCTCATATGTGCAGTAACGTTCTGAAAATGTAATGGTATTGTATTTTTGATAAATAAATAAAACATTATTCTTCGAATTAAACACATTTTTCCAATTTCTGGAGAAAAATCTAAATAATCTAATATAAGTGTAGATTTTTATTATATTTTACCCCCAAATGTTCAACCCACGGAACAATAAAATAATCAGTAGTTACATCCTACGTGCATGGCAAATACCTGAATATTTTTATGAGTGCATGAACGTGCACGAGAGAAAATATTGTGATTGTATTTGCCATGCACAAAGGATATATTAGACGAATATTTCTCGAGAATGATTTCAGTCATTATTTTAAATTATTGAACATATATTTGTTTTAATCTGTCAGATAAACGTCAGACTTTGATAAATGTCATTTGTCAAATTACGTTAAAAATGAGTCATCAGCGTTTTGAAAGTAATTCTTTTGAAGAAATTGATTGAAAATTTGAAGATATTGCCTCTTTTGCCTTTTTAAAACACAGAAATTAAACTATTCCTTGTTGTGTTTACAATTATTATAAATATTCGGATATCGCTCTTGTGCTGTGCAAATGCTCGATATGAAAAATATTCACTGTATTCGATTATCATTAGTCGAAATTCAGAAAATACTGCAACGTGATTAGTTGATATTTTTCGAGGGAAATATTCAGTAGTTACCTACTAAAATTATTTTATAAAAAAAATGCTGCAAATAATTTGCTATTTGAAGCATTTTTCTATAAAATAATTTTAGAGCACTGTACAGCGCCAAAACACTTTTCTTAAAACATTGCTCTTAAAACACCCAAAAACAGAGCTCGTGGTACCAGCCATAGTTTACCCATGTGATGCGGAATCATTAGCATCTGGAATATATCCTAAATTTTCAGTTTTACTGAAACGAAATGTTTTAAATCAGCTAAATTTCCCAACCCGTCCCATTTCATTTCTGCTGAATATTCAGCTACATTAATGATTAAATTTACAAACAATTGAATTACACTGATGACATATATCTTTTTTTTTTGAGCTTATAAACAATAAATAATAAAGACGCATTGGGAGTGCATCTAAAACAACGCTTGAATATATTCAATTTGAGGTTTATCAGGCTGACTTGTCACTGAACTACGTCACCGCCTAGCGGAATGGAGGGGGAAAGATGCGCGTGAGCATATCTTATTAAGTTATAGTATCATGATTCTTTAGCATTTAAATTATGTATTTACTTTTATTTGACATTATAATTCAAAAGTTTCCGTATTGATAATTTTCATTATTAATCCAGTAAAATAATAATCAGTTAATAACCATTATTAAGTAAGTGGTAGTGAAAACCAAGTTCCCAATAAAAACTGTCAGTTATGAATTGCATGATCATAGTGAAATTAATACGGATCGCAACAAATCATTCTGAATTTTTTTCGTTATGCTTTTGACTTACTAAACTTGCCGTATACCATTCACAACTGGGAATACATACCATTTACATAGGGAAGGATTGAAAACAAATTATATTCGCAAATCTATTAAGCATAATAAGGATTTCAAAATTTCCAAGTGATGGATTTAATGAACGTATAAATCCAGTCATGTCTTTTATTATTGTTATAAATCAGGAAAATGTAATATTTTACAGAAATAAAATATTACAGTATCCACGTATTTTTAAATTTAGATCCGTCTACATAAACATTCGGTTTTCAAACACTTATTTTTCGTTCTTAGTCTACAAATAATTACTTATATGATTAATATAAGATATTACAATAAATAATAACATTTCACTATGTTTCTACATAAAAATTAAATAGAGCAAACTGTAAATAATCAGGAGCTAGCTTTTTACTCGATTATCTTTAATTGAGGGGGTTAACAAGTCGACGGACCCTGAAAAGTTGTATATATCAGTACATATTCAATTTTTTCATGGTAAATTCTATCCAATGAGTATAAGCAGACACCTTAACATAAACATCTGGGAAGAGAGCGCAGTATGTTGACCATGAAACGATTCTTGCCAGCTTGTTTTTATAAACCAAAGGTCCACCAGAGTCACCGTTACAGAATCCGACTTGCGGTCTATCGAAAGTACATATATACCTCTTATTGAGTTTCCTATGCCCATCGCCGATCTTTCTGTATATAGTTCGACATTTCCTTAACGGCATTGTTGTAACATTTGCATATTGTAATTGGTCGCTGTTTGGTTCGTAAGTGTAGTAGAAAAAGGAGAAATGCCGACGTCCCCATCCACAAACTGTAGCAGATTCACCATCGGGAACTTCTGAGTTGAATAAAGGAATTTTTTGAATAAACTTTGAGAACGTTAATCCTTTTTTCAACTTTATAAGACTAATATCATTTGTGCTTTGTAGTTCGCTGTGATTGGAGTGAATTGATATTTTTTTGACATCGTAACGTTCTGTTGATGTGTATACTGAATTTGTACCCGCTATTACATAGAAGTTTTTGGGAGACATTCTGAAAAGTATATATAAATACAAATTAGTTCGTTTAATTATATACAGATTATTTGTATACCATCACGGTATTACATCCCAGTAAGTAAGAGAGCAATAACCCATAAATAAATTTGAACAATACGAAAATAATAAGTTTACATTAAGTTACAAAGCCCAGGCTCAGTAAGGCCTGTCGGGCTTAAACATATTTATATATTGATATTCACTTAATAATTATTTAAATTTTTCTCTTTCCCTATAACTTAATTTTGTTGAGAATAAGGTCTACATTATTAATATTTTATTTCTTTTTCACGTTTAGAAAAAATAAATGTATCTCTCCGAGGTATTTGTCTGTATTATTATGATTATATTAAGTTTTTATAAGAGTTTTGCTTATTAGTCATAATTGTAAGGGTAATATTAAAATCTTAAACTAAAATAAATAAAATAGTAATTAACGTATCAATGGCGTTATAAGGACAATAATGCGTGAGGTCAACAGTGTGCTGCCGAGGGCCTTTGGCCCGAGGTGTCTATGTTGACCGGAGGCATAATTGTCCATTTAACGCCCGTGGTGCGCTCAACGTTTAATGTCCGGCCGATATTCTATTTTACAAAAGATTTTTATCGATCTCTGTCCTATCGTTGTGTTTTGTGATAGAGGTTAATCTATTTGCTTGCAAACACTGTAACTAGGTAACGGCGACATTATTATTTGTTTACAATATCGATTTGTTTATTTCAATTTTGCTGTCTGTCAACAGAAATCAGAGTTTGTGTATTCTGTGCCCAATGGTAAACGTCAAATTTATAACGCGAAGGAGTTGGGCAGTTATGATAATAATAATGTAATTGTCGGACTTTAAATATATTTTCAGGCCATTTGCCCAATTTGAGTGTGCTTTTTCAGATCTTGGTAAGTGATATATTACCGCGTAAAAGGGGCTACCAGCCCCTGCCGTCAAGTCACTTGTACCATAGATGTTAGTGGAATGTGAACCCTAGGGCTGAAGTTAAAATGGTAAATCAAGTAAAATCATTTCATTTTATGCTGTCTCCTCTTTAATTCCAGAAAGAGGCAGTAATTTTTATATTTATGTAGATAGTATTCAAATCAAACCCGATAATTTTACTTGAGTTTGAGTTAAATTATAATCGTATTAATCATATTTACATAATTTAAAATTATTTTTCATTCATTCATTCGTAATAATAATTCAATATATACATGTATGCTGGCTCAATATTCCTATCTCCTCAACAACATAATTTCTAATCATTATCTTTTATCTATTTGCCCACTTCTAAGATATTCTGTTTTTAACTGTTGCACATATATGTATGTGAGGAAGGTATTATAACGGGTCAAAATTTTCAATAGGTACTGAGTTTTTAACAGATAAATACGTATTCCTAGAACTCGCATGTGTGTGTGTGTTTATGTGTACAATGACATTATCACATTCGTATTTCATATCTAGAACTTGGATGTTTATGATATAAAATGATTAAATTTTAGTAATAATCTCTAGACTGAATGTAATAGTTTACTCGAAGGCATATCAGGTTTTTTGGCAATATCTTAGTAAATAATTAAATTAATGTAAATTTTGTCATATTTAAATTGAATAATATTAGTTCGAATTTTTATTTGAAACTTATTTCTCTATTTAGTGTTATTTGAATTTATTTAGGCATGAACTTATGTGCTGCCAACATCAATTTTTTTTCTAATATTTATAATAACTATGATTATATGTTAACATAGAATCAATTAAGATTATTTTTGATTAAATACATGTTTAACTTATCAATATATTAAATTATTTACCATTTTCACTACACCATAATTGATTATTGATTACTAATTACAATAAACAATGACTGAAACTACCGATAACTTGCAACAGATATAAGATATTAATATAATTAAAATGAAAAACACCAGCGTTAAATATTATATATTCATAGAAATATAAGAAAATAAATTAAATAAATTAAGACTCAAACATTCAAATACGTACAAAGAAAAAAGCATAATTCTACTGATGTGATCTTTAATCTCAATATAAGTTTTTAGATTTTTACCTCTTCTGCATACTGTCACAGTTGAAATTGGCTACAATTTCACTATTTCACGTTTACATGTGACGATATTTCGTCTACAATACTAAAAAATCTAAGGGTAATATTATTTAAAAAATTTATGTACAGAATTTTAGATGTTTCAGTTCCGAGATCCATCAACCGGATGAGGTGGATACATTTCTGTAAATTTTGTTATAATAAAAATGATGAACTATAATTTTTATTTGAAAGTTACAATTTAGGAATATTTGTGAAATCATACTTACGTTCACCTATTTCATAAAAAGAATCTGGTCAGCCTAACCATAGAGTACTCACGTTCTTAAGCAATGTGCCGCAGTTAAAATGAACTTCTGATGTATAATTGATCCGGCACAAAAATGTCTGTCATTGGCGACCAATCGTAACGATACAATGTATGGAAACTGACCAGGTTCTGCATCTTGTCCCCCAACTAATCTACGTACGCGATGATGCGCGTAAACCTGCCCTAAATATTTAATAAGATTATAAAACAGACAAACAATTTACTCTCTAATACCTACAACAAATTCCAAATGCACATATCACAATAATAAAATGAAATGCATTCATTTCGGATTAACTTGAGACAATACATAATTGATATACTAGTATATTAAAAGATTATAAGCAATATGAGTGATTTTTATAGATTATATGCACCATCTATTATATGGCCAGTAGAGATAAAGTATGTAAACAAATTAATCATTCAATTTCTTGGTAATACTCGATAATGATAATAAGGACTACACACAGGCGTGCTGTGCGAAAAACATCTGACCTACGATTAAATGAGGACTGTACCCTTAGTCAAATTTGAAGAAGCAAATTATAAAATAAGTAAATTAACCATTATATTAATGCAAGACCCGCCATTGACGTGACGGCAGAAAAGCTCAGTTGGGGTAGATCATGAACGTAAATAAATTAAAGTAGGGCATGGTTTGAAACCGGTGGATGACAGGAGTGATATAACCTTAAATAATTAAAATAATTTTATTTTATTGCTTTGATTAAACGAGGCTATGATGAGTGTTTTTGTAATCGAATGCTTGTTTATCAGCAATTTAAAATAAAAATAAAAATTAGAGATAAATGTATAAAATAAATTACATTTCACATAAGTGACAGATGACGTATATACCTATGTATTTTTTTTATCTCAACATGTTCATCTTTCTCTTAGCTCTATGATAGCTTACCTAACATCACACATTCTTTCAACTAATTTTTAATAATTTTATTATCGTAAACTATAATCATCCATTTTACAAAATACGTGGATTCTTTTTTTTTTCAAGATTTACATATATAAAAAAAATTAAATTTGGACCCATATCCCATTATAACTAATAATGATACTATTTCCAAAGTAGAATATATTTGTCCAGCAAGTAGAGAACAATCAAAACGCGCGGACTATTGATATGGATTTATAAACATTATATTTATCTCATGCCCGGTATTATAATAGTATATTCTACAACAAATAATGGAATGGCAAAAATTCCATACGAGGAGTACGGTTTGCGAGTGCCATTCCGTTACATGTTGAAGACTATACTTTCTATAACAAGATTTTGGAAATTATATAAAAAATACAAATATAAAATTGTTGAAAACGTCAAACCAAATAAATAAAATTAAAACAAACACACGTAACCATAGTAACTTAATCAAGATACTTCATACATCGAGCTAATATATGACTCTGATTCGTCGAATTTATTCTAAACGTGCCATATGGAATGATAGTTGTTCCAATACAATTTGGAGTTGTGAAATGCGTCGTTTCCAAAATGGTGTTATAGAAAGTAATTTAACTGTCACTTAAATTTGCTTTTAAAGTAAATTTATTTGTGTTTAATAAGAGCACTTCACTTTATTTTACGACTTACCTACCTTGTTGTCAAAAATTTGATTATCATTTGGATAACATGATGTAAATTTAGTATAGAAGTAAATTGTAAATGTAAAAAAATCCTGATAATGAAGTTTTGTGCAATGCGTATAATATTTCCAGAAAACTTGCAATATTTTTACTATAAGATATCCAGATATACCGGACAATATGAATGGGGCCCTTCACTTAAAAATGTCAAATATATCATTTATATTATAAATGAACCAAAAAACATCGTTCTAGATATAATAGAAATTAAAAAATAATATTAATTATGAAGGTATTTGAGTTTTTAAAAATAACAATTCTGGCGTCAAAGTATTACGTTCTTTGTTTATAAGCTTCTCTCTCACCCATCTATTTCATTTAAAATTCTTTGTAATTCCCTTATTATTTAGGTGTCAGATTGTCGGAGTGTCAAATGCTTGGCAAAGATTTTTAAACAAAATAATAAAACCTAACTAAATAACACAAATTATACTTACATGAGAATTCGCGCGATAATGAAACAGCATGGTTAGGGCGACACGAAATTACAAGTTGAATAGGTTAACAAAATTTTTCAATGATAATAAAATATTTTACTAGAATAATTTTACAGTTTATTTATGTTTCTTTTTGGAATAAATGTATATTATGTAGCCCTATTAGATGCTGACTTAACAAATATGAGATGAATCTCTGAGAGAATATCTCACGTAGTAATAAGAAACCTTTATGATAAGAAATAGTATAAATAAGCGTTAGAGCAAGAAATGTTATCCTTTTTGCTGTAGAACTTCAAAGTAGAAACTGCTAAATAAAGCCTGTATATTAAAATCGAAAAATTCGTTTTTTTTATTATATATCGGTCACGATCATATAATTGGCGCAGTCGGATCGGATCACAAATAAAGAAGTCAGTGTGCTGAAAATTCGCCGTAAATCTGTCATCGCTTTATTCAACATTTTCAATTGTTGCTCAGTGTGACCGAACCAAACAATTAATAGTGCGAAGAAACTCAAAGCCTAACAAGCAAGAAGCCTTCGTAAAAGCAAAGCAACACCAATAAGTCTTCGCTAATCAACAATCAACCTAAACAGTGGTTGCACCAGAGGTCTATTCATACGACCCATCGAATCCACCAGGCCAAGCAGCAAGCATCTCGCAGCTCAAGGTATCCGTCAACTGAACGTCATCAGCCCACTCGCAACTGTTGAGTTTTAAATAATTTGCCACTTATTTACGTTACTGATCGAGCCACCATTGCCCCCACTCTAAAAAGTCAGTTTTGCAGTTATTGTTTTGAATAAGCAGATATGTCAAGTTTGTATCTTTTATAAAGTGTAAATATATATCCGTTGAATTGAGTTGTTTTGTCTTATTGGAAGCTAAACACTGCGATTGCTAATAGGTTATGGGCCCAGACCCAAACAGTGCGGAGTAAAATAAAAACATTGAGTAATATCGTGAGTGATCGCGTTACGCGTTTTACCTATTCTCATTTTTTGTCTACGTGCGCGAGACAATGTTCGCGTCAAGTTCCGCGAGAATAGAGCCGTTAAACAAAGACAATTACGACACATGGCGCATGCACATGGAAGCACTTCTTATTAAGAATGATGCGTGGATATTTGTCAACGGCGAAAAAGTAAAACCAGAAATTGATGCGGCGGTCCCGGCGTCGATTGCGGCGGCGCAACAATGGATCATTCAAGATCAAAAAGCCAAATCTGACATCATCTTGTCGATCAGCGCGTCAGAATTAAAACAGATAAAGGGATGTGACACTTCTCGTTCTGTTTGGTTGAAACTGGAGAGTATTTACCAATCAAAAGGTCCCGCTCGCAAAGCCAACCTTTTGAAACAGCTGACACTTCAGCGGATGAGCGAGGGCGAAGACGTTCGTGCGCATCTGAGCAAGTTTTTTGATGCAGTCGATAAACTGGCCGAAATGGAGTATTAACGCTGACTTACTCGCAATTATGCTCTTGTACAGTTTGCCACCGAGCTTCCAAAATTTCCGTTGTGCAATTGAATCGAGAGACGAGCTACCTGCGCCTGAGATGCTGCGAGTCAAAATCGTCGAGGAGGCGGATGCACGAAAGAGTGATACTCAAGGAGCGGCTTCCAATGCACTGATGGCTGGAAAGTTCCATAGATCAAGTCGAAACTCGAACAAAAGTAAAGATTACTCAAATTCATCGGACAAGGACAGCGGTAAGCTGAGATGTTATCGCTGCAAGAAAATAGGTCACAAAGCAGCAGAGTGTAGATCGAATCCAAAGAGGCACAACACCGACAAGCAGATTCAAAGAGCAAACAACGTAGATCAGCACATCTTCTACACGTCTGTTGATTCAAGCAACCCAAGCGATACAAAAGTCACCAACACGGCGTTACAGGTGATTGGTGCCGTCCGACAGGGATGGTGGTGCTTGGACAGCGGGTGTTCTTCGCACATCTGTAAGAATCCGGATGAATTTATAAAAATGAAGAATGTTAACGCTGAGAAGTTGCACCTGGCGAGCAACGCCTCGGCCGAGATCAAAGCCCGGGGCAACGTATTGCTGCGCGTAGAAAACAAAAACATTAACAAGAAGGTAGAGCTGTCGGATGCTTTATTCGTTCCTGATCTACGCACAAATTTACTATCAGTAGGTAAAATTACTGATAAGGGATGCCAAGTCGTGTTTGAACGTGAGTATGCAAGAGTTATAGATCCAAATGGTCGCGAGATTCTGTCTGCTGAACGTGTAGATGGTCTATATTTCGTTCAAACGAAGAAGTACAATGAATGCATGGCATTGTCTGAGTCACAGGTTTCTTCTTTAACGGATGAGGCCAAATTACGACTATGGCACAGGCGTTTTGGTCACCTGAATGTCAAAGACCTGACAGAAGCGACTCAGAAGGGGACAATCATCGGAATCGACCAGCTATCGCCTAAGGACAACCTGGAGTGCGATATCTGTTTCCAAGGGAAAATGACCCGTACCCCGTTCCCGAAAAAGTCTGTACGTAAGACGCGGCCGCTGGAGCTAGTACACTCCGATCTTTGCGGGCCGATGAGGACCGAGTCAATGGGCAAGGCAAAGTCGTTCGTCACCTTCATTGATGACCACTCAAGATGGTGTGAGGTCCGGTTCTTGAGCAGGAAAAACCAGGTACTCTCTGAATTCCAGAAGTTCCAAGCCATGATGGAGAGGGTTTCCGGTAGACGTATAATATATTTACAGACAGACAACGGGACAGAGTATAAGAACAAGGCATTTGACGAATATTTGGAGACACACGGAATACGTCGTCGTCTTACCGTACCGAATAATCCAGAGCAGAATGGAATTGCCGAACGAATGAATCGGACTCTAGTCGAGATGGCTAGAAGTTTACTGCTGCAGTCTGGTTTGCCGAATTCGTTTTGGGCTGAAGCTCTTGCTACTGCCAATTATTTGAGAAATCGGAGTCCATCGAAGTCTCTTGGCGGGAAGACACCATTCGAAATGCGTTTCGGGAGAAAACCAAACTTGAGTCATCTTCGTGAATTTGGTTGCAAAGTTTTCGTTTTGGACAGATCACCTGGCAGAGGAAAATTCGACGTGAAGTCACGCGAGGGAATCTTTTTAGGTTACTCGAATGAGAATAAAGGATTTCGCGTTTGGCTCCCGAGTGAATACAAAGTCGAAATTTCACGGGATGTCAAATTTCTCGAGAAGACGCTTCACACGGAGGCATCCTGCAATAAACGCGAAATTGAATTTCCACTAACGCCAGCACAACTTTCAAATGAGACCGGTGATCCAGAAGACGCCGATGACGTAAAGAATAAGGATGCCAGAGACGAGGAAAACTTAGGCACCGATGTCAAATTCGACACTGCAGACGAGAAACCATCTGTCACAGATATCGAATCAGTAACATCTGCGAGACATGGCCCTGGACGACCTAGAAAAGTTTTAACTGGGAAACCAGGTCGACCCAAAAAGGAATACAACGTACAACAGCGTAATTTCGCACTGTCTGAGTGCGGATTTTTGGGTGAAGTAGACTTGAATTTAGCAGTCTCAGGTCCAAATTCTAGAGAGTGGATCGAAGCCATGGCCTCCGAATTTCGGTCACTCATTCAAAATAAGACCTGGGCAATCGTAGAGTGCCCTTCATCGGGGAGAATCGTTGGGAGCAGAATGATACTTAGAAACAAGTATGGACCAGACGGCTCGATTCAGCGCAGGAAGGCTAGAGTTGTCGCTCAGGGTTTCACGCAACGCCCCGGAGTAGACTTCAGTGAAACTTTCGCTCCGGTTGCGCGTTTAAGTACCATTCGACTCGCTACAGCTCTCGCAGCCGAGTATGGGTTGAAAATTCATCAAATGGACTTTACAGCTGCCTACCTAAATGGGGCACTGGGCGAAGAAATATACATGAAGATCCCAAAGATGAGTAAAGAGACACTTCAGTATATTGTCGACACCGATGCCGACGGAGCCGTGAGAGACGACGCCAGAAAGATGCTTCGCGATCTAGAAGGTGATAATAAAGTGTGCCTTCTGAAAAAGGCGCTCTACGGTCTACGCCAGGCTGGTAGATGCTGGTACGAGACTCTAAACCCCGCGTTACGGGAACTGGGTCTGTCGCCGACGAAGTCCGACCCCTGTTTGTATTTTCAAGGTTCAGGGGGAGATATGACGCTGGTTGTAGTTTATGTGGACGACATTCTAGTTATGTCTCGCGAGCCTGCCAACATCGTGCGTATCAAGAAAGGACTTTCGAAGAAATTTGCAGTCCGCGATCTCGGGGAAGCGGAGTGCTGCCTTGGGATGCAGTTCGTTAAACGGGATGGTGGCTACGGGATTCATCAGCGTGGTCATGTCGAAGATGTTCTTCGTCGTTTTGGAATGACTGACTGCAAGCCTGTCTGGACGCCTATGTGTATTCAGTCAAAGTTACTCGTCGATGCTAAGCCAGAAGAAGAGGACTCTACGAAAGTACCGTACCGCGAACTGGTCGGTTCTTTAATGTATTTGGCGATGGGAACTCGGCCAGATATTGCGCACGTTGTGAGTTGGCTGAGCCGATTCAACGATTGTCATCAACACCACCATTGGCTAGCTGCTAAACGTGTGTTGCGTTACCTCCAGGGGACGAAGAGTTTAGGGTTAGTATACAGGTCAACAGGAAGAGGCCTAATAGGGATGGTCGATGCAGACTGGGGAAACTGCCCAGACGACAGGCGTTCTTACAGCGGCTTCACCTTCATTCTTGGTGGCGCTGCGATTACGTGGGAATCACGAAAACAGAAGACTGTGGCACTCTCCTCAACCGAGGCTGAGTATATGAGCGTTGCCGAATCTGTAAAAGAGGGTATCTACCTGCAGCGATTCTTGCAAGAATTAGGACTGGAGTCATTGGTCAACGGGATGGAGATTTTTTGTGACAACATCGGGGCACATAAGTTGGCTTCGAATCCTGTATTCCACTCCCGTACGAAACATATTGACATCCGTCATCACTTCATTCGCGAGTCGTTGCGAAATCATAAAATAACAATGAAGTACCTATCAACCGAGAACATGGGTGCCGACATATTAACCAAGGGGCTGCCAGGACCGAAACACAAGAAATGTATTCAGATACTGGGAATGGACAGTCTCTCAACGTAACGAGGGGGAGTGTTGAGTTTTAAATAATTTGCCACTTATTTACGTTACTGATCGAGCCACCATTGCCCCCACTCTAAAAAGTCAGTTTTGCAGTTATTGTTTTGAATAAACAGATATGTCAAGTTTGTATCTTTTATAAAGTGTAAATATATATCCGTTGAATTGAGTTGTTTGTTTAATTGGAAGCTGAGCACTGCGATTGCTAATAGCAACAAAGGAGATGTCAACAATACAGATACTCACAATAAGTCTGTAAGTCTCATTGTTTCTTTTTAAACTTATAAATTACATGTCAGATAACGAACCACTGTCATCTGATACAAATCAAGAATTTGAAATATTAAGTAACTTATTAAACAATATTTCTCTGCAATCAAATAGATTGAACAATACAGAAATGACAACTTACGCAGATATTAAAAATCCTGCTAATGTCATCCCTGAATACAATGGTGATGTAAATAGATTACCAAACTTTATAATTCAAGTAGATTTATTCTACGAAATAGTGCAATCAACAACAATTAATGCATTGCAAACCAAATATGCTTTTTCATTAGTGTTAAGTAAATTAACAGATAAAGCAGTAAATTTGATTAACGAAAACACTTTCCAAAACTGGAGAGACCTAAAGAAATATTTAACTGAAAATTTTGAAGATAAATTAACTAAAGAAACTATTTTATTAAAAATTTTAAGCATCAGAAGCACAAATAAAATACACGACGCTTTAATACAATTTAAAAATGACTTTGCAAAATATAAATCAAAAGTTCATTTATTAAATTATAACACAGCTCAGAAAACTATATTAATAGATGAAATACAAGAATTAGTCGTAAAAAATTTCATTACACTACTACCAATTCATGTTCGAGGATCTTTTATTACAAATAACCCCACTACATTAGAAATGTGTGAAAATTTATTAACAAATGATTATAATTATGCACTCCAAACTTTTAACAATCGCAAAAAACCTTTCACAATAATATACCTCCACAAAGATTCCCAGGGCAACAATTCCCTTCAAAACCTATAAATGTCCAACAGAGTTCCGGTAAACAAAGCATGCCTTTTGCTTCTAAACAAAACGCGTATAATGCCGTCAGAACTAGACAACAATTTAAACCTCAACCCATGTCTGGAATAACAAAAAGTACAATCCCAATGAGTACACAAACAATAAAACAAAATTATTTACAAACAAATGTCGAATACGAATCAGAAAATTTGGAAACATATTTCCAAGAAAATCAAAATTTTGACGAAACCCCAGATTTTGAAAATCAGTCAAATGATAATTTTTTAGAGTCCATAGAGCCTCAAAACCAAGAAACATAGTTATGACTTCAGTCACAAACAAAATTCCTGTTATTAACTTATCAAATTATAAAGTATTAATAGATTCAGGATCAGATGTAAATCTTATTAGTGAAAATATGGCACAATTGTATAAATCAAAAATTGTAAGTGAGAATTTGACTTTTAAAACAGCTAATTCAAAAGTTCATTGCAAAAATTCTATAACTATAAAAATTTTTAATCAACCTCAAAAATTTTTTATTCATACTTTCCATAAAGATTGTGATTTATTATTTGGTATAAATATATTAAAAGACTTGAAATGCGAAATAAATTTCGCTAATGAAAAAATTAAAATGAATAATATAGAATTTTCATTTATTCCAATGACAGAACCAAATTTTTGTAAATTGAATTTTCGATCAGAACATTTAAACAATGTTCAAAAACAAAAAATAAATAAATTATTAGAACAATATACTGAACTCTTCCCAAAAGAGAACGAAAATTTATCATGCACTACACATACTAAACATAAAATTTTGACTAAAGATAATACCCCTATATATACGAAAAACTAGACTTCCACAAACATTTGAGAATGACATTGAAGACCACGTACAAAATTTATTAAAAACCGGTGTAATTAGAAAATCAAATAGCCCTTATAATTCCCCTATTTGGATTGTCCCCAAAAAAACAGACGCATCAGGAAAACGAAAAACACGTCTCGTAATAGATTACAGAAAATTAAATGCAAATACCAGAGAAGATAAATATCCTCTCCCTAATATTGATACACTGTTAGATAAAATTGGTAAACCAAAATTTTTTACTACTCTTGATCTACATTCCGGATTTCATCAAATTTCAGTAGAAAAAGATGATATAGAAAAAACTGCTTTTAGCACCCCATCAGGTCATTACGAATTTGTCAGAATGCCTTTCGGACTTATTAATGCACCAGCAACATTTCAACGTATGATGAACGAAATTTTAGGAGATTTAATTAACAAAATTTGTCTCGTTTATATGGACGATATGATAATTCTTAGTAAAACAGAAGAAGAACATTTACAAAATTTAAAACTTGTTCTTGAAAAATTAAAAAATGCAAACTTACAAATACAAATTGATAAGAGTGAATTTATGAAAACAGAAATAGAATATTTAGGATTTGTTATATCAGAACAAGGTCTTAAATCTAATCTCAAAAAAATAGAAGCCATTGATAAAATTACAATTCCGAAAACACAAAAAGAAATTAAATCATTCATCGGAAAATTATCTTGGTATAGACGCTTCATACCTAATTTTTCAAAATTAAAAAATGCAAACTTACAAATACAAATTGATAAGAGTGAATTTATGAAAACAGAAATAGAATATTTAGGATTTGTTATATCAGAACAAGGTCTTAAATCTAATCTCAAAAAAATAGAAGCCATTGATAAAATTACAATTCCGAAAACACAAAAAGAAATTAAATCATTCATCGGAAAATTATCTTGGTATGGACGCTTCATACCTAATTTTTCAAAATTAACGAAACCTTTTACAGCATGTTTAAAGAAAAATAAAACAATTGATATAACTAATAAAGATTATCAAGAAGCATTTCAAAAATCTAAAGAATTAATTAGTAACCCCCCTATACTAAGCTTCCCTGATTTTTCTAAACCATTTATCTTAACAACTGACGCATCAAATTACGCCATGGGTTCAGTACTCTCACAAGTACAAGATAACGTAGAAAAACCTCTAGCATACGCGTCAAAAACTTTTAATAATCACGAACAAAACTACTCTACAGTAGAAAAAGAATTAAAATCTATCATTTGGTCAGTACAAAATTTTAGAACTTACCTATACGGCAGAAAATTTATTATTCGAACGGATCACAGACCTTTAACTTGGTTATTTAACATGAAAAATGGAAATCAAAAATTAATGAGATGGAAAATTGAACTAAGTGAATATAATTTTGAAATCTAGTATTTGCCAGGCAAGACAAACAAAATTGCTGATTATTTATCACGAATAAAAGAACCTTTCAAAATTAATTACATAACCGGAGACGTAACTGAAACAGAAATATTTTGTCATTGTGTTTCTAAAGACAATTATTTTGGTAAAGGACTAGCTTCACAAATAGACGAACAATTTACTAGTAAAACATACTGTGAGAATAACTATAAAAATCAAAATATAATTATCCAAAATTTTGAAAATAAAACAATTCTACATCTGTATACAAAAGACACGTATAAAGAAAATGTTAACGTGAAACAATTAAAATCTTGTCTTATTAGTCTGAGAGACTATTTAATTAAAAATGACTTATTTGAAATTAATATGCCATACCTATCATGTGGATTAGACAAATTTAAAAAAGAAAAATTAATTCAATTATTAAATAATATTTTTAAAGATACAAATATCCAAATTAATATTTACGAATTACCTCAAAATTTCGTAAACTCACAAGAAATTGATAACTTATTAAAAAACCATTCAAACGAATCGGTAGACAGTTTATTAAATAACGCTGAAGATGCAGAGAGAGAATTAGAAACTTTAACAATTGATACTTGTTCATTCCTCACCAGAAGAACCTATAAATGGTTTAAAATTTTTGGAAAATCGAATTAATGTAGCTGATAATTAAATATTAATACAAGAAGGTGAAGAAAATAACGTTGAAATAAAAAGATTATTTATTTGTAAAAAATTAAGAATTATACTTTCATTAGAACCAGAAAATAAAGAAACTCAACTGTTTGAATTTATTTTAAATTATATAGTACCTAAAATACGATATTATTGTATTTGTACAGATGAAATTGCTAATACTTTAAATAAATTAATACAGAGTAAATTTGAATTCGGATCAGTAAATTTAATAAGAGTTAATCAACAAGTTGAAGACGTAGAAAACGAGAATGAACAGGACGAAACAATATTTAATTACCATCATGGAAAGACAAACCACCGCGGTATATTAGAAACCTATAATAAATTAAAAACAAAATATTATTGGCCAAAAATGTTAGAAACCATAACTGCATTCATAAATAAATGTGAAACTTGTAAGAAATGTAAATATGACAGACAACCCCCAAAACTAGAAGATCAACTTACACCAACTCCTCAACGACCTTTTGAAATAATAAATTTAGATATATTAACCTTAGATTCAAAATATTACCTTACAATATTTGATCAATTTTCAAAATATGCTCAAATATATTTCATAAAAAATAAAACTTGTAATAATATTATAAACATAGTTTCAAATTTTATTAAAGAAAGATTACAACCACAAACAATCATTTGCGACTCAGGAAAAGAATTTGATAACTTAGCTTTTAAAACTTTCTGTCATAATAATCAAATAAATCTACACATTACATCCGTTGGTAATCCAAAATCAAACGCAATAGAAAGACTACATTCCACCTTAATAGAACACTTGCGAATTTTATTCCAAAAGTATCCAAATAAAAACTTAGATGAAATACTGACGATAACTATACTAGCTTACAACGACACCATACATTCCATCACGAAATTATCACCGAATGAAATACTATACGGTAGAGATTACTCACACATCCGACCAAGGATGACCTTAACAGACGAACAGCAAATAGAAATATTTCAAAAAAATAAACAAATTGAACATGATAAATTACGAAATAAAATTGTGAACGAAAAATTAAAACGTCATAAACCAAATAAAACTTTTACAAAATTTCAAAATGCCTCTCAGGCTTTTCTTAAACAAAATCCCAGACTGATAACAAAATTTAAAAAACCATTGTTTGAAAAAGTAAAAATTGATAATTATAATGATAAGAATCATACCATTGAAGTAAAAGGAAAACTTCATAAAAGAAAAGTAAAAATTAATAAATTAAAATTATAATTTGTTACAGATTAATATCCCTATCTCACGGTCAATTCCTTCAAGATACTTCCGATAACAACGGATACAAATTATTAGAATTAGGTAAAACCTATATTAATGAATATGATATTTACGCGTATTTCAATTATGACTTACAACCCTTATTTTCAAATTTCCAATCTATCACTAATATAATTAAAACTTTTAACAACAATTCTAAACCATTGCAAAAACAAAATATTGACACATTTAATGTAATGAATATGACTTATGAAAATACAGAAAATCAAATTAATAAATTAAAGATCCATAAAAGAAACAAACGAGGATTAATAAATGGATTGGGTACAGTTATAAAATCCATTTCCGGAAATTTAGATCAAAATGACGCAGAACATTATGAACAATTATTTAAACAAATTAAAGATAATGAAGAAAATTTAGAAGGAGAAATAAAAAATAATTTACATTTTTTGAAAGATTTTACTAAACATTTTAACGAACAAATTAATAAAGTAAATATTAATGAAAAAGAACTTTTTGATCAAATTCAATGTTTAAAAGAACAAATTAATAAACGAGATAATAAAGACGCATTAATTTTATTTAATTCAAAATTACAGTTAGTAATTTCCTTGTTAAATCATATTCAAATGATTATTTCTCAAATAAACGAAAGTATTAATTTTTGTTCTTTGCACACTTTCGATGTATGTCTAATATCTTTTGAAAATTTACAAGAAATGTTACCTACGTATGATATAGTTGAAATTTCAAAATTATTAACAGTTAATTGTAACCATGATAAAAATAAAATATATTTTATAATAACTATCCCTATTATGTCAGAGAAGACTCATGATCTGTATCAAATGACAATGATTCCCTTTAAACAAAATAACATGTATTATTTATATGATCAAGAGACAACAATGTATATTGACAACAACGTTAAAGTTGATGATTGCTTAATTAATAATAAGTATTATTATTGTAAAACTAACAACGTAAAAATAAGTGAATGTATTAATCAACTGTTGTACAGCAATAATGGTAAATGTGAAATTAAACAAATAACATCTCATAATAATATAATTCGTATACCAAACTCTAATGAATTAATTATATTTAGCCCTGATAAACAGGATGTTGAAATTGATTGTAAAAATATTAAAGAAATAAAAAGTATACAAGGAATATTCCAGGTTTCTAGTACAAATCAATGTAAAATTAATAAATATGTCTTTAAAACTTTTGTAAATGAATATAAAGAAATTAAACTTCAGTCTCCACAATCAACTATGTCGGAGATAAAATTAAATAAAAATGAAACAATGCAGAAATTAGAAGAATTTACAGAAATTATGCCCACCATAAAACCATTGAAAGAGTTAAATATTAATCATGAAACACACTTTATTATTTTGTATGTACTGTTAATTATTATAATTTTAATCTTTATATGTTATAAATTAATAATTAAATATAAGAATAAAATATGTAAAGGAAAGTCATCTGATGGAACAAAAACTCAATCACCACATTTAAGTAACGAAGTAGAACATCAGATTTCTTTTCCATCTAATATTTCTTAGCCATCATCTAGAAGGGGAGGTATTATGTAGCCCTATTAGATGCTGACTTAACAAATATGAGATGAATCTCTGAGAGAATATCTCACGTAGTAATAAGAAACCTTTATGATAAGAAATAGTATAAATAAGCGTTAGAGTAAGAAATGTTATCCTTTTTGCTGTAGAACTTCAAAGTAGAAACTGCTAAATAAAGCCTGTGTGTTAAAATCGAAAAATTCGTTTTTTTTATTATATATCGGTCACGATCATATAATTTATATATATATATATATATATATATATATATATATATATATATATATATATTGGGACATCACAACAATTAAAAGTTAGCACAAGGGATGGGGTCTTCTCCTAACGTCCGTTTTTCTTACTGATAATCCTTCGCACTTCAACCACACCTTCCTTTTTTAATTCACTCAGAATTTCATCGGTCGTACAGTTTAGCAGATCCCTACAGTAGATAACATCCTTAGAAAAATTAAGAGTGTTATGTGGCGTGACAGTAACAATATAATCACCTAGGGTCTTGGGTTCAAGTAATTTACGAGACTGTTCGGCATTTTTTCTTCAATAAGAAGACCGTCTTTAATATTCCGGATGACTTTAACGTCTCCGGCAATAGTTCTCACTAAACGCGAAATAAGGAAGGGGCTTACTTTACTAAAGTCTCTACTGGCTCTTTTTACCAACAGAAATATTGGTGCTGGGTCCTCATCGTCAGAATTGACGCGAGTTCGCTTCTCCCTAGGCCCCGGGACCGAGTCCGAAGCCATTTTTAATGTCTGGTGGGCCGGAGCCCCCAGACGAAACCAAAGATACGAAAAGTAAAAAAAAGGTATTTTTATTAAATTTAAAAATAAAAAAAAAATTTAAAAAAATAAATTTTGGCACTAAATGCCAGAAATGCGATGAAATAAAGCTCAGAAGCCTTTATTAAATTTATTAAAATAAATTAAAAAAATAAAAAAGTAAATGAAAACAAAAAACGCACCACAGGTGGGCGTGGCCAGTCAGTGAAAAATTTTTCAAAGTTCAAAATATAAGAAAAAACAGACCTGATTTTAAAAAATTTACACTGCACTTATTCACAGCACTGTTATGAAACACTTTACACTAAATTCGTAAATTAATTTACGTAAAATACCACTTTTTCACAATAATAACTGCGGACGGCTCGCTGACAGGTACGTACGCTAACTGATTGGGGAGATTATTTTGACAGATAGTGATAATATTTAGTGGGTTATATAAACTATGGGGAATAACATATTTTAATATTTTTACTAGCGCCCGACTTACAGGCAAACAAATTTAGTAGAGTTCTACAAAACGCAATATCTGGTTATTATTGTTATTCAGGAGCTGTTTGGAGGTATTCTTTTGACGGATAGTGATGAAAGTTGGTGGATTTGTTATTTAAAACTATGGGGGAAATATGCTTTACACCACATTTAAATATGTCTACTAAAACGCGACTTACAGGCCACTAAATTTAGTGGAGTTCATACTCAGCAGCTGCCGAGTAAGTTTTCTTTTGACTAAGATAGAAATTTAGTTATTGTTTTAGGATCAAAGAAAGATGCGCCAGTGATTGCACATCTCCAAGCCTTACAAGTAAGTTCACGGCATTCCTAGACTTATTTAGGGAGAAATACATCAAATAAAAGTTGCAGAGTATTTAATTCTCTACTATGTTTGTCCAAAACATTTTTTTGTAAGCCGTCAAACTCCAGAGATATTCTAGAAAAAGTAGATAAGCAATTTTATTCCACAATGTCCATAGATTCTAACCGGAAGTCATTTATTTACATTTTTTTCTATGTTTCACGTTTCGTGTGCAGCGCGCAAGGTCCGGAGGCTCCGCCAGCATCTGCTCAGACCTGGGGGTCAACTGCTGCTGTTCGCGGGTCCAGCATCTTCACTCCTGGACGAAGAAAATTTCTTCTTGTATCATTAACTAAATGTATTTGTATAAAGTAATAATAAATAAATTTGAATGTAATGTAATAAATGATAAAATAAATATTTATTATTAAAATAACATGACTTTCATTTAATCCACCCCATGATCTAAAAAATTTAAATGTAATTCCGGTTTGTATTAAGAATATACTAGATGGCAGAACTATCAGATATGAATGCTCCACACTTTTTCGATTTGTTCACTAGCTAAAAAAGAAATATTTAATTGATATGGGTAAGCTCTTTGTCCTTCTAGTAAAGGCAATTATTTCAGACTACAGTTTGTAAAAATGGGTAGAGTTTCGTTATTTTTGCGGTATCTCTTACCGTTCTAATTAATCCAGGTCACTTTTTATAAAAACCAGTATCTTGAATTAGTTAATTACCAAATCGAAAAATTGTATGTGAGGAGTTACCGCATCCAGTACTACTGCCACCTCTTACAATATTTGTGAACTATTGTTCTGATTACAGGGCAACATTTTCAAACTGCAAGTTTTTCTTTATATTTAGTACATTGATATTGCTGGCAGCGGTCGTCGGTGCAGAGGGTTCTGGTAAAGTTGTCCACGATGATGCATGGTGCGACGAGACTGGTTATAATATCGGCAGCTCCACGATGATGATGCAGCCGTAGAAGATGATTCCGGGTCCATGGAGGTCCTATACAAACATACAAATCATATATTAATATAATTGTATTACTGAAATATAAATTTACTTACGATTTCGTTGCAAATAATTTACTTCAAAGTTGATATCGGCTCCGAAGACACTGTTGAAGGTGATAAAGGTTCCGGCGGCATTGTCCACATGTCGTTATGAACATAAAAACTATATATAAGATTAAAGAATAACTGGGAACCTGGAAAAATCATACATGTTACAGTTAGTAAATATTTGTTGTACATATTAGTGCAATACCCCAGCAGAGTTGGATACCTTTGACCTGCTTCACATAATGTGAAACTTGGCGCGAATGAAACCCCAGATGGTCGGAGTGAGATGATCAAAGCTCCGGTGATGTTGTCTACGAGTTTACATAAAAATAATGTATAAGATAAAAGAATAATTCGGGTCTATTACGATATCACCTTGAACACTGCTGCCAGTTAGTGAGCACAGTTTGTTTATCAAGACAAATACAAGGTAAAAAAATTTGATGTGGTCAGCACATAACCTCAAACAACTCTTAAACGGTACAAAATAGTATTTGATGATACAGAAACATACCTTCATATTTGTTTATTTTCTATTTATAATTGACACCTTCACAATCAGAATAACATATGTCACATTTCGTAAAAAATTGAAAATTTGTAATTGTTTCCACGAAGAACATGGAATGCAAGATTTATGAAATTTAATTTCCTTATATTTTATTTCACCAACACTAATGAAATTAATAAAATTAGGGCAATTAACACATATGTAAAATTAAATATTCTACAATTTTCAAATTAACATAAATAGTTGAAAAATTTAATTTAACCGTGTTTTTTCACGGAAAACTGTTAAGGGCTTTTAGTAAAGTGCTACTTCAGGTTGACCAATTTTATCCAAAATCTAATCAACATTAATATATATATATATATATATATATATATATATATATATATATATATATATATATATATATATATAAATTATTTTATTGCTTCTTCTATTACACTTTTTAAAAAGATTTTTATTTCCTTTACAAATAATAATGGATTACAATATGTACTTTATTGTTCCAAGACTAACATCAGACTAAATTATAAAATACAATTCTAGCTCTAAGTAAAATACAATATGATGTGTCAGGAGATAGTTGACGCTCCTGAGAAGCAGCTGAGGTCAGGGGTTCTCACCATGTAACACCTCCCTCCTTAAGCAGAAACTCTAGGGTGGAACAACTTGAGTTTCGTCAACTACCCTTGGGTTTCCTTGAACTTTCTGTAACATTTTATTTTTGATTAGTTTTACAATAAAATGTAATATTATTATAGCCGTGAAGATGGCGATATAAATGGTCAATCCTCTTGAATAATGGATCTGTAGATCGATTGGATCTGCAGGGACTTCTTGAGTTTCTTGAAGTTGAATTTGGTGTAGCTTGTCGAGTGATAATTTATCCAATTTTATTTCTTCAACTTGTGCTACGGTTGAGTTTCGCATCTCAATTTTTTCTAGTTTTAGTGGGTGACCTGGTATTATCTTCATTTTGTTGGAGTAGACGTAAAAGGGTGTTTTGAATCCGCAAGTAGGTGGAACAACGAACAGATATGTTCCTTGTAAGGAAGCAATAGTGTTTTGCTTGCACATTGTTTGTACCTTCTGATGTTTAGGAAATATTCCAATGTAGTGTGCTTCATTAATTTTCAAAATGATTTCTTGATTCATTGTGACTGGTATGTGTTGACAATTATTTGCTGTAACTTCAGATGACAAAATTGAAATTAAACAGTCTTTTTCTTTCTGTAGTGGTAGGAGACTTGTGCTTTTACACAAAAATTCTGGTTGCAGATCGATGCATTCATCATTGCTGTATTGGTATGCATTGTTGCTTAATGATAGGTAAGTTGAGGGTGGAATAATAATTGATTTATTTTCGTTGGGAATTGAGAATAAATGATAGTGTTCGAAGTTTTCTGGGTGGACTAGAGGAAATTCTAGTGAAAACATAACTTTTTCTTCAAAAATATGTACTTTGGTTTCTATGACATTATAATATTTTAAGAGGTCATTGGCATCAGAAAATAACATTTGTTTGTGATTATAAATTAAATATAATTCATTAACAATTTCTTTTAAATCTTGATAAGGAATGATACTAGGATGAGCAATTTTTAAATTTGCAAATGTTATGGCGTTTTCCATTTCTACGATGAAATTTAATATTGAATCGAGATTTAGTTTTATTTGTTCCAAAGTTTCGTATGTTTCTGTATAATATAAGAATTTATAGTTTGTACTGTTTATTGCTTGAACTAGTTCGTTCGTCTTATTCTGAATTTTATGTTGATTATTCATAATTATAGTCATTGTCTCATTGATGCTAGACATAATCATTTTTGAGAGTGAAATTTGTTTATTTAATTTTGCAACGATCTTATTTTGATGTGTTTCTAATTCTAAAATATTCTTATGAGTTTCATTGGCATCTTCGTTATCCATGTTGCCTGTTATTATTTTTATAATTGAGCCTAAAGGGTTGATTAAGCCGCGTTTTTGACGTTTTTCATGATAAAACAAATTAATTTTATTATTAACAGTTTTAATTTCATTTTATAATTGTTTATAATAACTGTGTAAAGAATGATAAAGATCTGGGGTAGCTGCGTCTATTATTACTTTTATTTGTAAGTAATTTTCATTTGTTGAAGTTATTGCATTTTTAATAGACTTAAGGTCAATGTAATGTAAGAAGGTATGGGAAGAGGTCTGTATTTTTGCGTGTCCCAATTTAAATGGAAGGATGCCGGGATTAGTCGCTAAATTCTGTATTTGTACTATTTGCGTCTTCGTCATGTGAAGGATCGCTAGTCTGTAACAAAGGAGACTTTTTCAATAATTTATTTTCCAATATTTTTATTTTTGGTTTAACTCGACTTTTTATCTTTCTAAAGTGATAGGTTTTTAATCTTGGTCTCTTTATATTAGATAGGTGAATATTTTTTGAAGTATTACCGTGATCTGGTTTAATTTCCGCGGTCTTTAGTTTCTGATTAGTTTTATCAATTTGTTCAGGTTTAAATTTATTCTTTGTTTTACTTTGTTTTTGTTTATTCTTTACGAATACTGTGTCTGGTATTTCCGGTAGATCTTCGCGATTTTTGTTTGCGTAATTTATCGTCTTTTGTTTGTATTTTTCATTTGTTTCTCTAATTTTATTATAAAGCAGTTTAATTTTTTCTTTATGATTAACAATGTAATTATTAACTAATTGTTTTTCTAACTCAATATCTAATAATGAATGAGAGTCTAAATGTCCTGATATTATTTCGCATGGTTTTAATTTTGTGACTGAATGAATGGAATTATTATATGCTAAAAGTGCATAGTTAATTTTTATTTCAATAGGTTCTTTAGAATATTCTTTCTGATTATTTAATAATCGGATGTGTTCGATAAGGGTTGAATGGAATCGTTCAATCATGCCATTTGATTCTGGGTGTTGGGAACTGACGAAATGTAATTTAATTTTGTGTACTTCTAACAGTTCTCTAATTAATGAAGTTTTAAATTCTAGACCGTTGTCTGAAATGACTTGGTCTGGGATGCCATGATGTGTAAAATATTTTACAAGATTATTTACAACTTCAATACCTTGGCCTGAGTTTAGTTTATAAGCCTGTGCGTATCTTGAGAATGAATCAATAATAGTAAGAAATTTTTGTTTTTCTAAAGAAATTGTGTCTACGTGCAATATTTGAAATGGTTTCGTTGGAGTGGGTGTAATGTTAAATTTTGGTTTTATTGGTACTCTATCATATTTTGTTTTCAAACATACTTCACATTCGTTTATGTAACTTTGAATAGATTTTCTTAAATTTGGCCAATAATATCGTGTTTTTATTTGATTTTCAGTCTCATCGAGACCTCGGTGGTTTGTTTTACTTTCATGATAATTTTGTATTGTTTGTTTAATATCATCTTGATTTTCTATGTCTAAAAGTTTTTGAGTATACCTAACAAGGTTTATTTCGGAGTTTTTGAAATATTTTTGAATTACTGAACAAAATTTTTCATATATTGGGTCTTCAAAATATAATTGATACTTTACTTTCGGGACAATATATTCTTTTACAAAATTTACTATATCTCTAACATAATTATTTTTTGAGATTTGAATAATTATTCGTTGTGTGTTCTGAAAGAGTTTTACAATTTTTGGTTTCTTTGGATCGTAATGTACTTCTGAAATAATAATTTGATTTTTTCCGTAGTTAACTGGCTTTTCAACAATTGGAATACCTACGATTGGATTTTCTACGTTTGTGTGCACTGTGTCATCATCATCAGGGATTTCTATAATTTCATTATCATGTTCAACAGCTAATGAATTATTATCAAATTTTTTGTTTTTATCTTCTTTAATATTTTCAGCAAAACTTTTATTAAATTCTTTCATAAAATCAAATATTCCTCCTGAATCTTCAATTGTTTCGTTAACATTAATTTGGATTCGTGATAGTGCGTCTGCGTTTTTATTTAACGATCCTTTTTTATAAATTATTTGATAATCATACTCTTCTAGCTTTAAGCGCCATCTAACAAGTTTAGAATTGGGTTCTTTAAGTGAGAACAGCCATTGTAATGGACGATGGTCTGTGTAAATGAGAAATTTACGTCCAAATAAATAGGGTCTGAAATGTTTAACCGCCCAAACTATCGCTAAAAGCTCTTTCTCTATAGTTGAGTACTTAGTTTCGGAGTCATTAAGTGTGCGACTTGCATAAGCTATCGGTAAATCTGATCCGACTTTTCCTTGTGATAGTACTGCGCCTATTGCAACATTACTCGCGTCTGTTGTCAAAATAAAAGGTTTTTCAAAATCTGGAAATTGTAAGATTGGTTCGTTCGATAATAAATTTTTGCAAATATTAAAACAATTTATGTACTCAGTATTTTGAATATCTATGGCTGCATTTTTCTTTAAACATGAAGTCATTGGCTTTGTTAATTTAGCAAAATTTTTTATAAATTTTCTGTAATATCCTAACAGTCCTAAAAATGCTTTTATTTCTTTTGATGTTTTTGGTAGGGGATAATTTTGTATAACTCTGATTTTTTCTGGGTTTGGTTTAATACCGTCAGGTGTGATTATATGACCAAGGAATGTAACTTCCTTTTTTAAGAATTCTGACTTATCGAGTTGAATTTTAAGGTTACTTTCACGTAGTTTTTGAAAAATTTGTTTTAAATTAACCATGTGTTCTTGAAGAGAAGCTGAGAAAACAATGATATCATCCATGAATACAAAACAGGTTTTATTAATAAATTCTTTTAAAACATTATCCATTACTCTCTGAAATGTGGATGGAGCATTTTTGAGTCCGAATGGCATTCTCAAATACTCGTAGTGTCCGTTTTCAACATTAAATGCGGTTTTCTGAATATCATTTGGGTGCATTTCAATTTGGTGAAATCCACTCGCCAAATCAAGGGTGGAAAAATATTGTGAACGTCCTAATCTATCTAAGATGTCTGTGATATTTGGTATTGGGTAACGATCATCTGTAGTTTTTTCGTTTATCTTTCGATAATCGACTACAATTCGCCATTTTTGTTTTCCGGAGGCATCGGCCTTCTTTGGAACGATCCAAATAGGGGATGACCAGGGTGAGTCGCTGGGTCTAATAATTCCTTGTTGTAACATATTATTTATTTGTCTTTCAACTTCGGGCTTATGAATAAAAGGGTATCTAAAAGATTTTGTGTGAACAGGTATTTCGTCTGTAAATGTTATTTTGTTTTATTTTATTTGTGAAAGTTAACGGTGTGCCTTCACGATGAAAAATATCTGAATAGGATTTAACTAATTTTTCAATTTGGTATTTTTCTTTAATTTAGTGTGTTCAGTACGAATTAAATTTACTATATCAGATTTGTTTAATTTTTCATATGATTCATTAAAGTTTGTAGCGTAAAATAATTTAAAATCTGTCTCATTAAATGTGTTTACATTTATGGGTTCGTACAGTTTTATTTCTTGCAGTTCGTTACTAATATTGTAATTATCAACGGGTGCTTGAAAATTTGTTATACATTCTCTTATTAAACAATTAAATATTTTAGTTGATGGTATTAATATATCTCCGTTATTTACTTTTACGGGAATTTTTAAAGTTTCTAAAGTGTGTGGTTCTATACGTGCAAAAATTATAATTTTTTCTTTGCTTCGTAATGAGATAATTTTATTTCAGTATTCGGTGTTTTCAAAATAGATTGTTTTATATTAAGTTGTACGTTTAATGCCCGATTTCTTCACGTTCGGTTATACCCCGATTACAGTTATACGTAGTTTAAACCAAGGTTACACTTAAAATCGGTTTTCTTCACACTCACTAATCTCCGGTTAGGATTTAAACGTCGATTATAGTTATGCGGTCATTCTTGACCGATTATCTACAGTAGTGTGTTACATGTTTGTAGAAGTATTGATGAATTTGGCGTGATAAATTAAAATATGAATCACTTTGCCACTTGGAATGATTTGGAATTTCTCATACGATTTCGATTAACAAAGCTTACATTTAACTTCATTCGCCAAAATTGAAGAACAATTATTTCCGACAAACCTGTTTTAATTTGTTCGTTTCTTAATCGAGAACATTTTTTTCTAATGTCATTTTTCAAAGCATCGTATTTGGTACGAATTGTTTTGGCAGATCGGGCAAAGTTACCACTAGACCCATTGAATTGTTCAGCTATTATATTATAATATGCTTGCTCAGTTCGAATCTCACAGCTAACAGTTGCCAATTTAAATTTACCCCTGTGGTTTCCCCTCCACTAATTTCTTTGAAGGCTATGATTTGACGGCTGGTAACCGCACTTCATACGCAAAAATATATCACTTACCGAGATCTGCGTAAGCAGGGTGCCACACCCATAATGGGTAAAAGGCGTGATGATATATTTATTTTATATGCTTGCTTATATTTCAACGCTATGTGTAGAAGTAAATTAATTTCTGTTTCGGTGAAGTTTGCAGCTCTTTCTTTATCTGATTTGTTTTCCATTTCACTAGAAACTAAACATATGTACATTATTATGAATTTACGCTTCCCTTGCATTGTAATGTAAAAATATATTATAATACTGACATTCTTTTGAAAATACAAATAATAATATATAAACATATGTCAAACTCAGCAATGACATTAGCCAACAATCAATTTTGCTACGATGCCATACTTATCTTGTAGTATTTCTAACCGTTGATTTAGTAACTATGACTGCACATGAAGAAAACCGACAAATCATTAAACTCCGATTAACTTTAATCGAAGTTTAGAAAATCTTGGTTTAAATGAGAAGTGAAGAAATCGGGCATAAGTCTTTAAGGGTGTCATAAACTATTAAACCGTCAAAGAAATGATGAAATTTAAAAAGATAAAATTTTATTTTTTTGTTGTCATTAAATTCGGGGAATGCTGGGATTTCAATACAAGAATCTCGTTTAGTTGTTTGGAATATTGAAGATATGGTAAAATTTTCTTTGTTAATATAATTTTTAAAATATTTTTCAGCAATATCTGGGTTTAAGAATGACTTTGTTGCTCCAGTATCGATTAATAATTTTAACGGGGGATTTGAAATTTGAACATACGTTAAATCTTTTTTATCATAAGTCGAGTGAAGCTCTATGTTTGGTTCGTTTTTGGGCTCAGTTTGTGAAAATTTTGGTTATTTTCACAAGGTGACTCTTCGTGATTATTATCAGAAATTTCGTTTGCGTAAAAGATTTGATTTTGTGTGTCATAGTCGGTATAATCTGTCTCGTAAGTTTCGTCATTTTCCTCATAGTACTTTGTTGGTATGCTGGTCTACTTATCATTGTATTAGGTTTTGGGAAGGTACCATGTGATATTCCGCTCATAGGAGTGAGTCTTTGTTGTATAGGTTGATTTGTGGAGCCTTGGGGTTTCCATACATTAACAGTGTTGGATTTGGGTTTATTTCCAAATACTTGTTGGTTAGTAGGAAATCTTTGTAGTGTTTGGGTAAGTCTGGGTTGCAAGTAGATTGGGTTCCTCGGGAATGATTGATAGTAATTATTATATCTTGGTGGTGGTGGAGGTAAAGAATATTGTTTACGAATAGGTAAATTTGAGTTTGGCTTTAAAGTTTGAATTTTATTTCTGTTGAAATGTAATCTTTGCAAATGACGGATGTTATCTTCCGAGATGATAAACTGTCTCGCCTCTGCTAGAGTATTTGGTTTCATAGCTCGGATCGTTGGTTCTTTCAAACCAGATAGAAATATTTTTAAAGCGTGTGTGTTATAAAATTCTTTTTAACTACAGTGATGACATTCGCTTCTTTGTGGATGTCAACATAATTATGTAGAGCACTTAAATTCGACATGACTCTAGTGTAAAATTGTAATGGTTCTTCATTATCTTTCTGACGTAATTGATCAAGATCAAACAATAAACCGTTTTCATCTCTTTGATAGCCAAAATGTGCAGTTAATACGTCCTTTACTGTTTTCCAATCTTTAGTAGTGCAAGTAGAATAGACTTCACGTGCTGGACCGATTAATTTAGCATAAATGCCATAAATTACTGTAATATTTTGAACATATTGTATGTACTGTGGGTTTGGATCCCAATAATTATTAATGAGTGTATTAGAAATGTCCAAGAATGCTGATAATTCTAATGGGTTTCCATCGAATTTTGGTACTATATCAAGCAGTTTAGAATCAAATTTGGGGATTATCGACATGTCTGAACAACTATTGTTTTGCAATGCAACTCCCTCTTTTAGTTGTAAAGTTGAAAATAAAGAACTTAAATCAAATATCTAAAATTTTATTTTTATATTCTAATTCTTGCTCGTTTCACTATTTTCCTCTATGGAGATAGATGAACGCGAGGTGTCTGACATAAAATGGATTATTTGAAAGGAAAGCAACTTACATAAGTAATACAGAAGTCTTCATATCAACCTCGATGGATTCACGATAAATTTCTTCGGGCTGTTGTTCTTTTCTCTGGATTAACAGTTGAAACTGAACAATTTTTCTTGATGAATCTTCTTCCAGAATCCAATACGACTGCGCCAATTATTTTATTGCTTCCAGTGTTACACTTTTTAAAAAGATTTTTACTTCCTTTACAATAATAATGGATTACAATATGTACTTTATTGTTCCAAGACTAACATCAGACTAAATTATAAAATGCAATTCCAGCTCTAGGTAAAATATAATATGAAGCGTCAGGAGATAGCTGACGCTCCTGAGAAGCAGCTGCGGTCAGGGGTTCTCACCGTCTAACATATATATATATATATATATATATATATATATATATATATATATATATATATATATATATATACGAATTCTGGGAACAAAGAAATTTTATACTGACATTTTTATTATTTCATGAAATCTCGTTTAAATTCACGTGTATAAACCATATTATTAGGTAGAATAGGTAGGTTCTAAAATATTACAGCCGGTGACAGCTCACATGAAATTTGCGACATCATGTAATTGTTTGTAATTTTGTTTCAATTCCATGGCTATCACTACAAATGAGCAATATTTTTTCAATTTTATAGTCGATTTTACGGATTACACGACGTGCAAAATAAAATCTGATTAATAATTTAGAAGCAGATTTAAATTCTCTACACTTTTTATTTGATCCATTTTCGATTAAAACCATTTGGGAACTTTTTTGCACGGAAAAACTGATTTCCCATGTTAAACGCCTATGGCCCGCTTTATTAAAAATAATAATTCCTATCAATTCCATGTAATTTATTAAGTACTAAAGCAATTAAAACAAATTTCTTATTTGTTTAAATTTGCATTGTTTGTTTCATTATGATTAACTATTATTAATAATCAGTGTAAATTATCCCTATGTTCACTCTTAAAAAAAACGCGTAAATACATTGCTGTCAATCACTTTAACTGTAACTATGGTAATGACACATCCCTATGTATACTGATATATATATATATATATATATATATATATATATATATATATATATATATATATATATATATATATATATATATTAGGGTGGGTCGAAAAAAATAGATTTCGTTCTCTAGGGTCTAAAATGAAAGAGTTCCATCCTAAAAGTTGTGAAGATGTGCTGAAACATTTTTCTGATGAATACCCAGGCAGCACCGAGCACCTCAAAACGCCGTTTTTTGCACTTTTTTTAGATTCTGGCCAATAACTTTTTTCAATTTGCTTCAAATTGGCTGAATTTTTTTTCTGGTATTCCCAGATCAATACCGAATAAGTCAATATAACAGACATTGGGGTTTACCATTTCCTAAAGGCGAAGAAAAAATCCTCAAAGTACCAGATTTAGATGCAGAATTAAATTCTCTTCAATTTTTATTTGAACCATTTTTGTCTAAAACCATTTGGGAACTTTTGCGCACGGAAAAACTGATTTCCCATGTTAAACGCCTATGGCCCGCTTTTTGATTTACATCCTGTATATATATATATATATATATTTAACACTAAATTTATATAACCTTTATAACACAATTTTGTTTTCTCTTCGAATGATTGTTGAGAAGTCACTTGATAAGAACAAAAAGGTGTTCTGTGGCTTTCTCGATTTAAAGAAAGCGTATGACAGTGTTCTTCGAGAGACTATGTGGGATGTACTTGTAGAGTACGGTGTGGATGGTAATTTGTTGGGAGCGATTCGAGCGTTGTATGAAGGAAGTGAGGCTGCGGTGAGAGTTGATGGTAGATTGAGTGATTGGTTTCGTATAGATGTTGGTGTGAAACAGGGTTGTGGAATGTCTCCTTGGTTGTTTAATTTGTATATGGATGTGTTGTTACGAAAGGCATTGAATGGAACGGATGGTGTACGTATTGGTGGACGTATAGTGCCTGCGTTAGCTTATGCGGATGATGTTGTTGTGTTGGGTGAAACTGAGGAGCAATTGAGAAGAATGATTGTGAGCATAAATGAAGTAGGGAAAGGTTTAAATCTGCTATTGAATGTCGATAAATGTAAAGTGTTGGTGTTTGAGAAGAATGATTTGGTGACTGATTGTAATGTTTCAGTGAATGGTGTGAGACTGGAACAAGTGAATGAATTTGTATATTTGGGTAGTATGTTCTCGAGGGATGGACGTATTGACCGGGAGATTGAAAGGCGAGTGTCTGCAGGGTGCAAGGTATTGGGTGCTCTGGGTACATTTGCTCGAAACGTGAATGTATCTAGAGATGCTCGATTGAGTGTTTATAATGGTGTGTTAGTGCCTACATTGATGTATGGTTCTGAATGTTGGGTGTGGATGAAGAAGCATGAACGACGTATAGCTGCTGTGGAAATGAGATATTTGAGAGGAGTATGTGGGTATACGAGACGTGATCGTATACGGAATACATTGGTGTATGATGAGTGTGAGATTGAGAAGAATGTTGTTAAGAAAGTGGGAGTGAGTCAATTGAGGTGGTTTGGACATGTTGAGCGAATGTCGAATGAAAGGTTGGTGAAACTAATATATGAGGGTGAGATTGAAGGTGACCGATTGCGCGGGCGTCCGAGGAATAACTGGTTGGGTATGATTGATGGTTTGTTGCGTGAACGAATGATTCCGAGTGTGAAGAATAAACGAGCATGTATGAATCGCACTATGAATGTGGACGAGGCGAAAGTGGTGTGTCAGGATAGGAATGTTTGGAGGAGATTGATTGTTGGTTGACTGTTTTTCTGGGTTCGTGCTACCCCACTAAGTGGGACATAGCGTGACGTTATGTATGTATGTATGTATGTAGGTTACTTAATTTATAACAGACGTTATAAAATTGTAACATTCGTTTATAATTCCGGATTTTTACGCGAAATGGTATATAGACCTGTGCAACCATTACCAATATGTGTGGTCTAATAACAAAAACACAACGTAGTAAACGTACGTAAATCTTAGATAAATACTTAAGTACCTACAACTACTTAAATATTTAACAATTACTAAAATATTAAAAAAGTCCTTAAGTATATTTATGGTACTTAAGTATATAAGAAGTATTAAAGAACTTTCTTTTGGTACTTAATTATTTATTTATTTAAAGAAATGGGAGAACCAACAGCACAATAATGGCCAAATAAAGGTTCTCACTAATAACAATCAGTAGCATACATTAAATACAGCAAACAGACACCAAGAAAACATAATACAATTATAGTACATATGATTTTAAACATTTATTGAAAGAGTTTAAAGACATATTAAACAGATCTAAATGTATTAACTTATTGTTGTAAGTAAACATAATACGGTTAACACAGGAGTATTTGTAATTATTTGTGTTACTTTTTGGTAATTTAAAAAGTTTGCAAGATCTAATAATTTTTGGTGGAACATGCAAATTAAACAATGAAATAATATTATTACAGTAAAACTAATTATCGAAAATTTTATATAAGAAAATCATGTCAAAATAAGTTCGCCTGTCTTCTAAACTGTTCATATTGAATATTGATAGTTTGTTTATATAAGTTGAACAGTTAATATTAAATTTATAACAAAGTAAATTGACAAACCTTTTTTGTTCATTTTCAATAATATTAATATTTTTTCTGTACATTGGATTGGATTGGAAGTTTGGGGCGTACTAATGAATAATATATACAAATCACCGTATCTGGATTCTTAAAAACTTTACAGTGCCGAAATATAAAGCCCAGTGTATGGTATATTACCATTTTAAATCTTATGTACAAGTATTTTACCTATGGTACTTCAACTTAAAGTACTTTGGCTTAATTTTCAAACATACATAAGTACAAGTACAAGTACTAAGTATTAAAAAGTATATAATTGGTACTTAAGTACAAAATAATTTAAGTACTGTCCAGCTCCGTAATCTAAAACTGAAATTTTGTATGTCCTTCATAAAATCGTTTTATTTGCCCCGAAGAAGCTGTTTTGAAATTATTTATTTCAAATGAATACTTCATGAAATTATTTTTAGTTGCTTTAAGAAGAAGCGGTACATTTTTGGAACATCACTAGTTACACCTAATATATTCGGCAAATTAATCAAATTCGAACCCATATTCGAGTTAAATGCTTAGACATATAATCCAATATTTACTTGTTTCATTTCAGTAGCATTCTAGATAGCATTTACAAGAAAATATGCTGTAGGTTGCCTCCAATTCTACTGAATACTACGAATTACTATCACTGCAACATGACAGGCCAACTCGTATGATTTTTATTGTCCTAAATCTTCATATCCTATCACTTCATCCCGAGACATGTAAAACATGTTGAATTTCAACGAAATTTTTTCTACACATAAACTTATATATTTGTCTAAAATAGTTTTAGTGATTTTGTTTTAATTTTCAGTGAATTTATTATTCCATCCTGCATTGAATCCTATATATTTCATATATCTTTGCAAAGAAAGTTTTCTTGGCAGGTAAAATGTTTTCATTAGAGTTCTATAGGCTTCTACTCCTTTGAAATATAAAGACAAACAGAATTGTTTAACTTCATATCTTTTAAAAAAATTAATTTTCTGGACAAATTACATTGTTAGAGATAGAGAATTAATGCTAATTACTCTTTGCATATATTACATATTTGGGCATTCTTTTGCATATTTTTACAAAAGTTGCATATAATTGCATATTTCAATATTCTTAAGACCTTGTCTAGTGATAAACGATCTGAAATATCTGGCAATGCACATTGATAATTTCCAAGTATGGGAGGAGGCCGCAATAAATAGAAGAATGCAACGGAAAAAACAATAAACAATAAAATAAGCAAATTTACTTATGTTTCACTTTTATTTTTTTTAGAAAATTTTGAATAATTTCTTATTGTAATTATGTAAATATGTCATAATCTTATAATATCAAGTTTCTACACTTAGTTTATATGTATATTAGTAGGATATTTGTTAATTATGAATCAGGATTAAGACTATTGTGCAATAAAAGTTATACTTTTTATCAAATAATTAAAGATTTTTTTTGCATATATAGCAATAGTTGTGCATATATAGTGCATATTTCCCAAAAAATCAGTGCATATATATGAGCATATAATTCAGTTTTTTCGTGCATATAATCCGTTCTCTACTGATAAATTATTTGTTTTGTTATTTACTACGTTTACCAATATATTTGCAGAATTGTGTATGCACTATTGAATCGCTTTTATTAGACTCTCTGTAGTTTCAATAGGATTGGACATGGGCGGCCTTAGCCAATGCGACGCTGCGGGCGGGTAGATCTTTGCGAGGCCCTTGTTTTTAAGGAATTATTTTCAATGGTGATGCTTGATGATAAATGAAAAGATATAAATAAATAGAGTTTTAAAATTGTGTATTGGAAATTAACAAAAATTAATAAACACATCATCATCATCATATCATCACGCCTTTTACCCATTATGGGCGTGGCACTCTGCTTACGCAGATGTCGGTAAGTGATATATTTTTGCATATGAAGTGCGGTTACCAGCCGTCAAATCATAGCCCCAAAGATGTTAGTGGAGGGGAAACCACAGGGGTAAATGTAAATTGGCAACAGTCAGCTGTGAGATTCGAACTGAGGATCTCACGATCCACAGTCCGACACGTTACCACGGAGCTATTTACCTCATAAATAATAAACACTAAGATAACAAATTATTCATCATGATAAACTAAGGTGCATTAATCTTAAGGATTCAGAAATGATGTTTGCAGCTTTATCTAAGACTAACATCATTAATTAAAACATAATAATTTAACGAATGAGTTACGTCATTTTCAATAATTGAAATAATAGCAAGACCTGAAAGCCGCGATCTTTTCTTAGTATTCCGCAGATATGTTTTAATAATTTTTATCTCAAAAAACTTCTTTCTGCAGACGCAACTGTTACAGGTGTCGTGGCTATATTTACATAAAGACCAACATAGATTTTCTAGCACCTGCTTTCTTTCGACAGTTCGTTATCTTTTTGAACTTCTGGACTCAAATTTTCTAACGGCATCACGATCACGCGAACTCATAACCCAAATCTTTTTCACACAAAAATATTTAATAAAATTACAATCTATTTTTTTTACAATTTCACTCTTGTCCTTACTGAAAGAATTATAATTAAATATATTACGTTATTTACGTAAGATCTAATATTATCAATTATTGAAAGATAACGGTAAGCCGACGACGGTTAACAGGGGAAATGAAAGACAGGGAATCCCCGAACGTAACACGAAGAAAATGGAGTAGTAACACGTTTGTTTATCCCTTGCAGTTGGCAGCATTGGAACGAAATTTCGTCAATGTGAGGAAGAAACATTTATTGTAGTGAACGAGACAGATATCAGCGCGATAACTACCATGCAAGAGAGCGCGAGCGGCGTGACATGAGTTTTATACTTATAAAGTCGCGAAATTCAAATAGACATTTGTACTATTAGTACCTAATATGTTTCTACTTGGGGTAAAGAGCTCGCCGCACATATGGATTGATGTAATAACTTGTACGTGAAAAACTAAGCTGGAATGTATGATCCTTGAAAGATATGCGCGAATAAACTAACAATTATGAACTACTAATATACTATTACATTTTTTAAATCTATTAATTATTCTAACTATATACGCACAAATACTTGTTAGCGACAGGGAATATTTAATATCAAGAAAATTAAATGTGGATAACTTTTTAACAAATATCTTTACAAAAACACAACTGAACTGTTCTACCTTATGGAGTCAATTTATAGGTATATTTTACCTAATCTCAAATTAATTACTAAAAAATTATACAACTTATGCTATAATATTTGACACAAATTAAGGTTTATTAACATACTATTTATTTTAAGAATCATTCTGTATTTTATGCAATATAAAACCGAAACTTTTGTGTATTGAGTATATAGTGTTAGTTTACATTTTGTTCAAGTTCTAATTATTTAATTACATATTAATTTAAACCCAAGGTAAAAATCACACAGTGATAAATTATAAATAAAATAAATAATATATGCAAAAGTATTGTTCTCATACTATTACATTTTCCTACAATTTTGAAACAAAATAATTTATCTCTTTTGGAAAACAATAGAATTATTCATATAGAAAAAGTTTTATTTCCATTATAATTGCGTATTGTATAATCATAATTATAAATAAACTGAATCGTAAAATTTATTTGGCAGTCGATAAAGAGAACTTGCTAATATGGGATCTTATTTTGGAGTAGCAGATTACATAATTTTTGCAATATCTTTATTATGGTCGATAGTGGTTGGTTTGCGTTTTGGTTGTTTTGGAACTAAACAAAAATCTGCACAAGAATATTTATATGGAAAACGAAATTTGAAAGCAATTCCTGTTGGACTATCCATATATAGCAGGTATTTATAAATATATTATAAAGCTATTTTATCATTTCCTCATTCTATTTGCTACAGTACATCTAGATATACAGTGTGGCTGAAACATTAATATTTGCTTTATTGTACATAGAATTTCCGTAACTAAGAACTCATATCATTTATTTAATCATATGTATCATGTACTTGTTGAATGATAACGAACTCGTATTCGCTTTCACTTGCAATAGTATAATTGAAATAAATAAATGAATATATCATTACACCATTTATCCATTTTGAGCAGGGCACGCTGTTTTCGCAGATCTCGGTAACACATTTTAAAACGAGGAGATTATGTAATTGGCTCTTGGTGGAACATTATATACATATATTCATTATTTTTGTATTTTTATGCTATCGTTATTATTAAAACGAGGAATTCGGTTACCAGCCCTCAAATAACACCGTCACATATGTTATTCAGAAAGGGAATTATTACAGTTTTAAGTTTTATAGTGGCAACATTGTTGACTGTGGAATCGAACCGGAGATCATATGAACTTCAGTCCGATGCGTTACCACGAATATATTTGGGAGAAAAGTTTGTTAAAAAAAAAATTCAAAAACCTGATGTAGTTTCACAAATAAATTTATTCACAGGATATGTTGATCGATTTCGGCTTATTAGGTCATTTTCAGAAGCAATCGTTAACTGAAGAATATACAAAGTTTACACGGTGTAAATACTACTAGTGTACTGTTACAATGATTAACGGGAGAGTTTATTGACTGAATTTTTAAAATTAAATGAATGAAACAAATCCGTCTGGTCATTGAGTACGTTTGAGCTGCTTTTAATGGCTTCTTGAATCTCAAATGCATCTAAGAAGTTCATTCTGAAGCCTTTATTGATGAAATGTAATATTTCCAAATTATCAATGTTGCAGGTGTGATTTTCTTCATTCAGATGTGTGGCCATATTAGAATCGTTTTTTTTTAAGTTCTCATATGTTCATCAAATCTAATCTTTAATGATCTACCATTCTGTCCAATATAAATAGCGTTAAAATCATTACAATTTAATTTGTAGATACCACTATTATCTAATATATCTTTAGAGGTTAATTTATTATTGACTAAAATGTTTCTTATAGTGTAATTTTTATAGTAGGCGGCAATAATGTTTGAATTTTTAACTGGTAACGTATAATATTATTAACAGAACTCAATTTACGATACTGTTTAAAATCTGAAATGTTGGAATGTTTTCCGTAAATTTTGTTGAAAATGATTTTTTTTAATTAACTTATCAATGATATTCGGATTGTATTGACTATTATAAGCTATTGGTTTAATAGTTTTGAGTTCTAAATTAAAATTATTTTTGGTTAAAAAATATTTAACAGTCTCTGTACATAACAATTAAAGGAAGACATTTTAATATTATTGGGATGGTTTGAATGTCTGGTATGATAGTGTCAGGATAGGTAGGTTTTCTATAAATTTTATATTTAAAAGAAGAATTAGCACGTTTAATTGTGATGTCTTGAAAATTAATTTGGCGATCTTCATTTTTGTAGTGAATTTGATAACTCTATTGTTACTATTTAGAAAGGATAATAGTTGTTGTAATTGTCGGTCAGTGTCAGAAAATAAATATATGATATCGTCCACATATCGGTACCAAAATTTAATCTTTTTAATAAATTGAGAATTTTCTAAATTGTCCATGAAAATTTCTACTAATAAAAGTCTTCATGGGGCTCCCATAGGAAGGCCATTCTTTGCTAAAAAAAAAGGTTATTAAATTTGAAATAATTTTGTACTAAATAAATATCCAGAAGGGATAAAATTTCAGCTTGTAAAATTAAATTTACATTGTTTTCATGTGAAAGCTGATTAACACGAACAGAAGTAAATAAACTAGTAACATCAAATGATACAAGTTTAGTGTTACCAGGTAAAAACACATTCTTGATATTATTTATTAGTTCTCTTGTATTTTTATACTAAATGAAAGTTTGAAATCTAAAACTTCTGATAGTAAATCGTTTAATAATTTACAGCCCGCGGTTAGTAGTTGGATGGGTGACCGCTTTGCGAAAACCCATTCCAGCGAACACTGCGTGCCGTTGTCACACCACCGAAAACGAGGTTCCGAGGCGGCATATAACCTCAGCAGTTGAGACCGCTTAATAATTATAATAATAATAATTTACAGTTCAGATATGGTATGACGGTGCTTGAACATATTAAACTACAGGTCTTGTAGGTAAAAAGACAATAAAAATTGTCAACTGTTTCATAAAATACAGTCTCAGAATAATAACACTGATGAGCTCCAATAAGAGCGAAACGCGTCTGTAGTTACCGATTGATTGGCTTGGCCGGTCTCCGTGAATTAATAACTTTGTTATTACTCTGATACTGTATTTTATGAAACAGTTGACAATTTTTCTTTTCTCTTTTCAATAATGCAAATAGTAAAGTGCCTAGGTTTGAACCCAGAGGGACAGCGGATGTAGCAATATAAGGGTTGGATTTGTAATTGTTGTAACACACATATAATTCTCTATTATATAAATAGGATGATAAGAGTTTTAAAAGATCGAAAGAGAAATTGAAATTTTCATCAAGTTTTTTTAAAAGAACAGAATGATTCATATGATCGAATGCTTTCGCAAAATCAGTGTATATCACATCTAGTTGGATATTGTCATGCATTGAATTGAGTGAAAATTCGGTAAAGTGCATAAGATTAGTAGTCGTTGATTTACCGCTGACGAAACCGTGCTGTTGAACAACTATGTATTTATGAACTGAGCTATATATTTGATTGTATAGTATGGTTTCAAAGATTTTTGAAATATTAGACAATATAGCTATCGGACGGTAATTGGAAATATCAGTTTTATTGCCTGATTTGAATATAGGAGTGATGAGTGATGTTTTTAGTATTGTAGGAAATTTATTTTTAGCGAGAGACAAATTGAATAAAATATGAATGGGTTTGACAAATAGCTCGCTACATCCCTTAAGTATATAGGCAGGTATAAGATCTGGACCAGGGTTTCTTGTAGATTTTAATTTTTTAATTGATGTCAATATTTCTTCTTCAGAAATGATTGAGAGCCTCACTATTTCATGGTTGCTAGTTCCCTCAGGATCTGTTTTGGGTACATCAGTATCTTAAGATCATACACACTGGCAAATAAATTAGCAAAACCCTGAACAATAACAGCAGTATTTTTGAAATCTTCATCATTTAAATACATTTGACCCGGAATACGAGATGTGCGTATTTTATTGTTGATAAAAGACCATAATTTACTGGGATCAATTGGCAAGTAACTTTCATCATTAGATATATATTTAGCACAGTCTATTTTTATACATTTTTTTACTAAAGCTCGTAAACGTTTGAATTCATCTAAGTATTTCTGGTCCTTAATAGTTTTGTACAATTTTAAAAATTTTTATTTTAATTTAATGTTGTTAATTGTGTTACCAAAAAACCAAGGAGGGAATGAAGATGGTCTGAATGTTTTATGGGGAATACATTTATCCATTATGTTATACATAATATCATAAAATTTATGAAATGCCGAATCTACATCATCATATGAGTAGAGGCAATTCCAATTAACATCGGATAGAAGACTATATAATAGTTTAAAATTAGCGTGACGATAATTGTACGATGCATTATTATAATTGAAAGTGGCGGGAATAATATTGTCAGCAAGAGAGCAAGAAAATGAAATAGAGAGGGTTGGATGGTGGTGGTCCTTATCAACAATCGAGTCCACATCGTGTGTTACAGTACATGGTTTGTTTGAAATCACAACATCAAGTACACGATCATTTCCGTTTGTAACACAGTTATACTGTCGTGCATTCAAAATTGCCATGAAATTCTCAATATTAGAAATTAAATTATCATTGTAGCCCCGAGTCATAAAATCTACAAGTTTTGTTATATTAAGATCTCCTACAATTATAAAATTATTACTCAATAATGGAATAAATGATTCAAGACATTCGAAAGGATACTTCAATTGTTCTAGTAAAGAAGGGGCAGGAGAATATATAACAATTACATAGATGAAAGCATTAGGAGCGGAAAATATTTTAGTACATACTATGTCGCTCAGAGAGTCTGGATGGAGTGTTATATTTCTTGATTCTGACTTATATTTATTGTGAACAGCACACAGTACGCCACCACCGCGCTTTTTGCCACTAATTCCATCTCTGTCCTTCCTGTGTACGGTATAGCAACGCATAAATAATTCGGAATTAAATACACTGTCATTTAACCATGTCTCGCTAAGACAAATGATATCAGTTTTAATTGCTATGCAAATGTTATAAAAAATATCAATTTTTGTATTCAATCCTCTAACATTCTGATAATAAAGTAGCATAATAATGATCTAAATATTAGGGAGTTTACAGAAGCAACAAAAAAAAAGTTAAATTCAAACTAGAAAAAATTAAATAAAAATAAAGTTTTCAGTGTTTGTAGTGCAATAAAGCAAGTTAATACTTTGATTGAGAAAACACAGAGTTCAATGACCTTTAATTAATTTAAACAGGTGTTCCAACTAGTTAGCTTTGTATTTTTGACAAAAACTGCGGTTTAAATTTTGATATCACAAACAACGGGTTTTTAATCTAAATAATCTAACACAAAGTAAATAAATTATGTTGCGCGGACGTTACAATGATATAAACACTAGTAAGTTTAATATATTAGTACAAATCTGCTGTTTGAAATTGATATCAAACTTCAATCACAAATAATAGGTTCTTAATCTAAATAATCTACCACAAAATAAATGGATTGTGTTGCATTGACGCTCCAAATAATACGAAACATACCAAATTTAATTTAGTTCAGAAGTTGTCACTTTCTTTATAACATTGAGTATATTTGCAAAAAGTACACCACACATTTGTATAACCATATTTTAAAGAAGCGGTTTCTGGTACGCCAAAGACACGTATGCAGATTCGGCGGGAATACTGCTCTAGTTGATCCAGACGTTCCTCCAGGAGTTTGTTGCTACCAGTTAGGTCTGTGATTATTTTTTCGTAGTGCAACTTTTGTTCTTCCAGTTTAGCGTCTACACGTTGGAATAATTAATCGACCAGTTTATCGATAAATTCGTCGTTCGACAAGAGAGCAACCATTGCCTCTTTAACAGAATTTCTTGTGGAAGACATGATTTTATTTAGTTGATTAATTATAACAAACGTAGCACTTTTTATTTAATATTTTGGAACAAATTTACAACTGTGACGGAGCGACAAAAAAACACGTCTACTCGCGACGAATCATAATATATTATGATTACAATGGAAAATTCCCGTTCAAAGATTTTACAGAGGACGTAATCAATTTATTATTAGAAATTGTAAGTGAGAAGCAACAGAGTATAGAATGTAAGCAATTAGGGATTATAAAACACAAACAAAAATCAGCGGCCTGGCTAAAATTTACAAAAAAATATAATTCATTTTGTGGTCGAGTGTCACGTACCGATAAAATGTTAAAGGTGTCAACGAACTGGTGGTGGTCGAACGATCAACAAAATTAATAATTTGTTCATTTTCCGTATCGGACGAATATTCGTTTGAAATCAACATGTATCCGTCCACAATATAATTAAAAGTATTTTAAAATTTAATTTATATTCGAGTAAAATCATACGAAAGTTTGAGAACAGTGGCGCCAGTAGTGATGCAATCTAACCTCAACACACAATTTTATTCAACTGATTTTCAACACAGCACAATAAAACAGTGAAATTATGAAACAAGTAATAGTAGCCCCACAAATTTAATCTTAAATACAAACAAAACAAGTGAAATGATATTTCGTAGTTCTATTATAGCCCACAATAGGCGTTGGGCGCAACGGCAGACGAGCGATTTACACTTTTCATATTTCTGGCCAATAGAATCAAACCCGTGATATAAAAATATGTTCAATTCTAAAAAATACTAAGCTACTAATTATTCAGTAAGTGTTACACGATTTTGATATAAATTTGTCGTATTTCGTTTATGGTTTATGCGGCCTTTGGAATTGAAAAAGAAAAAAATCTGGTGTGTTCACCGCACTTCTGTCTTATGAATATAAAATCAAATAAACAAGTACAACTTGTTCCCTGCGTAAGACTTTATTTCGACAATTATTTGATATGTAAAAGGTAAACCTGTTAAATTTTTTATTCTCAACTATGAATTTATTTTAAAATAGATATCTGGTCTTCTAAACTGTCTAACTAATAAAACAAATATTGCTTTTGTAATATTTCACACGACACATATTTTTGACACTTCACAATAATTATTTGACATATAGATGTTAAAACCACAAAGTAATAACATAGGAAGAGACAAAACTCAATGTATTAAAATCGAAGTGTCGACAGCAGCGCACCACAAGTAGGAGGAAGAACTATAATGAAAGGTAGCATATTTTAGTGGTATATTTAAAATTAAAAATATTCATTGAAATAAAAGATTAAGAAAATATATATTTAACATATATTTTACATAATAACGAATATAATAACACATTATGTTATAATTATTTAAAATTAGATTAGAATGCATTAAATTTTTCAATTATGAACATATTACAAAAAATATTAGAAATGAACACAGGAACTACTATTCTAACTTCTAATAAATATTAAAAATTGAATTAAAGAAAAAAATCACTTATTTTAAATACGGTTAAAAAATAATTTATGTACGTTAAAATTTTTTAACTATTTTTGCATTCAAATTATCAAAATATTTAAGAATAATTAAAAGAGAAAATTTTGTTTTTATTTTCTCTTTTCACGTCGTACAAATGTAAGTAGTAAGTGATTATACCCTGAGCGCCCCATTAATTATCAGGACTGGCGATCTTAATGATCATATCTTAAATAGTTTGAAAAAATGTGTGGTATTTATAATAAGTAATATTTAATTATTTTTAGAAAATTTAATGTTATTGAACCGAAAATATGTTTCGGCCCAGAATTAGAAGATATTTGTTTATGATAATATACTTAGCGATGATGATTATCAGGACTGGTAAACTTAATGATCATAGCTTAATTAGTTTGAAAAATATTTTGCGATTTCAGTTATCCAAAGTTAATATTGTCCGCTTCATTTCAAGATGTGACATTATGCTATTTTCAATAAATTTTGTGTTCCATTACTTTTAATCTTTTAATGATCCTTGTAGAAATTATTTCCTTGTTCCATTAGTTATAAATACGTTTTAAGAAAACTTACGAAGCGAGGCGAAACTTGGAAAAAGAAGAAACGCATATTAGTACAGACCGGTGGAGCTTTTCTGCCATTTTTATTAGCACCACTTTTAACCGGAGTTCTAAGTAGTTTATTTAAAAAATAATATGGAGCACATGGCAGCTATTGGTAATGAGGTTTAAATGTATTTATTTGAAGGTAATTGTAATGTAATGTTTTTCTGGTTTGCTAGTTTTCCTCATTTAGGGAAATAAAATGTTTAAAAGTTGCGTTTGTGCATAGTTTCAAAATTTCATAATTTATTTTGAAAATTATCGATTCGAGTGTTTCCGGGAATTATTATATTTGTATGGGAAGCATTTTAAACTGAAATATTTAAATTTTTGGCAAAATATGCCATATTGGTTACTCTTTCGTACGTCACGTGATGGGGTGATGATTTGAAAGACACAGTGAAAACTTCATCGTATATTTTCCAGGGTGATTCGATTATTTATGCAATGAAGAAATAGATTATTTGAAATATTCTGTAAAAAATATAGGTCTCTAAAACATTTCAGGAATAATTGACTATGTTTCCGGTAAACAAGTCGATTTAATAGAGTTTGTCCAGTTGTTTTATAGAAGCATTGTGAAATTTTCCTGTATATGATATTTGTTTATAAGCATAGTAAAGTTATTTGATATTTTATTTATATGTTGAATGTAAATAAATCCAAATATACCTGTCATTTTGTTTATAAATAATTACTAGAAAAATATTTGATTTTTGGCTTGCATGTCTTAAATACTTTTAATGAGGAAAACAAAATAAATCTCTGTACATTCTTGGATAACTTGGCTTTAATTATAATTTGTTAAAAATTATTGTCTATATATAATAATTTTAATGATCAAATAATTTTCTAATACCGTAACAATGACTGAGACTTGTGAAAATATTCTTCGATTAAAAGACGAAGAGACTAAATTTTGTAATACAAAATATATACTTGCATTTTCAAAAATATTCGAATATACCTACATCACGTGATAGGTGATGATTTATAAGGCAAAGATATTTTTATATTTATTTTAAACTAAGGTAATCCGTATTTTACCGTTTGAATTTCTGTATAAGAAAACCTCGTGAACAATTGCAGGTTTTAAAATTTCATAAGATTACAGACTGATTTGAATACTTTTATATTGTTAATAAAGTTATATAAAGTTAAAAAATATTATTTAGACCGCATTGACCATAATTAGTTAGTCAGTAAAAAATATTATTAGACTACCCACGGTATAAATGTAAGAAAGTCAGAAAATACTATTTAAAATTGAAACAATTGCAAACGGCTTTTAAATCAGTAATACATAGTGCACACAATATAAAATGTATTACAATTACATTACTTTTAACTATTAATTTCAAAACAAAACTTATTTGTTAATATTTGCTTGCGACAAAAGGGTCTCAGTAACCCAACACCAAAAGTAGTATAATTATGATAATAACAATTTTCGTAGGAATTGTAAAATATTTATTTGAAAGAAATGACAAATATTAGCGAGTACACATATTTTTTTATTATAAATCAAAAATTTCTTTCAAAGTGAATCACCATAATCTATTTTGTAATACCAAATATTTATTTGAATTAGTGAAATATTACTAAGTATGTTACATTTTGGTACTGTAATTCATTAATTTTTATTAAAATTACTGACCATAACTTTAAAGAAAATTATGTTGTAGACTGTTTCAAGCAAAATACTTGTTTGACAATCATGTAGTGCTAAATTGTTGTTTCTGTTAATTAGTGAATTTAGTTAAATGATCGAAATACCAAGAATTATTTAATTCACAAATTCTCAGAATTCACCTACAACTAATTACATTTCTCTTTCTGAAACACCTGTAGATAACGAAAGATTATTTTCTGAACCTATATTCCAAAACTTTTGTTTCTCAAAATTTTTTCAATAAAATTTAATATTTTCTTGGTGTTTTAATGTTTTACATTATTCAATTAGATTATATTTGAAAATAAATACTTATTTTATTAAACAAAATTATAAAAAAAATTAGCATAACTTTTATGTTTTGGTAACGGATTTATTTCTGGGGTTGTTTCCCCAACGAATAATAACAAATACATTTTGTTGTGAAATTAGTAATTAAAAATATCTATATTCAATTGACAAGTACTGTACAATTGTGAATAATTATTATTTGTGCAAAGAAAATGTAACTTATATTTCAGCATTATAGACTTGGAAAATATTTTAAAATACAGATTTGCTTCTAAATAGAACTACGGATAATAGTACATTTGTCATTATATCAGACGGTAAAAATTATAACAAATTTCTGCAGGAAGTATATTTACTTAATTTAATTAAATATCAGTCGACCCAGGATTCTGTACTTTCAACATGATATTGTATAATGGGGGTCGGATCCTGGGGTTGGGTGTTGTCAGCGTCCAAGTTTTCCAGTGATTTCACATGGTGATTCTGCACTGGTTTCGTGTTGCCTTCATTGTCGTTATAGTCCCAATTTTCGGCCGATTCAACGTAGTAATGTTGCACTGGATGCAACATCTTGATTTCAGTATTGTCTTCGTTTTTCAAATTCTTTACTTTGTACATGACGGAGTGAGTGATGTTAAATTGTAATAGTTGGAAATCGAAAGGTTCAAGCACAAGGGCTACAGAATTTCTGTAAGAGAAAAATGATTCGGAATACTTATATATGTTCATACTAGTATTACAACTCACATACCAATTAACTGAATGCCATTTTAAAGAGTTGTAGTATTTATTTTTCTTTAACTCGCTGAGATTCAAAATCATATTTGCGGTGTAAAAAAATAGTTTTCAATAATATGAAAACAATTATTTTCTATTCACACAAGTTAATAAATATAACACTATGTACGTTATAAATTATTAGTCTATACTTATTTGTAAATTTTTGATATTAAAACAAATGTACACGTATTTAAAATACTTAACTTATTCTTAATAACTAATTCTAATTTAATAATATTTTGTACATTTTCGCTACTTAAAACTATAAATGTATTTCCTAACCTACACTTTAATTGTCTATTTAGTAAAATACTAAAATCTATTTTACTTATATTAATAATTCGGTCCATTTCCGCAATGCTGCACTTTCTTTTAGACTAACTCTTTTTAAAAATTGTAAACCTGCACTGATTTAGAATATTTAGTCACATTTGCTTTTCAATACCACTACGTGTATATACTTTTTCGACATAGGAAATATTTTATTAAACTAAATTCTCAAAATAAATTATATGATTGATCCAAAATGTTCTAAGGCAGTAACAATGATTGCGATATCTTACTATATTTTCCGATTAAAAAATTGTTCTAAATTTTGTAATACCAGGTATTACTTAAACTGGAATTTGTATTTATAACCATATTTAATTAAATTAAGTAAATATACTTCCTGCAGAAATTTGTTATAATTTTTACCGTCTGATATAATGACAAATGTACTATTATCCGTAGTTCTATTTAGAAGCAAATCTGTATTTTAAAATATTTTCCAAGTCTATAATGCTGAAATATAAGTTACATTTTCTTTGCACAAATAATAATTATTCACAATTGTACAGTACTTGTCAATTGAATATAGATATTTTTAATTACTAATTTCACAACAAAATGTATTTGTTATTATTCGTTGGGGAAACAACCCCAGAAATAAATCCGTTACCAAAACATAAAAGTTATGCTAATTTTTTTTATAATTTTGTTTAATAAAATAAGTATTTATTTTCAAATATAATCTAATTGAATAATGTAAAACATTAAAACACCAAGAAAATATTAAATTTTATTGAAAAAATTTTGAGAAACAAAAGTTTTGGAATATAGGTTCAGAAAATAATCTTTCGTTATCTACAGGTGTTTCAGAAAGAGAAATGTAATTAGTTGTAGGTGAATTCTGAGAATTTGTGAATTAAATAATTCTTGGTATTTCGATCATTTAACTAAATTCACTAATTAACAGAAACAACAATTTAGCACTACATGATTGTCAAACAAGTATTTTGCTTGAAACAGTCTACAACATAATTTTCTTTAAAGTTATGGTCAGTAATTTTAATAAAAATTAATGAATTACAGTACCAAAATGTAACATACTTAGTAATATTTCACTAATTCAAATAAATATTTGGTATTACAAAATAGATTATGGTGATTCACTTTGAAAGAAATTTTTGATTTATAATAAAAAAATATGTGTACTCGCTAATATTTGTCATTTCTTTCAAATAAATATTTTACAATTCCTACGAAAATTGTTATTATCATAATTATACTACTTTTGGTGTTGGGTTACTGAGACCCTTTTGTCGCAAGCAAATATTAACAAATAAGTTTTGTTTTGAAATTAATAGTTAAAAGTAATGTAATTGTAATACATTTTATATTGTGTGCACTATGTATTACTGATTTAAAAGCCGTTTGCAATTGTTTCAATTTTAAATAGTATTTTCTGACTTTCTTACATTTATACCGTGGGTAGTCTAATAATATTTTTTACTGACTAACTAATTATGGTCAATGCGGTCTAAATAATATTTTTTAACTTTATATAACTTTATTAACAATATAAAAGTATTCAAATCAGTCTGTAATCTTATGAAATTTTAAAACCTGCAATTGTTCACGAGGTTTTCTTATACAGAAATTCAAACGGTAAAATACGGATTACCTTAGTTTAAAATAAATATAAAAATATCTTTGCCTTATAAATCATCACCTATCACGTGATGTAGGTATATTCGAATATTTTTGAAAATGCAAGTATATATTTTGTATTACAAAATTTAGTCTCTTCGTCTTTTAATCGAAGAATATTTTCACAAGTCTCAGTCATTGTTACGGTATTAGAAAATTATTTGATCATTAAAATTATTATATATAGACAATAATTTTTAACAAATTATAATTAAAGCCAAGTTATCCAAGAATGTACAGAGATTTATTTTGTTTTCCTCATTAAAAGTATTTAAGACATGCAAGCCAAAAATCAAATATTTTTCTAGTAATTATTTATAAACAAAATGACAGGTATATTTGGATTTATTTACATTCAACATATAAATAAAATATCAAATAACTTTACTATGCTTATAAACAAATATCATATACAGGAAAATTTCACAATGCTTCTATAAAACAACTGGACAAACTCTATTAAATCGACTTGTTTACCGGAAACATAGTCAATTATTCCTGAAATGTTTTAGAGACCTATATTTTTTACAGAATATTTCAAATAATCTATTTCTTCATTGCATAAATAATCGAATCACCCTGGAAAATATACGATGAAGTTTTCACTGTGTCTTTCAAATCATCACCCCATCACGTGACGTACGAAAGAGTAACCAATATGGCATATTTTGCCAAAAATTTAAATATTTCAGTTTAAAATGCTTCCCATACAAATATAATAATTCCCGGAAACACTCGAATCGATAATTTTCAAAATAAATTATGAAATTTTGAAACTATGCACAAACGCAACTTTTAAACATTTTATTTCCCTAAATGAGGAAAACTAGCAAACCAGAACAACATTACATTACAATTACCTTCAAATAAATACATTTAAACCTCATTACCAATAGCTGCCATGTGCTCCATATTATTTTTTAAATAAACTACTTAGAACTCCGGTTAAAAGTGGTGCTAATAAAAATGGCAGAAAAGCTCCACCGGTCTGTACTAATATGCGTTTCTTCTTTTTCCAAGTTTCGCCTCGCTTCGTAAGTTTTCTTAAAACGTATTTATAACTAATGGAACAAGGAAATAATTTCTACAAGGATCATTAAAAGATTAAAAGTAATGGAACACAAAATTTATTGAAAATAGCATAATGTCACATCTTGAAATGAAGCGGACAATATTAACTTTGGATAACTGAAATCGCAAAATATTTTTCAAACTAATTAAGCTATGATCATTAAGTTTACCAGTCCTGATAATCATCATCGCTAAGTATATTATCATAAACAAATATCTTCTAATTCTGGGCCGAAACATATTTTCGGTTCAATAACATTAAATTTTCTAAAAATAATTAAATATTACATATTATAAATACCACACATTTTTTCAAAATAATTAAGATATGATCATTAAGATCGCCAATCCTGATAAATTTTTCAAAACTAATTAAAATGTCATTAAGATCGCCAATCCTGATAATTAATGGGGCGCCCAGGGTATAATCACTTACTACTAATGTATTGCACACGAAAAAATTTTTGTGTAATATTTGTAATATTTTTGTATGTAGTATCTGTACTAAAACTAGGCATAAATTCTCTGAAACATATTTTAACAGTTGTTTGTCGTTCACTTCTTTCTTCATTGTGAAAATATGATACAGTTCCAAATTTTGTGCTAATAAACAATTTTTACAATTTTCACAGTCGTAATTTAACGCTACCTTAACTAAATAGCAAGCTACGTAAGCTAATGTATGCGACTCTAATGTATCTAAAAAAATTGAAAATTGGGAATCAGAATAGAAGAAAATTAATTTTCAATAAGTTTTTGCATTCTCCTTATTGGTGGATTTGTAATAAAGTCTTGCAAATTATCAAATATTTTGCTTTTAATGTTTTCACAATTAGCAATGGAACTATCAGGAGCAATTTATTTATTTAATAAATTTGTTTTCAAAACCATCTATAAAATGAAAACAATTTGGATTTATATAACGAATACTATGTTGCCTGATTTGTCCAAATAAATTTTCAATTGCACCTTGCTGTAAGTTCCTAGTTCTTAGATATAATAACCCAGTTCTTTGACACATTATCCCAAATATCCATAAAACCACGAATATTAATAGTCCAGCCTTTTTGATCCCTGAATTCCTGGTTGCATTTAAAATTTTCCAATTATCAATTCGCGCCAGTATATAATTCCGAAATTGAATATGATCAGATATTCGGCTAACAGCACATCTTCCGTCGATTGGTTTCTGTGCGCTACCGTTTAAACTATCAAATAATGAATCCACATCACTAATAAATTCTGCTGTGTAAATAGCTGCTGACGGTTTTCTGTTGTCTCCAATTAGAATTGATTGTTGCTGCGATATTATTACTCATTGTACGAGTTGCTACTTTCACTTTCATTTTAGAAACTTTTTTGAAGATCGTTATTAATATTAGTAAATAATTCTGCAGAGCCTAATTTATGTGCTCTTTAAATTCTGTCTTTCACTTTGACATCATTTTTTTTTTTTTAAAGAATATGTAATCAGGTATTAAAGCGCCTGTTTTCTTTATATAGTTCAAATTTTCTAGGTGATAAAACGTTGCGTTAACTTGGTAGAATAACTGAAGGCACAAATTATGAAACATAAACTAATAATTTGTTCTTAATTTGGGCCTATTTTTGCCTGTAGTAACATTTCCTAAATATTAATAGTTTTAAAAGGTTATTGTGCCAACTTCTCACAAGCAGAAAATAAAAAATAAAAAATTGTAAAATATTATTTCACCAATAATTTGGGCTTCATTTGGGCCAATTTGTGCCTTTAGTAAAGTTTCCCAAGTATTAACAGTTTAAAAGTTATTAATATTTAAAACTGTCATTGTGCCAATTTCTCATCAGCAAAAAAAATTGTGAAATATTGAATATCAATATTAAGTAACTTGCAATAGTATGAGATATTTTAAGCGTTAACATGACAAAAGGTAAATTTTAATAACTTTTACATTACCGGATGTAATGTTACTAATAATTTATCTACAAATTGCGCTTCTTGCAGCCTTGGATTGGATGTTAAAAATACCTAGTTTAAGCAAATTACGGCTGTGTATATTTTTATTTTGTAGCGTAAACTTGGCGGAATTTTTTAAAAGAGATATTGTTAATTTTAGAAGTTCAATTTTCGTTGTATATTTAATTGGTAGAATTAAAATGTAAATAGTATGATACCACAATTAGTAATACATAAAATGCAAAATACGTCAATTTGTAAAAGAATAAATAACAAGTTATATAGCAATCCAATTTGTATTTGAGTCCATTATTAACATGCACAAGGTATATTAATTCTTATAAAATATTTTCCCGTGTGCCAGCCTTGAATATTTATCTAAACATCATATGTATTTTATCATCTGCAGAATGATTCACCACAACAAGCTTGAGTATTCAACTTATTAAAGAATGGACCAATCAGTTAGCTCTATTTTCTTTTAAATAAAGACTTTTGCATATAGTTCTGTATATTTAAATTTATTGAAATTCATCTTCGTTAGGAACAATAGAAACAGAAACAAGTAAATAGCAACAGTAACTATACAAACAACAAATTATGACTTATAAAACACAGGATGCCTTGTCTTGTTCAGTTCGTAATCTTCATTCTGATTCACTGTATTCTTCTGCTTGTAGATTTTAATAGCTTCTCTTATGAGTCTACCATTGGTACATTTAGATCTTCCTATAATTTTAGTTTTTTTGTAAATGTTCGATGGTATGGCTACCCAAAGCAAATTTATCAGATTGGTTGAGACGAATGGCTCCTTTGTGTTCTGAAATTCTTGTAGTAACTCTTCTGCTGTTCTGTCCAATATAACATTTACCACATTCACATGAAATTTTATCAATTTCGGAGGCCTGAAGCGGGTTAATATCCTTCGCACTCTTCAACATACGTTGTAATTTTAGATGTGGAGCAAAGGATACTACGATGTTATTATTTTTTTTATTGATATATTTATTTACTACTGGCCCTGAGGGCAGAGGCGGATTTAGAACAGATGGTGCCCTAGGCGCAAATATTTTGTGGTGCCCCACACAATTCCAAGTATACAAATGATTAATATAGTAAATAAAAATGGACCAAAATATATAAGAATATTTTTTTATTAATTTTTTTTTTTATTATGAAGACGGGAAGCGGACTAACTACTATGGTAATATGCCGCCTCATAAGTGGATGATCATGAATTTATGTGAACACAAACGACCATGCTTTTCAGTGGGATTCGAACCCACAACCTCTGGCGTGCTAGGATAGTGTCATAGCCACTACGCCATCGAGATCGGCATATATTTATTTTATTTATGCTTGTAACATAGAACACAAATTTTTAATTAATGGATAAGTAACAGAAAACAAATTTAATTTTTATTAACTTTTTTTATATTGTTGCACAAAATATAAAGATTACCTAACATAAACATAAACTCGTGACAAAAAAAATAAAGAAAATAGATATAACTATACAAAATATAAAATTATTATGTTTAAAAAAAAAGGATTAATTACATATTATTCTAAATAATTTAAATTTACATTAGATTTGCTTCTGTCTGGCTTTATTTCTAGCAAATTTGTCTATTGAAGTTTCACAATCAATTTGACTTAATCTATCACTTTCAGTTGATACAGAAGCTAAATTATTAAGTCGAGTTTGACTCATGGTACTCCTTAAATAATTTTTTATTCTCTTCAAACAAGAAAATGATCGCTCCCCTGAAGCAGGTTTTCTTCTTGAGAAAATAGAACAAACTGTTCTAATTCACTATCAAAATTGATAATATCTTTCTCGATTTTATACATAGTTTTTATATTTTCTACACATACCCGTTTAGAACTGATTGGAAGATCAAAATTTAAAAATATTTGAAAATTGTTGAGTTCATTTTTGTAAACCAATTTCCTTGACTTTAATTCTGAAATTAACGTCTCACATATTACGTAAAATGAATTTACAACAAAATAATCTATACCCTGCAGAATTGTTTAATTTTCGATATTTTCATCAAAAAAAAGTTTCGTTTTTTCTTACGGTTGTTTTTATCACAGTAAGTCTTATTTTGAATTAATTCATCTGCTTCTAGTTCAATTATGTCAAAATGATTCCTTGTTTCTTGAATGAATTGAATAAGTGACGATAATAACGATTCCCCTTTTAAAATATTGCATTTTTGCTCTTGTAAACTTTTGCTAGTTGCATTAATTCGCTGAAGTAATTTATTCCAAATTATCATTAATACAATTTCGTACTTTGTTTGAAAGATATAAATGTCCGTCACTGTTAAATGATTTATTTATTTATTTATAAATAACATTGATTTCAGTTTGTCAATATTCAAGGAAGAGATATTTGGGGTTGTACTATCACAAAATGCCCTAACTCAACAGCAAAAACTATTATCGGATTAGAACGGTAAATTAACAATTGTTTCTTGGATAAGCATATACATGCCGCTGCGGTAGGTAGTTGGTTTTCCCCGTATCGTCGTCATTTTACTACAGCTGTCCTACCTGCCACTTATATTCGGGATTTTTTCCCAATAGAGTACTTGCAGGAGGCGTGGCCTATTTGGCGGGAGTCTGTTCTTGGGCAACGACCATTCAGGTTAACATTGAATCTTATGGAGGTTTTGGTTCTTGTGACTTATTTTTGTGTTTTGTCGGTGTTGATTGCGTGTTTTGTTTATATTATATACTTTTTAAGAAAGGTAAATGTATATATAATGTATTTGCATTGAATACATATGTGTATAGCAAGTATATTTTAAATGAAATGTATTAGAAACACATTAAATGTATTGGTAAGTTGATGTATAGCATATGAATCAATACTGATGACAGATATTTTTTCCAAATATCACTCCTTAGATTCTCCCGATAAAGCTTTCACATATTCACTTAATTTACTCATCTAAAAATTAAATATAAATAAATATATTTTAAAATTTAAAGTTAAAGAAAACAGTTATATCAAAGAAATAAAATAATAATACTTGTCAAGTCTTACAATTCTAAGTCTTGTTAGAATTATGATGTTAATTGTCGAAACCCTTGATAACTGATTAAAAACGGTTTTGTAACTGAAGAACTTAACCAAAATTATTTTTATATCTTCTTTTAATTTGTTGTGGGGGTTAAAATTGGTAGGTGGTTTGAAAATTACTTTAATTGGTTTATTTTGGTAATTAGCAAACAGTTTTTTAATTTAATTAGTTGATGCAAAATGTACTTCTCAAAATTTTCTTCAAATTAAGCTTAATTTCTAATACTATTAAATTTCTGACATCTACATAGATTTTCACTAATGTTAAATAAATAAGCAGCTACCATTTCCTAATCTATCAGAAAATACACAAAATATGATGAGAATATTACAGTTTTATAAATTGTTTGCATCAACATTTACGATACTACACTTTTAAAATACGATAATTTAAAATTGCATTATATTTAGTAGAATTTTGTGTAACCAGTATAATTATGAACTTACCGTAATCAACGTCATAAGTTTTCTTTTTTTAAAACAAAGTAGAATGCGATTAACAGATATTTTTACAAAAGTAAACATGAATACTCCATAAGACGCCATGTTAAAATTTACTCTGGTTGCCCAGGAACAGGTTCGCGCGCTAAGTTTGTGACCTTGATGCAAGTACTCTATTGCGCCTCGTATCCAGCATAATGTTCGTGTAAGGTTTTAACTTAGAATTGATTTGTGCTAATTCGATATTTATTTCAAACTTTTTACTACTAATACTAATTTCATTTTTTAAATAATTTTTTTAAGTGCAAGTAACGGAATGATTTTTAAAAATAAATACTTATATTCTTTAATTTGGTGCCCCTTTCAGTGTGGTGCCCTAGGCGCGCGCCTAGTGCGCCTATGGGTAAATCCGCCACTGCCTGAGGGCCATTTAGCAAATCTGTTACGTGTATGATGTCAGGAGATGAAGCAATTACCCTTTGGTGATTATTCTCGGTTTTTTATTTCTTAACAATAATTAGTAACTATTTACAATGTTTGATTACTTAAGGTCTAAGGGCTTTGTTCTATTTAATCTTC